>CM075990.1:3787341-3939841 GCA_038087875.1 Malacoraja senta | reverse complement strand
CAGAGTCTATTCCTCTCATGATTTTGTACACCTCTGTAAGATCACCCCTCAGCCTCCTACGCTCCAAGGAATAGAGACCCAGCCTACTCAACCTCTCCCTATAGCTCACACCCTCTAGTCCTGGCAGCACCCTCGTAAATCTTCTCTGAACCTTTTCAAGCTTGACAACATCTTACCTGTAACATGGTGCCCAGAACTGAACACAATATTCTAAATGCGGTCTCACCAACGCCTGATACATAGTAGATAAAATGATGAGAGGCATAGATAGGGTAGAGAGTCAGAACCTTTTCCCAGGGTGGAAATGTCAAAGACCAGTGAACATAGCTTTAAGTTGAGGGGGGCAAGTTTTAAAGATGTGCGGGGCAAATAATTTACGGAGAGTGGTAGGTGCCTGGAACGCGCTGCCAGGGGAAGTGGAGGCAGATATGAGTGTGGCATTTAAAGGGGTTTTAGATCGGCACATGGAAATGCAGGGAATCAAGAGATATGGATCCCTGACAGGCAGAAGAGATTAATTTAACTTTGTATCATGTTCAGCATGGATATGGTGGGCTGAAGGGCCTGTTCTTGTGCTGTACTGTTCTATGTTTTAAGTCATATGATTGTGTTGTTTGTGTACCTTAGACCTGGGGCAGCACGGTGGCACAGCAGGTTGAGCCACTGCCTCACAGCGCCAGAGACCTGGGTTCGATCCTGACCTCGGGTGCTGTCTGTACAGCGTTTGCACGTTCCCCCTGTGACCGCGTGGGTTTCATGCGGGTGCTCCGGTTTCCTTCCACACTCCAAAGACTCCTTCTGCAGTTGTACAGAGCCCTAGTGAGACCACACCTGGAGTATTGTGTGCAGTTATGGTCCCCTAATTTGAGGAAGGACATTCTTGCTATTGAGGGAGTGCAGCGTAGGTTTACAAGGTTAATTCCCGGGATGGCGGGATTGTCATATGCTGAGAGAATGGAGCAGCTGGGCTTGTACACTCTGGAGTTTAGAAGGATGAGAGGGAATCTCATTGAAACATATAAGATTGTTAAGGGCTTGGACACACTAGAGGCAGGAAACATGTTCCCGATGTTGGGGGAGTCCAGAACCAGGGGCCACAGATTAAGAATAAGGAGTAAGCCATTTAGAACGGAGGTGAGGAAACTTTTTCTCACAGAGAGTGGTGAGTCTGTGGAATTCTCTGCCTCAGAGGGTGGTGGAGGCAGGTTCTCTGGATGCTTTCAAGAGAGAGCTAGATAGGGCTCTTAAAAATAGCGGAGTCAGGGGATATGGGGGGAAGGCAGGAACGGGGTACTGATTGGGGATGATCAGCCATGATCACATTGAATGATCACACTGGCTCGAAGGGCTAAATGGCCTACTCCTGCACCTATTGTCTATTGTCTATTGTCTGTTGTCTAAAGACGTGCGGGTTTGTAGGTCAATTCACCTCTGTAAATTGTAAATTGCCCCTTGTGTGTGTAGGGTAGAACATAGAACAAGTGCAGGTGGATGAGGAAAATGGTCGGCACGGACTCGGTGGGCCGAAGGGCCTGTTTCCATGCTTTACCTCTAATCTAAACCGAACTAAATGCTGCAAAAACTCCCAGAAGAAAATGAATTATTTTGTACTGAATAAGTCTGGGAATTTCTAGTGAAAGTCACGCCCTGGTGATCCCTGGTCTTGAGAGCAGGAGGTGACCAACAAGTAGAATCCCGAGGCAAACTCTGCTGCTTCTTTCCCAGACACCAACCTGCTCAGCTTCTTAGACACATATGTGCTTCCCTTGCTTTGGGAACAGCTCCATTCAAGAGCGCAAGATATTGCAGAGATTTGCGGACGCAGCCCAGACCATCACACAAACCAACCTCCCTTCCATTGACTCCATCTGCACTTCACGCTGCCTCGGCAAGGCCAGCAGCATAATCAAGGACCAGTCTCACCCCCAGTCACTCCCTCTTCTCCCCTCTCCCATCAGGCATCAGGTACAGAAGTGTGAAAACGCACACCTCCAGATTCAGGGACAGCTTCATCTCAGCTGTTATCAGACAAGTGAAGCATCCTCTCATCAGCTAGAGTGCGGCCCCTGATCTCCCATCTACCCCTTTGGAAACCTTTGAACTATCATTAATCGGAGTGTATCTTGCACTAAATGTTGGACCTTTATGCTTGATCTGTGCAGTGTGGACGACTTGATTGTCATCATGTATAGCTTTTCCTTCGACTGGATAGCATGCAAACAAAAAATCTTTCACTGTACGCAGTACACGTGACAGTAATAAACAAAACTAAAATCAGTGTAAGAAGGAACTGCAGATGCTGGTTTACAGCGAAGATAGACACAAAATGCTGGAGTAACTCAGCGGGACAGGCAGCATCTCTGGAGAGAAGGGATGGGTGACGTTCGGGGTCGAGACATCAACTCAGACCTGGAATACAGTGAAAATAGCAGCTCAACCCTACTGAACCCATCCCGAAACGTTACTTGTCCATGTTCTCCAGAAATGCTGCCTGACCTGCTGAGTTACTCCAGCACTTTTTGTGTCCTTTGTTTGGTAAACCAGCATCTGCAGTTTCTGGTAGACAAAAATGCTGGAGAAACTCAGCGGGTGAGGCAGCATCTATGGAGCGAAGGAAATAGGCGACGTTTCGGTTTGAGACTCTTCTTCAGACTGATGTGGGGGTGGGGGGGGGGTGGGAAGAAGAAAGGAAGAGGCGGAGACAATGGGCTGTGGGAGAGCTGGGAAGGGGAGGGGGAAAGCAGGGACTACCTGAAATTGGAGAAGTCAATGTTCAGTTTCTGGAGTCTCTAGCTCAACTCTCCTGTCCCTGAGCATCTTGAGGAAAACAGGGGTGCCATT
This sequence comes from Malacoraja senta, assembly GCA_038087875.1. NCBI lineage: Eukaryota > Metazoa > Chordata > Chondrichthyes > Rajiformes > Rajidae > Malacoraja > Malacoraja senta. Next base: position 3,937,000 of record CM075990.1, on the reverse strand, counting down.
GATTTTGGCTCGGAGAGCAACAACCTCTTGGGAAAACAGCGATTAGGAACAGCGGCTTGTAGAATGTTTCAGCTGAGACTTTGTCCTCATGATCCCTGCCCTGTAAACAATCACCGCCACCCAAAATTCCATGTCGATGTTTGCACCAACTCTACTAACGCAGGGGAAACAAGGTTCACAGAATGTTTTATCAGATGCAGAGAAAATATTTGTCCATGCACCTGTTTACTGTGTTGTCAGGAGGTACTTTAGTTTAGTTTAGTTTTGTTTAGAGATACAGAAAGGGCAGAAACAGGCCCTTCGGCCCATCGAGTCCGCACCAACCAGCGACCCCCGCACATTAATACTACCCTGCACACACACTAGGGACAATTTACCAATTAACCTACAAACCTGCGCGTCTTTGGAGTGCGGCAGGAAATTGAAGATCTCGGATGTAACCCACGCAGGTCACGGGGAGAACGTACAAACTCCGTACAGACAGGGCCTGTAGTCAGGATTGAACCGGGTCTCTGGCGCTGTAGGGTAGTAGTTCTACCGCTGCGTCACCGTGCCGCCCTTACTGAAATACCTGCTCAGGTCTTTGCTTAATGTTTTACTCAACTGATGGCAGCTCTCCCAAGTGCCGCTCTCTGTTGACGTTCGGCACCAGTTTCCAGATGGGCTTTCGAACCACAGTTTTTGATCTCAGAGGCAGCAGGGTGGAACAGAGTATTAAAGAAGAACTGCAGATGCTGGAAAATCGAGGTAGACAAAAATGCTGGAGAAACTCAGCGGGTGCAGCAGCATCTATGGAGCGAAGGAAATAGACAACGTTTCGGGCCTAAACCCTTCTTCAGACTGATAGGGGTGGGGAGAAGAAAGAAAAAAGGCGGAGAGGAGCCCGAGGGCTGGGGGAGGGGAGGAGACAACCAGAGGGCTGATGAAGGGAGGGGACAGCAAGGGCTAGCAGAATTGGAGAATTCAATGTTCAAGCCCCCAGGATGTAGACTGCCCAAGCGGAATATGAGGTGCATTTCCTCCAATTTCCGGTGTTGCTCGCTGTGGCCATGGAGGAGACCCAGGACAGAGAGGTCAGATACGGAATGGCAGGGGGAGTTGAAGTGCTGAGCCACCGGGAGGTCAGGCTAGTTATTGCGGACCGACCGGAGGTGTTCGGCGAAACGATCGCCAAGCCTCCGCTTGGTCTCACCGATGTAGATCAGCTGGCATCTAGAGCAGCGGATGCAATAGATGAGGTTGGAGGAGATGCAGGTGAACCTCTGTCGCACCTAGAACGACTGCTTAGGTCCTTGAATGGAGTCGAGGGGGGTGGTGAAGGGACAAGTGTTGCATCTCTTGCGGTTGCATGGGAAAGTACCCGGGGAGGGGGTGGTACGGGAGGGAAGGGAAGAATTGACAAGGGAGTTACAGAGGGAGCGGTCTTTGCGGAAGGCAGACATGGGGGAGATGGAAGATGTGGCGAGTGGTGGGGTCACGTTGGATGTGGCGAAACTGACGGAGGATCACTTGTTGTATGTGACGGCTGGTGGGGTGAAAGGTGAGGACTAGGGGGACTCTGCCCTTGTTGTGAGTGGGGGGATGGGAGAGAGAGCAGTGTTGCGGGGTATGGCAGAGACCCTGGTGCGAGCCTCATCTATGGTGGAGGAGGGGAACCCCGTTCCCTGAAGAATGAGGACATTTCGGATGCCCTTGTGTGGAACGCCTCATCCTGGAGCAGATGCGGTGTAGACGGAGGAATTGGGAGTGGGGATGGAGTCCTTACAGGAAGCAGGGTGGGAAGAGTGTAGTCCAGATAGCCATGGGAGTCGGTAGGTTTGTAGTGGATGTCGGTAAGAAGTCTATCACCTGCGATGGAGATAGTGAGGTCAAGGAATGGTAGGGAAGTGTCGGAAATGGTCCAGGTGTATTTGAGTGCCGGATGGAAGTTGGTGGTGAAGCGGATGAAGTCAGTCAGTTGTGTGGGTGCAGGATGTGGCACCAAAACAGTCATCGATGTAGTGGAGGTAGAGGTCGGGGGATGGGGCCCTGGTACGCATTGAACAAGGATTGTTCTACGTACCCGACAAAGAGGCAGGCGTAGCTGGGGCCATCCATGTGCCCATAGCTACGCCTTGCATTTGGAAGAAATGGGAGGAGTCAAATGAGAAGTTATTGAGGGTAAGGACCAGCTCCGCTAGGCGGAGGAGGGTGTCAGTGGCCGGGTATAGGTTGCTTCTACGGTCGAGGAACAGAGATGGGTGGAGCAGCTCCAATAGACAATAGACAATAGACAATAGACAATAGACAATAGGAGCAGGCCATTTGGCCCTTGAGCCAGCACCACCATTCAATGTGATCATGGCTGATCATCCCAATCAGTGCCCCATTCCTGCCTTCTCCCCATATCCCCTGACTCCGCTATTTTTAAGAGCCCTATCTAGCTCTCTCTAGAAAGCATCCAGAGAACCTGCCTCCACCGCCCTCTGAGGCAGAGAATTCCACAGACTCACAACTCTCTGTGAGAAAAGTGTTTCCTCGTCTCCGTTCTAAATGGCTTACCCCTTATCTTAAACTGTGGCCCCAGGTTCTGGACTCCCCCAACATCGGGAACATGTTTCCCTGCCTCTAGTGTGTCCAAGCCCTTAACAATCTTATATGTTTCAATCTGGGTTCGATCCTGCCCTCCGGTGCTCTCTGAGTGGAGTTTGCATGTTTCCCCTGTGACTGCGTGGGTTTCCTTCGGGTGCTCCGGTTTCCTCCCGCGTCCCGAAGACGTACCGAATTATCCCTAGTCTTAAAGTCATAGAGTCATAGAGTGATACAGTGTGGAAACAGGCCCAGTGACTCAACCTGCCCACAATGACCAAACCTGCCCACCTACAGTACACTAATGCCACCTGCCTGCATTTGGCCCATATCCCTCTAAACCTGTCCTATCCATGTACCTGTCTAATTGTTTCTTGAACACTGCCTATAGTACCTGCCTCAACAGCCTGTTCCAGAAACCCACCACCCTTTGTGCAAAATAGTTACCCTAAGGTTCCCACCTCACTTTAAACATATTGTATGTCCTCTGGTTCTTGAATGCCCTACTCTGGGCAAGAGACTGTGCGTTTATCTGATCTATTCCAATCACCATTTTGTACACTTCTATAAGATCACCCTTCATCCTCCTCCTCTCCAGGCAATAACCTGCTCAACCTCTCCCTATAGCTTAGTACCTTGAGTCCTGGTAACATCTGGTAAATCTTCTCTGCACCCTTTCCAGCTTGACAATATCTCTTCCTGTACCTAGCTTAATGGCAAAAAGTATTAACTGGAGGAACTCAGCAGCCAGGGAGGGAATGGACAGGTGATGTTTCGGTTCAGACGGGATCCTTTTTCATCAGGTCCTGACCAGAAATCTTGACCTGAAACGTTGACCTTGCATTTCCTCCACAGATGCTGCCTGACCCATTGTGTTCCTCTGGCACTTTTGTTTTGCTCAAGAATTAAAGAGGAGTTGATGCTCACATGAGGGAGAGAATACATGTAGGGAAGTTGGGAAATAATGAGGAGCGGGAATGGGATTTCTCCACAGTGAGCTAGTCTGGACCTGAGGGGCTTAATGGCCTCCTCTGTTTTTATGAAGGTAAAATAGGGTGTTTGGGATTTGGAACTGAAGATGCTGGTTAATACCCAAAAAGACACAAAGAGCTGGAGTAACTCAGCGGGCCAGGCAGCATCACCGGAGAACATGGATAGGTGACGTTTTGGGTTGAGAACCTCCTCTGGACAGGATACGGTCTGCTTGATACAATAGAATATTTATCCCAGGAGGAATGGTGGTTCTTCTGGACCATTGGAGTCCTTGTGATAACGCGGTACTAGATTAGTGAAGACCAACCTGCAACGGAAACAAATTACAGACATGGGTCCTATTTCGAGTTCAGTTTAGTTTAGCTCAGAGACACAGCGTGGGACAGGGCCTTCAGCTTACGGAGTCTGCGCCGACCAACGATCACCCTTACACTCGTTCTATCCCTACACACTGGGGACAATTTACAGAAGCCCATTAACCTACAAACCTGCACGTCTTTAGAATGCAGGAGGAAACGGGAGCACCCGGAGGAAAACCACGCAGGTCACAGGGAGAACGTACAACGCCGATAAGACAGCGTCCGTAGTCAGGATCGAACCAGGGGTCTCTGCGCTGTGAGGCAGCAAGTCCACTGCTGCGCCATTGTGCCACCCCTATATTTTCCAGACCTAGGATTCCCTGGTAAGGCCAGCATTTATTACCCATCCCTAATTGCCCTTAAGCTCAGTGGCTGGTTCAGCCACTTCAGAGGGAGATTTTATGAGTCTTCTGCATTGGAGTCTTCTGCATTGGAGTCTTCTGCATTGGAGTCTTCTGCATTGGTAGTCTTCTGCATTGGAGGTCTTCTGCATTGTGCCATTGATGCATGTACAGTAGCACTGCATGGTTGCTCTGCTGAAGAAAATTGATGAGCCTACAATCCTATAGCTTTGTGTTCATCGTTAGTCTTTGCAAAATCTGATTGCACAGTCCTTCCCGACAGTGTCCTTCTCTGTAATAAGTATACAAACCACTCTGCATGTGTAGTGATTTTAGTTTATTAGTGTCACATGTACTGAGGTACAGTGACAAGCTTCTTGTTGCCTGCTATCCAGTCAGCGAAAAGACTACACGTGATTACAATCGAGCTGTCCACAGCGTACAAGTACAGGATAAAGGGTGTTTAGTACAAGATAAAGTCCAATAGAGTCCGATTAAAGAGAGTTCGAAGGTCTCCGATGAGATAGATGGGAGGTCAGGACCGCTCTCTGGTTGGTGAGAGGACGGTTCAGGTAACAAAGTTGTAAACAAAATTGAGAACTCTGTTCTCTGTGAAGAGAGTTTGGTGCAGAGAAAGCTAGTTAGGACACACCGCAGCTAGTGTAGGTGAAAATACTCATCTGTTGTTGTGCTTTGTGTAGACTGATGACAATTCAAACCAAACATACGTGTGTTTGTATGTGTTGGTGCGAGTATGTGAGTTCATGAACACGTATAGCGGTTTGTGTAATATGTTTGTCTTTGTGGAAGTGTGCCCGTGCGTGTGTGTGTGTCTGCGTGTGTGTGTGTGTGTGTCCTTGTGAGTGTGTGTGCAAGTGTGTGCGACTTCTGTGTATTAAAGTATGTGTGCAAGGGTGTGTGTTTCTATCTGTGTTTGAGAGTTAAGGGCCTGTCCCACTTGGCCGTCATTTACGCAACAGGCCGGTAGTGACTGACGCGCGACAGTCGCGCGCGTCATCATGCGTCCGCACAGCCGTCTGGAGCGCGTGACGTCATTTGAAGATGGACACAAAGCTGGAGTAACTCAGCGGGACTGGCAGCATCTCTGGAGAGAAAGAATGGATGATGTTTCGTGTCAAGACTCTTCTTCAGTCTGAAAGAAGGGTCTCGACCCGAAACGTCACCCATTGCTTCTCTTCAGAGATGCTGCCGGTCCCGCTGAGTTACTCCTGCATTTTTTGTCTATCTCCAATTGTCTTGGTCCCGCTCTGGGAGTGGGAGAGGGGGGCGGATCTGGATCCACAACGGGCGTGAGCCCCAGGCCGAGCTTGGCTATCGTTTGTCTGCTTCTGCTGCTGTTGGAGGTGAGACGTTGCGCCGCGCCAGGTTGTCCCACTTGGCTGTCATTTACGCGACAGGCCGGTGGCGCCCGAAGATTACGTGCAGAACGAAATCTTGGAGCGCTGCGCGATACCGCGCACAACTCCACACTCCATGCGCCCGTCCCGCGCTACCCACACGCTACCAGGCTACCTCGTAAATGGAGCGCAAATGACAGCCGTGGGACAGGCCCTCAAGAGTTTATGTGTAAGGGTGTGCATTTCTATGCATGTGTGTACGTGTGTCCGTGCGTTTAGTTTAGTCTACTTTAGAGATAGAGCATGGAAACAGGCCCTTTGTCCCACCGAGTCCACGCCGACCAGCGACCACTTGTTCACTAGTTCTATGTTATTCCACATCCCCACATATACTCCCTACACGCCAGGGGCAATTTACAGAGGGCCAAATAACCTACAAATTCGCACCATTGACGTGCGGGAGGAAATCGGAGCTGCCGGAAGAAACCCACGTGGTCACAGGGAGAAACTAGAAACTCCGTACGGACATCATCCCGAGGTCAGGATCGAACCCGGGTCTCTGGCGATGTGAGGCAGCGACTCTATCAGCTGCCCTGCTGTGCCACTAAGATGTGGGATTGTAGAACCAGTGATTATTATGTTTAAAGAAGGTAAATAGATCTGTTCAAATTCAGGCCTGTTATTAGTTTAGTTTAATTTAGTTTAGTTTAAAGTTACATGTACCGAGGTACAGTGAAAAGCTTTTTGTTGCATGCTATCCAGTCAGTGGAAAGTCTATACATGATTACAATCGAATCATCCACAGTGTGCAGATACAGATAAAGGGAATAACGTTTAGTGCAAGATAAAGTCCAGTAAAGTCTGATTAAATGTGGTCTGAGGGTCTTCAATGAGGTAGATAGTAGCTCAGGACGGCTCTCTAGTTGATGAGTTCAGTTGCCTGATAACAGCTGGGAAGAAACTGTCCCTGAATCTGGAGGTGTGTCGTTTTCACACTTCTGTACCTCTTGCCTGATGGGAGAGGGGAGAAGTGGGAGTGACCGTTGTGCTGCTGCAAGTAAGAATTTCATTGCTCTGTTGTCGGTAAATACGGCGATTAACTACTCTTCAATCTTCACTCTTCAAACCAAACTCGACATTCATTTATACTTCAGAAAAAGGCCACACGCATTCATCTCACTGGTGCTTTAAAGGCAGACATTAGTATCGTGTGGCTATTTTTTCCAGACAGCAGCACACGGTGGCGCAACGGTTGAATTGCTGCCTTGTAGCGCTGGAGGCCTGGTTTTGATCCTGACTACGGGTGCTGTCTGTACGGAGTTTGTACGTTCTCCCTGTGGAAAACCATGTGGGTTTTCTCCCACACTCCAAAGACGTACTGGTTTGTAGGTTAATTGGCTTGGTGCGAATGTATAATTGGTCCTAGTGTGTGTAGGATATTGATAGTGTGGTTGGAACGGACTCGGTGGGCCAAAGGGCCCGTTTCAACGCTGTATCTCTAAACTAAACAGCATGGAACAACAGGTAGCATCTCTGGAGAGAAGGAATGGTGACGTTTCGGGTCGAGACCCTTCTTCAGACGAGAGATATAAACGGTGATGTAGAGAGATGTAGAACAAATGAATGAAAGGTATTCAAAAAATACAATGATAAAGGAAACAGGACATTGTTAGCTGTTTGCTAGGTGAGAACGAGAAGCTGGTGCGACTTGGGTTGGGGAGTGATGGAGAGAGGTGGGGTTACTTGAAGTTAGAGAAATCAATGTTCATAGATAAATAAACTAGAAACGGCATGTTTGCCTAACCTTTGTCCTTTCCTTTGCTGTTAGTAACCGAACCTCTCCGCAAGTGGGAAGACCACCTTCACTTGAGATGATGCACCAGTAATCAGGATTGTGCCTTCTGTATGTAGTGAGTGCAACACAGGTACGAAATGCTCTAGCTATTCCCTGGACAGAATTCTGACTCATTAAGGTCTACTTATAACCCAGTGTAACCACAAAACTTCACGAGCAGGAATTGTTGTTTCCAACTTGCCCATGAAGTGCTTTATTTTTCGAGCAAAGCACACAATATACGTCAAATTTACTTGTGGCTGAAGGCTGCACAACAGAACATTGGCACAAACTCCAAGGTCAAAGTTAAAGATGTCAAGCGATAACGCATTTACTATTTGTTTAGTTTTTATTTAGCTTGGAACGGAACAAACATAAACCTCATGGCCTACAGTTTACACACCAACGGGCCCGGAGCACTGCGCAGTGCAGCAGGTAGTGCTGCTGCCTGGCATCTCCAAGTTTAGTTTAGTTTAGTTTAGTTTAGAGATACAGCACAGAAACGGGCCTTTCGTCCCACCAAGTCCACGCCGACCAGCGATCCCCACACACTAGCAACTTCCGACACACACAAGGGGCAATTTACACATTTGCCAAGCCAATTAACACACAAACCCGCACGTCTTTGGACAGTGGGAGAAAACCGGACCACCCAGAGAAAACCCACGCAGGTCACGGGGAGAACGTACAAAAACCATACAGTTTGAACCCAGGTCTCTGGCGCTGTAAGGCAGCAACTCTATCGCTGCACCACCGTGCCGCCCTGCTTCGAAGCCAACCTTGGTCCTGTCTTTGAGGAGTTTGCACGTTCTACCGGTGACCACTTTACAAAACTGTGTGGGATGGTAGGTTAATTGCTCGTGTAATTAACACCTTGTTGACCTCTTTGTAATCAACTGATGTACCGAACAAGGAGAGAAAGAGAAAGATCCAAGAAACTGCAGATGCAGTTTTTGGTTTCGATTTTTGGTTTATTAAAAAAAAGACATAAAGTGCTGGAGTAACTCAGCGGGTCAGGCAGCAAACACAGTATTCTCGTGATAATATCATAACCAACCAAAGGGTGGTGAATCTGTGGAATTCATTGTTACAAACGGCTGTGGGGGCCAAGTCATTGGGTATTTTTAAGGCAGAGATTGATACTGTAGATTCTTGATTAGTACGGGTGTCAGAGGTTATGGGGAGAAGGCAGGAGAATGGGGTTAGGAAGGAGAGATAGATCAGTCATGATTGAATGGCGGCAGAGACTTGATGGGCCGAATGGCCTTATTCTGCTCCTATTATGAACATGCCAAAATTTGAAAAATAGTTAAATAAATTAAAAATATATATAGTGTAACATCAGAATAATGCCTGAAGTCTGTAGTGCAACCAATCTAGGATGGATGTAAGCAAAATGCATTTGTTTTCTCATCTGATCTTCTTCTTCTTAGGCTCCCTTCGGTCGTGGCTGACCAGTGTCTCCATGGTGCTATTCCCTATATGGAGGATGCCTGTGCGTGACTTTATTTAACGTGGGGAGACTGGTGCACAGACAGTCATCCCACGGTCCTTGACAGATCTGGGTCACGATCCAGAGGCATGGAGTCCAAGACGGCCGGAGACCCTTTTCTGCTGCAGCCTTCATCCGCCTTCCCAGCCGTTGTGATGCTCCACTAAGGTCAGCCATCGTCCTCCACCTGTTCCACCGTTGAGGTCTTGGTTGGATTGCTCTTTGTCAGAGACCTCCCCCTCGACCTTACCGCCACGGGTGGCCCTACCAGGAGCATAGCTCCAGACGGCATCGCTCTCAGGATCTCAGGACCACACAAGCTTCTCCACCACGACAAGGTGACAGTCCACGGAGAAGTGGATCAGATCAGTAAGTTCTTTAATCACAAGGTATGCAATTCATCAAACGTTTTTTCTCAAGTTGTCAGCTTCCGAAACATCCTCATGGCTTCATTTCACCCCCCAGAGAGCTCACAGTGGAATGGTTTGTAACGAGACTGGGTCAGCACGTGTGGCTTTGGTAGTAGATCCGGCATATTTTGGGAACAGCTCCATCCACGACCGCAAGAATTTGCAGAGAATTATGGACGCAGCCCAGACCATCACACAACCCAACCTCCCTACCATCGACTCCATGTACACTGCAAGGCCAGCAGCATAATCAAGGACCAGTCTCACCCCAGTCACTCCCTCTTCTCCCCTCTCCCATCAGGCAAGAGGCACAGAAGTCAGAGAATACACACCTTCAGATTCAGGACCAGTTTCTTCCCAGCTGTTATTAGGCAACTGAACCATCCTATTGACAACTGAGCTATCATCTATCTCATTGGAGACTATCTTTAATCAGACTTTACTGGACTTTATCTTGAACTAAACATTATTCCCTTTATCCTGTATCTGTACACTATGGACGGCTCGATTGTAATTATGTATAGTCTTTCCACTGACTGGTTAGCACGCAACAAAAAGCTTTTTACCGTATCTCGGTACACGTGACAATAACCTAAACTAAAGTATCTTCTACCAGTCAGAGTGTTCCCCTGAAGCCTGATGGGACACAGGATTGTGTCTGGCTACAACCTAGTGTAGGTTGTTGATGGAGGAACTTGGGGTATTGTAGGGTTGGAGAGGGTCCTGAGGAGGTTTACGAGAATGATCCCGGTTACGATTATGTTAAGGTATCATGAGCGTTTGACGGCACTGGCCCATACCGCTGGAGTTTAGAAGGATGATGGGGTTCTCATTGAAAATTACCGACTACTGAAAGGCCTGGATAGAGTGGATGTGGAGAGGATGTTTCGACAAGTGGGAGAGTCTAGGACCAGAGGGCGCAGTCTCAGAATAAGAGGACGTACCTTTAGAATGGAGATGCGGAGGAATTTCTTCAGTCGGAGGGTGGTGAATCTGTGGAATTCATTGCAACAGTTGACTGTTTAGTTTAGTTTAGTTTAGTTTAGAGATACTGCGTGGAAACAGGACCATCAGCCCACCGAGTCCACGCCGACCAACGATCCCCGTACACTAGTCCAATCCTACACATTGGGGACAATTTACAGAAGCCAATTAATCTGCAAACATCTTTGGCGTGTGGGAGGAAACCCGAGCACCCGGGGAAAACCCACACGGTCACAGGGTGAACGTACAAACGCCATACACACAGCGCCCAAGGTGAGGATCGAACGCGCGTCTCTGGCGCTGTGAGGCAGCAACTCTACCGCTGTGCCACCTTGGCTGTGGAGGCTGTTATTGGGTATTTTTAAAGCGGAGATTGATAGATTTCCTGATTAGTTAGGGCGTCAAAGGTTGTGAGGAGAAGGCAGGAGAATGTGGTTAGGAGGGAGAGATAGATCAGCCATGATCGAATGGCGTACTAGACTCGATGGGCCGAATGGCCTAATTCCGCTCCCTTGACTTGTGAAGTGTACTGAGTCCAACAGAGACCAAAGAGGCACAAACAACCTGCTGGTTGACACAAAATGCTGGAGTGACGTTTCGGGTCGAGACCCTTCTCCAGACCCTGTTTGAAGAAGGGTCTCGACCCAAAACATCACCCATTCCTTCTCTCTAGAAATGCTGCCTGTCCCGCTGAGTTACTCCAGCATTTTGTGTCTACCTTCGGTTTAAACCAGCTTCTGCAGTTCTTTCCTACACATACAACCAGCTGCCAGACGAGTGCATTGAGAGTTCTTCATCAGCAGTTCCTGGAAAGCCCGTGACTGTTGATACTGAGTATATGTGTTCACTGACATCTCATGTCACCCACTCTCCAGGCAGAGTCTGCACCGCGCCCTCACAGTTCCATCCAGCTCTTAAAGTGACAGCGCAGCCCCAGGCTTGGGTTTGCTGGCAGGCTCTGTGTGCTGGGCTCAGTCACAACCTCCCTGCCTCCAGTTCGTTGAACCGACCCCCAGCCCTCCCCCTCAACACGTTGACCCGTCCGTGCCGACCGAAAATATTTGCCACTAGCCCTCACTGTTTGATTTAACAGATGGTCAAATAAAATAGCGCTGCGTTGCCAGGGCGATCATCGTGGCCTTGGGTCATCCTGATCAGAAACTGCGTCAGCATTGCCGATTCTGGAGCAGGTCCAGGGCACGAGTAGATAACGTGGAGGAAGGAACTGCAGATGCTGGTTTACAAAACATGGAGGAAGTAACTGCAGATGGTGCTTTAATGTACGATGGAACTGCAGATGCTGGTTTCCAAAACATGGAGGAAGTAACTGCAGATGCTGGTTTACAAAAACGTGGAGGAAGTAACTGCAGATGGTGGTTTAGTGTAGGACGGAACTGCAGATGCTGGTTTACTGGTCAGTCTGAAGAAGGGTCTCGACCGTAATCGTCACCCATTCCTTCTATCCAGAGATGCTGCCTGTCCCGCTGAGTTACTCCAGCATTTAGTGCCAATCTTCATGAGTAGATAACATTGGTGCAGGTGAATGTTTGGATCCAAGTTACCAATGCAGGCACGTTGGGCGTCAGTGGGAGAGCAACTGCCTCACAACTGCAATTTGTTTGCTTATCTTGGGCAAGTTGGGAAGTAGATTAAATTTGGCCAGAGTCATTAGACTTGAAGTTGTTTTTTTTCGTGCACTCAACATTTATTAACAAGACAAAGTATAAGTCCAACTAAACTAAACTAAACACAGCCGTCTGAGGCAGTAAGTTCCACAGATTCACCACCCTTTGGCCAAAAAAAAAAATCCTCCTCATAAATTGTAATGTGTAGTGCTAGTTTACATGAGTGATCGCTGGTCTCGGTGTCGAAAGTAAAGGCTAAAGTTCAACAGATGAAGGGTGTTGACCCAAACGTTATCTGTCCACTTCCCTCAACAGATACTGTGTGAGCCACTAATTTCCTTCAACAGTTTGTCTTTTCCTTCCACTGTGCCCAGCTCAAAGTGCCCCTTCGATGGCAATTTCATGCAGCAGGCCAATGAGGCAAATTGAAAATACGTACAGCAGTGTTTTGTTGGGACTGTATCGCTGTGTGTAACGTATCTCCCGTTCACCTCAGATTATATCCAGTCTGAAATCAATACAGTTGCAGCTGTTAGATCAAGTGTTGTGCGATGACAATGTACATGGACTGAGATTATTCAACAAGGGAGGCCTTTAACAGAGCTACCAGTTGTATAGAAATATAGAAACATAGAAAATAGGTGCAGGAGGAGGCCATTCGGTCCTTCGAGCCAGCACCGCCATTCATTCCACTCCCTTTCCTGCTGGACATATACAGGAAGAGATGTATCAGCAGAGCCATCTCCATCATCAAAGACCCCTACCACCCATCCCATCACATATTCTCCATCCTGCCATCTGGGAAGAGGTACCGGAGCATTAGGTGCCAAACCAGCAGGATGCTCCTCAGCTTCTTCCCGCAGGTTATAAGACTGATAAACGGACTTTGTCCCCTGCCAAAGTATTGTGCACCAACCACCAACCTGGACACACTGCAGCAGAGCCACTGTCGTGCCGCTGCCGATCGGAACGCCTGTTGATGTTTAGTAGAGTAGAGTGTTCATTTGTTCATGATATATGTATTTTTACTTCTATTTATTTTTTACTGCACACTGAAATGGACACTGGTTGAGCAACGTTTTTTTGTTTCCTCTGGGTATGCGAATACTCAGGAAATGACAATAAAGATATACAATACAATACAATACAATTGTGATCATGGCTGATCGTCCCCTATCAATAACCCGTGCCTGCCTTCTCCACATATCCCTTGACACCACTAGCCCCTACAACTCTATCTAACTCTCTCTTAAATCCATCCAGTGACCTGGCCTCCACTGCCCTCTGTAGCAGGGAATTCCATAAATTCCATAAACTCTCTGGGTGAAAAAGGTTTTTCTCACCTCAGTCTTAAATGACCTCCCCTTTATTCTAAGACTGTGGCTCCTGGTTCTGGACTCGCCCAACATTGGGAACATTTTTCCTGCATCTAGCTTGTCCAGTCCTTTTATAATTTTATATGTTTCTATAAGGTGCCCCCTCATCCTTCTAAAGTGTAAGGGGTGGTGAGGATGCTGGTGTAGTGGTAGAGTTGCTGCCTTACCGCGCCAGAGACCAGAGATTCTCCCCGTGATTGCGTCGGTTTTCTCCGAGATCTTCGCTTTCCTCCCACGCTCCAAAGACGTGTAGGTTTGTCGGTTAATTGGCTTGGTATAACTGTAAATTGTCCCTAGTGTGTGTAGGATGGTGCACGGATTGCTGGTCGGTGCGGACACGGTGGGCCGAAGGGCCTGTTTCCGCGCCGTATCTCTAGACGAAACTGAAGATCCAAGCCGCCTGCAAACCAGACAAATCGCGGCTGTTCTTCTCCCCGCCTCCCCCCACCCCCTATCAGTCTGAAGAAGGGTTTCGGCCCGAAACGTTGCCTATCTCCTTTGCTCCATAGATGCTGCTGCACCAGCTGAGTTTCTCCAGCATTTTTGTGTACCTTCGATTTTCCAGCATCTGCAGTTCCTTCTTTAACAAATCGCGGCTGTGATGTGATGTGTTTAGAAATGACCATGTTCCTTGGAGGAAAGTTAAAACTTGGGTGGCACGGTGGCGCAGCGGTAGAGTTGCTGCCTCACAGCGCCAGAGACCCCGGTTCGATCCTAACTACAGGTGCTGTCTGCACGGAGTTTGTATGTTCTCCACATGACCTGCGTGGGTTTTCTCCAGGTGCTCCGATTTGCCCCAAAACGTGCAAGTTTGTAGGTTAATTGCCTTCTGTAAAAATTGTAAATCATCCCTAGTGTTTGTCGGATAGAACTAATGTGTGTGTGCGATCGCTGGACGGTGCGGACTCGGAGGGCCGAAGGGCCTGTTTCCACGCTGTATCTCCAAACTAAACTAAATAGTAAAGCATTTCTTTGCAGGGTGAGAACTAAAATTGTAATATAATACTATTTCAGCTGTTCAGTAATTTGTTCGAAGTAATTTGTAAGAATAAGGAGTAAGCCATTTAGAACGGAGACGAGGAAACACTTTATCTCACAGAGAGTGGTGAGTCTGTGGAATTCTTTGCCTCAGAGGGCAGTGGAGGCAGGTTCTCTGGATGCTTTCAAGAGAGAGCTGGATAGGGCTCTTAAAGATAGTGGAGTCAGGGGATATGGGGAGAAGGCAGGAACGGGGTACTGATTGGCGATGATCAGCCATGATCACATTGAATGGCGGTGCTGGCTCGAAGGGCCAAATGGCCTACTCCTGCACCTATTGTCTATTGTCTATTGTCTATAAACGATATTCGTGTTATTCCCTTTGTAATGTATCTGCCCAGTGTCCAAGCTCGATTGTAGCTTGGACAATAAACTAAACTCAAACTCAAACATATAATTGGCCTTATTTAGGTTGAAAGAATAGCAGGAATGTTAATGGTGGAGATGCGGAGGGATTTACGGAGGGAATTTGAGAGCTGAATTCACGGGCATCGATAGTAGAGAGTTCCTCTCCAGGATGAGAACTAAATTCGCAACAGAATGCTGTTTCTTCCAGCTGTTCAGTGACTTATTTGTTAACATTCTTGTTGGTCTGCTCCGTAATTTGAGTAACGCATCTGCCATCCTCTAGAGCTATCCTGGTGCAATACCATATCAACTCACTTCAGTTAAACCCTGATGAAATTGGAGAGCTTCGAGTTTCAGCCACAGAGACTGGTCCAAGGAGAATCCTGCACCTGATGGTCAAATAATTTTCAGAATGCTACAATGGTTCAATGGCGCTTTGTTTCCACAAGTGCAAAAGCACAGTGAAATTATTTTCTTACATACAGCTCAGTAGAGTATTGCCATAACTAAGCACAATCTCTGATTAGCAAAGTGTACAGAAATAGTCCACTGATCCTGCATGCAAGAGGCACCGCGTTTAGATGCCATTTTCAGAGTCCAGTCCACGCTCTAGGTCTTATGAGCGTTGCCCGATCCAGGTGAGCCCAGGCTATTGCGGGACCTCCAGCCGTCGCCTTCCTTAGTTTTGCAGGTGGACCAGCAAACCGCTGGCCCTCTCCTCGCCCGTCCACCTTTGTACCTCCCACCGCCGACCTAGGTCAGACGCCAGTTCACACGCCTGCCTGCAAGTCCACCGACTTGCTCCTCACGTTCTCGCTCGCGCCTATCATTGCCGGCTCCATCCACTCTGGTCTCTGGTCTTCGGGCGATGAGCAAGGGCTGGCTTGGTGGCTTCCCTTCACAGGCTGTGACCTACCAGGTCTTGTGCATCCGGCGGTGTGTCCCATAGCAGCTTCTCATTGACAACGTCTACGAGCATGAATGGATGGAGTTTTCTTGCAGCTCATGGTGTGATTTGATGTATTTATGTTGATGCGATTCGTTTTCAAGGTGGATTGAACTTAAGGGGCTGAATGGCCTGGTCAAACAGTTGTGAACTTCCTTGGAACATTTTACAGCACAACTGTAATTGTTTCTTCAACATCACTGTTGATACAGGTGCCCATTGTATTATATAGTCTTGATGGTCTTCAGAGTGCCACAAAACATCAAGATAAATAAATCTTAACAGAGGGCTAATAACCTTCATCAGAACTGTGGTCGTTATGTAGAACATAGCACAGTGCAGCACAGGAACAGGTCGAATGGCACAGTGATAATGAAAGGCCTGGATAGAGTGGATGTGGAGAGTGTTTCCACCACTGGGAAAGTCTAGGGCCAGAGGGCAGGCCTCGAAATAAAATTACGTACCTTTGGAATGGAGATGAGGAGGAATTTATTTTGCCAGAATGTGGTGAAACTGTGGAATTCATTGCCACAGATGGAGGCCAAGTCATTGAGTATTTTTAAAGTGGAAATTGATAGGTTCTGGATCAGTAAGGGCGTCAAAGGTTACGAGAAGGCAGGAGAATGGGATTGAGATGGGAAAGTAGATCAGCCATGATTGAATGGTAGAGTAGACTCGATGGGCCGAATGGCCTAATTCTGCTCTTATGTCTTATGTTTGATGTCAATGTCGATCACGATGCACAATTAAGTGAATCCCATCCGCCATCGCATGATCCACTAGAACATTGTGCTTTAACATTGCTGGATACATGAACTCAGCAACAACCTATTCCATTTTTTCAAGAGTGTTTTCATGTTGTCAAGAGAGAGTTGGAAGACAAATGTAGGTCCCTTACAATCAGAGACAGGTGAATGTATAATGGGAAACAAGGAAATGGCAGAACAGTTAAACGAGTACTTTGATTCCATCTTGACTAAGGAAGACACAAACAATCTCCCAGAAATATTAGAGGACCGAGGATCTAGTGGGAGGGAGGAACTGAAGGGAATCCACATTAGTCAGGAAATGGTATTAGGTAAACTGTTGGGACTGAAGGCAGATAAATCACCAGGGCCTGATGGTCTACATCCCGGAGTACTCAAGGAGGTGGCCCTAGAAATCGTGGCTGCGTTAGTGATCATTTTCCAATGTTCTCTCTGGATCAGTTCCTGTGGACTAGAGGGTAGCCAATGTAACTCAACTTTTTAATAATGGAGGGAGAGAGAAAAGGGGGAATTATAGACCAGCTAGCCTTACATCGATTGTTAAAGATGTTATAGCAGCGCATTTGGAAAGCAGTGACAGGATCGGTCAAAGTCAGCTTAGATTTATGAAGGGGAAATCATGCTTGACTAATCTTCTGGAACTTTTTAAGGATGTAACAAGTAGAATGGATAAAGGAGAGCCAGTGGATGTGGTGTATCTGGACTTTCAAAAAGCCTTTGACAAGGTCCAACGCAAGAGATTAGTGTGCAAAATTAGAGTACATGGTATTGGGGGTAGGGTAGTGACATGGATAGAGAACTGGTTGGCAGACAGGAAGCAAAGAGTAGGGATTAACGGGTCCTTTTCAGAGTGGCAGGCAGTGACTAGTGGGGTGCCACAAGGTTCGGTGCTGGGAACCCCAGTTATTTACAATATATATTATCGATTTAGACAAGGAAATTGAATGTGACATCTCCAAGGTTACGGATGACACAAAGCTGGGTGGCAGTGTGAGCTGCGAGGAGGATGCTATGAGGCTGCAGGGTGACTTGGATAGGTTGGGTGAGTGGGCAGATGCATGGCAGATGCAGTATAATGTGGATAAATATGTGGTTATCCACGTTGGTGGCAAGAACAGGAAAATAGATTATTATTTGAATGGTGTCAGATTAGGAAAAGGGGAGGTGCAACGAGACCTGGGTGTGCTTGTACATCAGTCACTGAAAGTAAGCATGCAGGTACAGCAGGCAGTGAAGAAAGCTAATGGCATGTTGCCTTCATTGCGAGAGGATTTGAGTTTAGAAGCAAGAAAGTCCTACTGCAGTTGTACAGGGCCCTGGTGAGACCGCACCTGGAGTATTGTGTGCAATTTTGGTCTCCTAACTTGAGGAAGGACATTATTGCTATTGAGGGAGTGCAGCGTAGGTTCACCGGGTTAATTCCCGGGATGATGTGACTGACATATGACGAAAGAATGGGTCGACTGGGCTTGTATTCACTGGAATTTAGAAGGATGAGAGGGAATCTTATAGAAACATATACAATTCTTTAGGGATTGGACAGGCTAGATGCAGGAAAAATGTTGTGCATCTGTGGAATTCTCTGCCACAGAAGACAGTGGAGGCCAATTCACTGGATGCTTTCAAGAGAGAGCTGGATTTAGCTCTGTTAAAGGAATCAAGGGATATGGGGAAAAAGCTGGAACCGGGTACTGATTTGAGATGATCAGCCATGATCATATTGAATGGCAGTGCTGGCTCGAAGGGCTGAATGGCCTACTCCTGCACCTATTTTCTATTACGATTTTTTAAAAAGCTCTCTTGTTTTCACTTCATCTTGTATCTGCACTGTTGCTCTGACTTTCCTTCGGAATCTGACCGTTCCTCCTTCCTACTGTTTCTTTTGACATCATAAAACTCTCTTTAGAGTCCCCCCCCCCCATAGAGATACACAGATCCTCAGGGGCAACTTCAATGCTGGTGTCAAGGAGAGGGCGATCTTCTGGTGTGGTCAGCGAAGAGGGGAGGATGCTCTTCAAACGTCGGAGCATCCTGGACAATACAGCTCATCCCCTCCGTGACACACTGAGGAATATCTTTAGCAACAGACTGGTTCCACCAAGATGCAATGAGGAATGCCACAGGAGATCCTTCTTCCCTGTGGCTATCAAACTGTACTACTTCTCTCCCTTCTACCATGGGGTAGACTGAGACTGAGTGACCACCCCCCCCCCCCTGCCTCTGCCCCTCCCCCCTCCCCAATCTTTGCCCATCCCCAATCCTTTCCCTTCGTCACTTTAATTTCATGTCCCATTTATTTCGTGTTTTATGACTGTTGGCAGGTCAATTTCCCTCCTGGGATAAATAAAGTTCTATCGTATCGTGTCAGGAAAGCTAATGCATCAGTGTTTTCCACCTGACAAAATGCTTGGAGATAGTCTTATCATAACAGCCTGTTCTCGCAGCAAGATGGTCGCAAGCAGGTGCCGTGGCTTAGTTGGTTAAAGCGCCTGTCTAGTAAACAGGAGATCCTGAGTTCGAATCTCAGCGGTGCCTCATTTATGTGGATACAAATATGACTTTTAAAAGACATTTGTCCAGTAACACTCGGTAATCTCATCAAACGCAGTCCAAATGGGACTAGCCCCGTAGCACCTGTTCCCCTGCTGCATCGTTCTATGACCATCATGGTAATAATACTGGTCCCAGTTCCAGCCTTCATCTGCAGATAAGATACATGGATAAGACAGGTCAGGTTTGCAGGGATATGAGCTAAATACGGACAGGTGGGACTAGAGTAGCTGTGTCATTTTGGCGGCGTGGGCAGGTGGGGCCGAAGGGCCTGTTTCCACCATCTTCCAATGGATATGGCAGAAAACCTGACTGCTGCATAATCTGCCCTGCACCTTTGTTGGCCTGGCACTCAAGCTGCAGTGGCAGAAGAGCCGCAAGGATGGCACGGTGGCAACACCAGTAGAGTTGCTACCTTACAACGCCAGAGACCCGGGTTGAATTCTGACTACAGGTGTTGGCTGTGTGGGGCTAGTACGTTCCTCCTGTGACCGTGTGGGCTTCGCCCAGATGCTGCGGTTTCCTCCCACATTCTAAAGACGTGCAGGATTGTAGGCTAATTTACAGAAACTGCAGAGCAACTGGATGGCCCTGGTCCACTATAATCACTCTTGGCTTCTCTGCTGGAAAACACATTCGTTTGATGAGATTGACTGAGATATTCAGGAGGTAATAGACCTCAAATGTAAAGAGTTTGTAGAATGGGAACCGAGATTGTAGAACCGTGCTTTATGGGACAGAAAAGTTATTGACAGTCACTTAAGATAAAAGATAGACACAAAATGCTGGAGTAACTCAGCGGGACAGGCAGCATCTATGGAGAGAAGGAATGGGTGATGTTTTGGGTCGAGACCCCTTCTTCAGTCAGTCTTCTTCAATCTGAAGGGTCTTGATCCGAAACGTCACCCATTCCTGCTCTCCAGAGATGCTGCCTGTCCCGCTGAGTTTCTCCAGCATTTTGTGTCTATCTTCGGCTTAAACCAGCATCTGCAGTCCCGTCCTACACTTTAAGATAAAGGTCTAAATTAAAAATTCATGATCATAACCGATGTCGGGGTGGTAAGTGCACTTGAGGCCCAGCAACTCACTGACAATCATAACCTGTGTGGGAACTGTAGTGTAATCAAGTAAATCTGCAGCCCAACTGGCCTATGTCACTGTATGTCGTTGTCACTTTCGGGCAGAGCACCAAGGCAAATTCCTTGTATGTGAACACTTAGCTAATAAACTTATTCATTCATTTTTTCTTAGTGAGGGTCAAGAATAGTGGTGGATTTATCCAGCACGGATACAGCCCGCACCTGGTAGTAGGAACAAATGACAGAGGTTTTCTCAGCTGAACATCCTACCGAGATCAGTCTCATCTCTGCTTGAATGACAAACTGCCAAAGGAATAGGACAACTGAAGACGACTAAGGCTTTAAGAGCAGATGCCATATCTGCTGGGCGACTCCAGAACCAGAGGCCACAGTCTTAGAATAAAGGGGAGGCCATTTAGGACTGAGGTGAGAAAAAAAGTTTTCACCCAGAGTTTTGAATTTGTGGAATTCCCTGCCACTGAGGGCAGTGGAGGCCAAATCACTGGATGGATTTAAGAGAGAGTTAGATAGAGCTCTAGGGGCTGGTGGAATCAAGGGATATGGGGAGAAGGCAGGCACGGGTTATTGGTTGGGGACGATCAGCCATGATCAATGAATGGCGGTGCTGGCTCAAAGGGCCGAATGGCCTCCTCCTGCACCTATTTTCTATGTTTCTATGGAAGAGGTTTCAACCCATGGAGAGAGGAACTTGAGTCATAAGTTTCATACTTCATCCCCCATCTCTGGGAAGATAGGTTTCCAGGGAATTAGTAAATTCTATAACTGTGACTGTCTTCAACAGATAAACAAATCCCATTGCATTCATTACAGAGGGTCTTTGGTATCTGTCATAGGGAAAATTGTTATTAGTCACAGAACAAGACAGCACAGGCCCATTGGTCCACAATGTCAGTGCTGAACATGAGTCAAACTAATCCCTTCTACCTGCACGTGGTCCATATTCCTCCATTGCCTGCATATCCTTGTGCCTATCTTTAGATTTTAGGGATACAGCGTGGAAACAGGCCCTTCTGCTCAGAGTCCTTGCCAACCAGCAACCACCCCACACACAAGCAGCATCCAACACACTAGGGACAATTTACAGAAGCCAATTAACCTACAAACCTGCACATCGCTCGAGCGCAGGACACCAGAGCATCCGGAGAAAACCTACGTGGCCACAGGGAGAATGTACAAATTCCATCCAGACAGCACCCATGATCAGGATCGAATGTGGGTCTCTGGCGCTGTAAGGCAGCAACTCTACCATTGTGCCGCCCTATTTAAAAAAGCCTCTTAAAAATCACTATTGCATCTTTTTCCACCACCACCCCAGGCAGCATATTCTAGGCACCTGCTATCCTGTTAAAAAAATTCCCCAGCACACCTCTATTAAACGTTTTCCCTCACTTTAGAGCTATGGCCTCTAGATTTTTACATAACCACAAATGCTGCCTGACTTACTGACTTCCTCTAGCAATTTCAGGGGATATGGGGAGAAGGCAGGAACAGGATACTGAATGTGGATGATCAGCCATGATCAGAGTGAATGGCAGTGCTGGCTCGAAGGGCCGAATGGCCTACTCCTGCACCTATTGTCTAATTTGCTCTGTAGCTGTGCCAGCTGCATCACATGCCACCAATATGTGATGGGTTGTAACTCCTCAAAAGAACAACGAGCATCATTGAGCTTATTTGATGTCTTAACGTGAAAATATCAGCCAACTGGTACCGAATGGCTCCCTCCTGAAAGTTACCATCCATGGTCACACAGCACCATCTTCAGCCAATTATGTGCAACTACATGCAAGAGATGCCAGCACTTGGTCTGAAACATAAAGCAGACTTGGAACAGGCCCTTTAGCTCACAATGTCTGCACCAAACATGCCACGTTAATCTCCTGTCTGGACATGAATAATATCTCTCCATTCCCTGTTCTTCTCTGAAAGCTTCTTGAAAGCCAGTCATATTGGCCTCCACCGCCATCCATGCAACATGCTCCAGGCACTAAGCAGTGTAAAAAACTTGCCTGTGCATCTCCTTTAAACATTCCCCATCTTCCCCTTAAAGCTAATAGATTGCATTTTCAATGTTAATTGCCTCCTGTGGTGATCATTAATGTAACATATAGATTTTTGATTTTCAGTAACTGCCTCTGACCTCCCTACCATCGAGGGGATCTATCGCAGTCGCTGCCTCAAAAAGGCTGGCAGCATCATCAAGGACCCACACCATCCGGGCCACACACTCATCTCTCCACTACCTTCAGGTAGAAGGTACAGGAGCCTGAAGACTGCAACGACCAGGTTCAGGAACAGCTACTTCCCCACAGCCATCAGGCTATTAAACTCAACTGAAACAAATCTCTGATCACTAATAGACCATTATCTGTTTATTTGCACTGTATCTGCTTATTTATTGATGTGTGTATATATTTATATAATTGTGTATGGACTCACTGATATATGTTCTGTATTCGTGCCTACTATATTCCGTTGTGCTGATGCAAAGCAAGAATTTCATTGTCCTATCTGGGACATATGACAATAAACTCTCTTGACTTGTAAAAATAAAAATAAACTTATTGTTCTTAAAAACTTTTATTTTTGAAAATCCTCCATGTAAAATAACCTTATGGCAAGTCGGAGAATCTATGGCCCCTAATCCCCTCCCCCCTCCAATGACTCAATTGTCCTTGTAACTTAATTTTCTATAACTAGGTTTCTTAGGAACACTATTGCCTTATGGCTGAACTACCTGCACTCATAATAAAGGGCATTGATACGGGCAGAATGGGCAAATCTTCACACTTGCACACAAGGCCTGCAAACCAAGACTTGGTCCTCTGTGTCTGCCTGAGCCATTAATCCAAGGGCCATTACTGCTAAAAATGATAATAGTTTTATTACGGAGGATGTTCAAGTGATTTGGTTAGAACAATACCCCATTTCTGTATATTTCCAAAAGCTGACATTTATTGTCTAAATGGAACCCAAGAATTAATAAATAGCATTAATATGCAAATCACAGTAATCAAAATTATTCAGGTGTCACATGTCACAATTTATCCATGCAAATTATTTAAAACTGGAATAATAATATTTCTCAGAAGCCAAAGGACCTTACTTAGAACCCACACCATACTGGTGCAAAGGATCGAATAGAAACTTAGAACCAAACACATGCCCAAAGGTGGAATGGCCAAACCAGCAGCATATTCAACTTCAGGAAATGACATTCATAAATCAAACCCTCTGCTCAAGTTGGTGAGATACAACAAATACATCTTAGAAGGATATTAAATCAAGATTCTTTGAACATTTACAAATGGCAGCAAAATACAAATATTAAGGAGTACTACAGCGCGAAAGGTAATTTTATTTTATACACAGACAATATATTCCCTTTATGGCTTCAATTTTATTTGCTGCGGAACAGAGGTGCAAAGCTGCTCAAAGTCAATCTAATGTTGCCCAGGCATTAGTTGTCTCAGCAGAGGTCTGATTAGTGAAGTCCAGTGATGATCACACAACCAATACATTTCACATCACGCCATCCAGTTGCAGTCTTCCCCATCACTTATTTCTGCCGCCACCACTATTTGACAGTATAGTCGCGACTCGAATGAAGATGTTCAATGTATCCAAGTAAATCCCCATACATCTGCAACGAGGAATAAATGTTAACGCCAACAGACCAGATATAGGTTCCAAAGACCACAGAAGATGCAACACCTGTCCCTATATCATCTCCCTCGACTCTTTCCAGGGACCCAGACAGTCCTTTCAGGTTAGGCAGAGGTTCACAGTACGTATTGTTCCCTCTGCATGGGTTTTAATAAATGCTTTGTGGTTCACCTAATACTTTGTAATGGTTTGATTACAAAACAGATAGGCACATGGACGTGTGGAGACAGGCGTGCATCTCTCCTGGTCCCAGCACATTGATGCAATCATAAAGAAAGCCCATCAACGCCTCTACTTCCTCAGAAGATTATGGAGTTTTGCTAATCGATGAATACTCTTGAACATAAATGTACGGTAGATATCATATTGACTGGTTGCATCATGGCCTGATTCAACAACTCGAATGCCCAAGAAGGAAGATTATAAAAAGAGGTGGACACTGCCTGGTCCATCACAAGTACTGACTCTCCCCTATCATCAAAGCGATAAACTCTGCCTCAAAAAGGCAGCCTCAGCATCAAGGACCCACACCACCTGGCCACGCTCTCATTTTACTCCTGCCATCGGGAAGAAGGTATAGAAATATGAGAACTGTAACCCTGTTGTGCTGCTACAAGTAAGTTTCATTGTCCTGTTTCAGTGCATATGACAATAAAACACACTCGGCAACACTCTTGGAGATAAATTGTCTGAGATGTTACTGCCTTCTTGCCCGATTGATTGGGTTTGTGTGTTAAGTGGCCTCTTAATTGCCCCTAGTGTGGGAGTGGATGAGAAAGAGGGATAACGTAGAACAAGTGTGAATGGGTGATCGATGGTTGGCATGGACTCGGTGGGCTTGTTTCCATGCTGTATCTTTCAAAAGGTTCAAGGACACGGTTCAAGGTTCACTGAAGGCAAGTAAACACAGGAGTGGGAAGAGATGCAAATTAGGATGGAGTTATGGACAATCCCAGATTTATGGACATGGGAATTAGAGGTTAGCAAACAGAACAATTATTCTAAAAGGTCTAAGGAAGGGTTCCGACCTAAAACATCACCTATTCCTTTTCTCCAGAGATGCTCTGACCTGCAGAGTTGCTCCAGCATTTTGTGTCCAATTTCAGCCTAAACCAGCATCTGCAGTTCCTTCGTACACATATTCTAAAAGGCACTCACAGCTACTTCACGAGCTGTGAAACACTCTAGAGTGCTCTGAAGATATGAACTACAGGTTATTTTATTCCTTGAATGTAAAGGAACTTCATACTTACGCATTGATGGGATCAAATCTCTGAACGCCATAAACCGGGTAGCTTTCAGCCCGCTTTATCACCTTCTGGGTGTCATACAGCAGGAACATGCCGAAGAGCACTAGACCTCCGTAGATGGCCACGGAGTACATACCAGCACCCAATATGGAGGTGGGTGGCAGGAACATCGAGCCTGAGAGCGCAAGAAGTTACAGATGAGTGTTGAGCCATAGATGGGTTAGAATCTTAGTAAGAGTTGCAGCAATCGCAGCCGAGTGACTTACCTATGGATGAAGCAAAGACCAGTCCCAGCCCAATTGCCAACGGTCCACCCATGTTGAGGAACTTTTCACTCGGGGCACACATGGCGACGGTGGACAGGCCTCCCACAATACCTGCCGTGTACCAGGCTGCTCTGAGCAGTAGAGGCCCACCAAGAAGGGTTACTGGAGCAACCACAGCTCCCATCACACCTAAACAAAAACACAAGATAAAAACAACGATAAGTCCCAAAGAACATTTGCAGAATTCCTTTAAAATGTGGGCTGCACAACATTCAAACTGAGAGTCAGGGGAAAGGGAAGTGTATGGACTTGTTTTATGGTATGTGGGTGTTGCTCAAGCACAGTACTTATTGCTCATCTCTATCCATCCTTGTGAAGGTGAGGATAAGGCCTCTTCTTGACTTGTGGCAGTGTCAGCTCTTACAGCGCTGTTGGGTAGTGTTCCAGGATTTGGACACATTGGAGGTTGTCAGGCTGCACGTGTGGGAAGAGAAACAGTCAACGCCCCTTTGTCAGAAATGGGAAGGAGACAAAAGCTTGTAACTCGCAGGGACGGTGCGGAGGTCTGAAAGGGTAAATCTAGGGTGACCATAGGGCTGTTCACAAGAGCAATGAATAAATGGGAGCAGCTAGAGAGCAGGCAAAGACAGGGATGTAAGTTGCTAAATGTAGAGCACAAAGACATGCCCAGTTTATCAGACAGGGCATGCCCTCAACTCCATGAGATTTTAGAAAAGCACAAACTGAGCCAGTATCACAGATACAGTCACTTCTTCTTCTTACGAATGAAACATAAATAAATCCAAGGAATAGTTAGATCTCAAGCCGGGTGTTGAGCAGCCAGGTTGTCGTCTCTGTTGGCGTCAATGTCTGCCTGAGCTCCATTTGGTGGGTGGTAAAGTGGGCACCCAGAGATGACATGGTTTGTTGTCTGTTGTTCTGCTCCGCATTCACAGGCTGGGCTCTGGCAGAGCCATCTCCACATGCTGGCATTGAAATGTCCAACTCCAGTATGGAGTCTGTTGAGCTTCACCCATGCTCCTCTGGGGAGGTCAGACCCTGGACAGCTTTTATCTGGTGAGGGGATGTAGCTATGTAATGGAGATGAGGTTGCCTTCCACTCCTGTGACCACTTGGTGGCTATCCAGTGTGCTTTTGTCTCAGTTGGCTGGATGGATGCTAGGAGTTGTTTTCCAAGGGGTGACGGGACTTCAGTCGGGGTGGCCTCTGCTCTCTGCTGATAGCCTGATGGAGGAGGTGATCTGGGTCCATGGCATGACGAGATAGTGCCAGAGTTGCTGCTTGCCTTCGGATCCCTGCAGGCGGAATGCCTACAAATATAGGGAGCTGCTCGACTGGAGTAGGTTGAAGGCACCCAGTGATGGTTCGCAAGGTGCTGTTCAGGCTCGTGTCTACCAGGCTAGTATGTCTACCTCTACTCCATACAGGTGCGCAGTACTCAGCTGGGGCATACGCAAGAGCTAAGGCAGAGGTGCAAAGAGTTGATGGGCTGGCTCCCCAACTTGTTCCTGCCAGGCGTCGGATGTGGCCGCCAAGTGCCATGACCTTGTCGTGGAGACCAGCCAGGTGTTGACGAAATGTAAGCGACCTGTCCAGCTTTACGCCGAGGTAAGTTGGTATTTGGTAGAAGTCCAAGCGCCAATTGTTAACGAAGACAGCTAGCTCTTGCTTAGCTTGTTTAGATGGAATGCTGTTGACACTGTTTTGCCTTCGCTCAGCTTTAGACGCCACTGTCGTAGGTATACTGCCAAAGTCCCCATGTCTTGACTCAAGGAGCTTACGATTGTCTTCCACTCTTTGTCTCTCATACAGTCACTGATACAGACAGATATTAAGTTAACTGAAGTTACAGAATTGAAAATTGAATTAAAATTGAATTCTACAACTTCAGGTAATTTGATCTCTGTCTGTATTAGTGGTTATCTTAAAAGCTGGTTCAGCTCATTTGTTCACCCCTCTCTGAAGTTAAGGACATGCTTAGTGTGACCTGCCATGTATGTCTTTCTGCTCTGCATTTTGCAACGTCTACATTCTCACTCACTATCTGCTCTCATTGACCAGACATCCTTGTTTTGCTCTGAGACATACTCTACTGCCCACACCCCTACAGCTTGACAAGCTTATCATAGAGTTACACAGCACAGAAACAGGCCCTTTGGCCCAAATTGCACATGCCGACCAAGATGCCCATCTACACTAGTCCCACCTGCATGCGTTTGGCCCATATCCCAATAAAACCGGTGCTATCCACGCATCTGTCCAAATATCTTTTAAATGCTGTTATGGTACCCAAAGGTCCTACAGCAAGCAAGACAGACCACTCGACGAAAAATACGTAGTACGGTCATGGGCGGATTCATGGGTAATTTTAGGCCCCATTTCCGTAACCGGCTTCCGTCTCCGCACCAAAGATCCCATAGCGGAGCAAAGATACTAGTGCGGAGACAGAAGCCGGTTACGGAAACATCCTCATAAAAATAAAAGTTAGTTGGTAAAAATCTTCTCTTCATTTTCAGAATTTTAATTTATTAACACAAACTGTTCCCCCGCAACGTTGATTACACTGCGAGTGGGGTCGGGTTACGAAATGGATGAAAAAAATGCCCACGTTCCGCTCAGTTGCGTACTACACGTCAGCCCATTGCATTTAGCAGGAGTGGTCTATCTTGCTCCGCTATAGGATCTTTGATGGTACCTACCTCAATTACCACCTCCGGCAGCATTTTCCATACACCCACCTCTGGTTCCTATCAAATCTTTCCCCTCTCACAAACCTAGATTCCCTTGTTCTTGATTACCCTGCTCCGAGTAAAAGACTGTGCCTATCCTATCTATTCCTCTCATGATTGTATGAACCTCTAAGAGCCCACATTCTCCTGTGCTCCAAAGAATAAAGTCCTAGCCTGCTGAATATTTCCTTAGAGCTCAGTCTGGTACATCCTCATAAATCATCTCTGCATTCTTTCCGGCGTAACACCATTCTTCCTATAACAGAGTGATCAAAACTGAACTCAGTACTCCAAATACAACCTCGTCAACATCTTGTACAGCTGTAACATCACATCCCAAGCATTTTGTGTCCACCTTCGATTTAAACCGGCATCTGCAGTTCTTTCCTACACATCCAAACTTCTATATTCAATATGTGTAGGAAGGAACTACAAATGCTGGTTGAGACTGAAGATAAGACACAAAACGCTGGAGTAACTCAGCAGGATAAGCACCATCTCTGGGGAAGGAGTGGGTGACATTTCGGGTCGACACGCTTCTTCAGACCGAGTGATATTTCGGGTCGAGACCCTTCTTCAGTCTGAAGAAGGATCTCAACCCGGAACGTCACCCATTCCTTCCATCCAGAGATGCTGCCTGTCCCGCTGAGTTACTCTGGCATGTTGTGCCTGTCTTCTATATTCAATCCCTTTACTGAAGACCAATGTACTGAAAGCCTTCTCGACTACCTTATCTACCTGTGATGCCATTTTAAAGGAAACTAGGTACCTGCACTTTTGTCTCTTTCCAAGTTCTGTTGAAAGGATCTTCAACCATAAACGTTGACTATGTCTCTTCCCACAGATGTGGCCTGACCTGCTGAGAATTTCCAGCATTTTCTGTTATCATTTTAGATTTCCCGCATTGGCAGTTTTGATTTTCAATAATCAGCTCGAGTTTGACTTGGAAGATCTGCAAGTGGTGGTACTTCCATGTGCCTGCTACTCTTATTTGTAGTAGAGCTTGCAGAGTTTGTAGAGGTGTCAGTGTAGCATAGGTAAATAACTGCAGTGCATTTTATAGTTGGTACACAGTTTAGCTATCGTGCACCAGTGGTGGAAGAAGTGAACACTTAGGTTGGTAGGCAGGGTATCACGAGCGTATTGTTTTATGAATTTCATCTGACCAAAATTAATGCCATTTGTTATTTAACTTGAAAATAAATCTCAAGACATTCCTCACCTGCATGTAACATCCAGGCAAAGTGCTTAGCATTCAGTCCTTTCTCATATGGGAGAGATCTCACCAGCATACCCGCTCCGATCATTACTGCAAATGTTGCTCCTATGGCCTGTTAACAATGAGAGAAAGGACATGGGTATCAGGGAGTTGATGCCTTGCATAAATGTGCAAAACTATGCATATTAACCAAGGGGACAGGTCTTTAACACCAAAATGTCCTCAACTGGAAATTTACTGTTTCTCACCGTGTGTAGTTCTTAAAGATTTTTTGTTAGTTATAATAGTTTTATTTAGAGATGCAGAATGGAAACAGGCCTTCGGCTCAAAGATAGACACAAAAGGCTGGAGTAACTCAGCCAGTCAGATGGCATCTCTGGAGAAAAGGAATAGGTGACTTTTCGGGTCGAGACCCTTCGGCCCAACGAGTCCATGCTGACCAGCGATCAGCCATGGACTAGCTCTTTTTAAAAAAATATTTTAATTTTATTAGAAGTACAATCATATGGCACCAAAGTGCCTAATATATATTGACATAATACATTTTATGTACAGCTTCTTATTTTTTTTCTTATAATGAAGAAAAAGAGATAGATAATAAAAGATAGAAAAACGTGTGATATATAGTGTGTGAAAAAGAAAAATGGGTGAAAGAAAAAAAGTGAAGAAAAGAAGATAGAAAGAAACAGAGTCGAAAGTTTAAAAAAAAAATGGAGATCATTATTTATAATCTTGACCATCCCCCACCCAGTCCTGGAACAGTTAGCTTCTACAATTGTGTTGCACCGTATGATTCCAAAAAGCCGACAAATGGAGACCAACTCGTTAAGAATTGGTCCGATTTATCTATTAGGAGGAATCGCATTTCCTCAAGGTGTGCGGTGTCCAACATGCTTGAAATCCACATTTTAAGCGTTGGTATGGGTGTATTTTCCCAAAATTTAAGTATTAGTTTTTTTGCCATTATTAAACCATAATTAAAAAATAAATGTTGAGATGAGTTCAGTTTATTCCCGTCTTCCATTACTCCAAATATAATCATTTCAGTATTAGGTTCCATTTTTATCTTGAATAATTTTGTAAATATTTCAAAAATATCACTCCAAAATTTATAAAGTTTTAAGCAGGAAACGAAAGAGTGTGTTATAGTTGCGTTTTGGGATAGACATTTATCACAAATGGGGGATATATTTGGATAGAATTTATTCAATCTAGTTTTTGAATAATATAATCTATGTAAAATTTTAAATTGAATTAAATTATGTCTTACATTAATCGAACATTTGTGTATATATATCAAATACTTTTCCCATGTTTCCTTTGTGATTTTTATCATTAATTCTCGTTCCCACTCTTCTCTAAGTGCCTCTGTCGATGGTAGGTCTATATTTAAAATACTATTATATAAATATGATATTAATTTCTGTGAGTCAGCCTTAATATTCATTGCTTCTTCCAGTGGATCAAAAGTTATGTTTTGATATCTTTGTATGTATTTCTTCATGAAGTCGCAAATCTGAAGATATTTAAAATATTGGCTTTTATTCAGTTTAAATTTTAATTGTAATTGTTGGAATGATAACAGGTTTCCCATTTCATACATATCACTGATCCTTTTAATTCCCATTGGTTATATGTTTTATCAATAAGAGATGGTTTAAATGAAGGATTATTCACTATTGGCATTAACAATGATAGATTTCTTAATTTTAGAGATAATTTTATTTGTTTCCAAATTCTTATTGTATCATGTATAATTGGGTTATTCTTATATATTGTGTTGTTCAGTTTTATCAGGGAGAAGAGGATCGCTCCTATGTTACAAGGAGAACAATCCTCTTTCTCCATTCTTATCCATTCTGTCTGTTGGGTAGAACTGTCCAACCAGTAAATTATATTCTTAATATGCACTGCCCAATAGTAATACAACAAGTTCGGAAGTGAAAGTCCCCCGACATCTTTTGGTTTACATAAGTGTTTTTTTGAATTCTGTGTGATCTATAGTCCCAAATAAAATTAGTAATATTAGAGTCTAGTTTAAAAAAAAAATGTTTTGGTATATATAATGGTATAGATTGAAATAGGTATAATAATTGTGGTAGAAAGATCATTTTTATAGCGTTTATTCTACCTATTAATGATAAGGGAAGTGTTTTCCAGAATGTAATCAACGTGTTGAGTTTATTTAATAAAGGCATAAAATTAGCATTAAATAATGCTTTATATTTTCTAGTAATTTGAATACCCAGATATTTAAATTTTTCTGTTGCAATCTTAAAGGGGAATTTCAATAAGTGTGTAGATTCTTGAGGTTTTAACATCATGATTTCACTTTTATTCCAGTTTATTCTATATCCAGAAAATGACCCGAATTCCTCTATTAAATTTAATAAATTTGGTATGCTCGTTTGTGAATTTGTAATATATAAAAGTATATCGTCTGCATATAATGAAATTTTATTATTTGAGTCCCTAGTATTATATCCCTGAATATTCGGATGAATTCTTATACTTTCAGCCAGGGGCTCTATCATAAGGGCAAATAGCAGGGGTGATAATGCACATCCCTGCCTATTGCCCCTTGATAATTGAAATTTTGGAGATAACATATTATTGGTTAATATTCTTGCCATCGGTTTAACATATAATAATTTTACCCATGCAATAAAATTCTCTCCCATATTAAATTTTTGCAGTACTTTATATAAATACTGCCACTCTACCTGATCAAATGCTTTCTCTGCATCCAGAGAAACAATTGATATATCTTCTTCCTCCGTTTTATGTGAGTACATTATATTAAACAGGCGTCTCAAATTATTAAATGAGTGTCTTTTGGGTATAAACCCCGTTTGATCAGGATTTATCAATTTACTGATATATTTACTCAATCTTCTTGCTAAAGTCTTTGCTAACATTTTCTGATCTAGTGATATAGCTCTATACGAGCCCGGTTCATCTAAATCTTTATCTTTTTTTGGAATAAGCGTAATACTTGATTCTGCTAATGTTTCTGGTAGTTTATTTTCTTTAAAAGCGTGAGTATATAAATTAAATAAGTATGGAGTCGTTATCTCATGAAATCTTTTATAAAATTCATTACTAAAACCATCTGGTCCAGGCGTCTTACCATTTTTCAACGATTTTATTGTTTCACCTATTTCTTCAAGTGTAATCTGAACTCCTCTTGTTCCGAAAGATCAAGTTTTGGAAGATTAGTTATCTAAAAAATATATAATTTTACTATCTTCTATTTTAGTTTTAGATGTATATAAATTTTGATAAAATTGAGCAAATCTATTGTTAATATCCTTAGGTAATATTAGTAATTCACCTTTCTCTGATTTAATTTTAGTGATAGTATTTTCCTTTTCTTGTTTTTTCAATTGACGAGCTAAGAGCTTATGTGGTTTGTCCTCAAATTAGAAATTTTCCTGTTTTGTAATTTGGAATAATCTTATTACTCTTGCCGATAAAATTCGATTAAGTTTAAATTTCAGTAGTATTATCTTATTATGTTTATCTGTAGTAGGATCTTTGGCATTATCTAACTCTAATTGTCTAATTTCTTGTTCTAGCATCAGTTCTGTCATTCTTTTTATTTTGAAAATTTGATGAGATTATAACTCCTCTAATAAATGCCTTGAAAGTTTCCCATAATAAAGAAGGCGAAATAAGGCGAAAAAAAGTTTCATTTGTTGTTTTAAATATTTATAACCTTGTGTCGTTTAAAATTTGTGTATTAAATCTCCAATAAGATTTTTTACCTGGCATTCCCTCAAATTTTAATAGAAATGTCAACGGAAAATGATCAGAAATAATGCTGGTGTGGTATGATGAATTAATTGTATGTGGAATTAATTTTATATCCACTAAAAAAAATCAATTAATTAAAATAATCAATGGACTAGGGACAATTTACAGACGACAATTAACCTACAAACCTGTACGTCTTTGGAGTGTGGGAGGAAACCGGAACACCCAGTGAAAACCCCATGCGGAGAACATAAAAACTCCATACAGACAGCACCCACAGTAATGATCTTCTTCTTCTTCTTGAGTATGGTGTGCACAGCCTAAAGTCGTAAGACAACTTGTTCTGTTTGATCTTCTGTTTGTGCATGCCAGATTGATTGCATTCGTCGAAACAGGGTGGACCACATTAAGGTTGCAATCTCCCACCCATAGTAATGATCGAACCCGTGTCTCCAACACTGCAAAGCCCTATGGCCACTGCGCACCCCCCCCTCCCCCATGGTCAGTACGAATCTCTCAGAACTACTTACAACTAAAGGTTAGATTTCCCCCCCCCAAAAGTATTTAAAGCAGAAGTGACAAAGTTTGGTGGGAGGCCACAGCACCTTGTGTGGGAGTAGACTACTTGACCCCTGAAGCCTGCTATGTCATTTAATATCATGAAATATTGGACTGCAATTGAATTCTCCATTCTTGTTTACCCCCAGTAACCTTTCACTTACTTGTTCAACAGCAATTTATCAACCACAGCCTTAAATATTCAAAAATTGTCCTTTACCAGCCTTTGAGGAAAATTTCCAAAGACCCAAACCTGGGAACCATTAACCTGGCTTCCTACTGCAAACCTCTGTCTTATTCAGACATTGTTAAATATTAAATAGGCAAGAAGCCTTACTTAGATAGGCAAGAAGCTATTACACAATTTTAACTTGCGAGTTGCCATCCATTAAGTCATCCTCAAACTAACTTAGGTTGGTGATGAATTAACAAAGTTAAAATATTGAAAACAAATAGAATATGACAATCCCTTGAGGAAGATTTAAAATAATTCTCAGGGTAACAAACCACTCAAAGGGCTCCACATAATGGAGGCTTTATTATAAGCAAATAGAAGCCAAGGACTATTCTCGGCAACTTACCAGAAATGAACTTCTCGTCATCAGATTCATGATTGCTGGCGACCTGCTGATTGCTAGGGCCGAGAGTGCGGTTAGCCCCACACTTCCTGAAAAGTACATGTATGTGGAGTGAATCCTCTCCTTTACGTACTGTGGCCAGATGCTGTTGGACAGATCAACAGGGTTAGTAGCCTTTAAACAAGCCTTGATTTTCAATGCAAATTTTGTTTTCACCAGTAGAAACGAGGAACTGCAGATGCTGGTTTGCAACAAAAAAAAAAATACAAATGCTGGAGTAACTCAGCGGGTCAGAAAGCATCTTTGGATGCTGCCTGACTCGCTGAGTTACTCCAGCACTTTGTGTTTGCATGTTTCACCAGCCTCATTGATAACTCAATGTTGATCCAGTGCAACAGGTTTCTCAGACGGAAAGATCCTATGTTGCAGCAAAATGGTTCCAGTTGGTTTTTGCAGGTACTGGAGCAAGATTATGACTGCACGTTCTCAGACTAATTAACCTGCATCCTTCAGCATGCTTCCCGATACCCGATTCAATAGCTAAGATAGCAAGACTGGGAAAAACTGAAAAAAACTGTTTGTTGTCTTGAAGACAAGTGCTCAGCGCTTTTCAGCCCACAGAGACCATGAGAAACGAGTTGAATTTTTATACCTTTGAGAGATGGTCTTTTATAAATCACAAAAGGTAAGTGCAACTTTAATTAGAGATATCGCTGCTTTTTCAAGAGGCAGCCATTTGGTCCATCACATCCATGCCAGTTCTTAAAAAATGAGTAAACAATGGAGATCAGGACTGAACTTGGGCTTTGAGCTGTGAGGCAGAGGCTCTACCAGCTGCGCCAATGTGCTGCCTAGTTATCCCGCTGGTTTGGTGCAATGTCCTATTGCTCTTTAAAACCACCCAGTTTTAACAACAGTTTCATTGTAATGAACTAGACTGGAGGAGACTATTATCATCCATCTATCCCATTCTAAGAATATATTACAGAGCCATAGATTATATTAATTTTCCAGATAATTAATTCCAGACTTGAGCCAAGGTACCAAGTTTGACCCGCATGTAACTCACAGCTGGGATGACAATTGATCATCTACACCATCTTGGGCGGCACGGTAGAGCTACTGCCTTAGAGGGCCGGGGACCCGGGTTCGATCCTGACTACGGAGTTTGTACGTCCTCCGGCATGAGATTTCTCTGAGATCTTCGGTTTCTTCCCACATTCCAACGATTCCTCCCACACTCCAAATGCTAGGATTCCCACTGATCACCGTTCAGTGACTGCTACTGCCAGACCAAAACAAGCACAAAGAGTTGCCCCAACTATGATATGGATTCCTCTGCCCATCTAGTGATTAAATACTCAAAACCTCAACAAGAATATCTGCATAATAAATTTGCATTCATTGAAGTCAGGAAGGGTGGGAACCATTTTCGGGAAGAGCACAAATCTCGGAATAAATGGTGCTGAACATTCAGCACAGAGATAAAGTTCAGCAATACTACATGTTTGACAGAATAATTGTGCTGTTACTCCACATAGCTACTTGCCGAGAGCGATATACTCACACAGCTTTCTCAATGGCTCCAATCTCATTGGACATTCCCAATCCATAGTAACAGAGGGCTCCAAGCCCAAGAGCTGCCCCTCCAGCTATGAACAATCTCCCAGTGTTTTCAACTGAAATGCAACAATGCACGTTTATCAGAGCAAGTTGTGAACAGTTAATAGACTTTCACATATTAAATACAGATAAGGCAATTTAGACTGCTAACTTTGCTATCTAGCACAGTAGTCCATAATAAGTAGTAGGAAAACCTACTCGAAGTGTCACCAAGTGGCAAGTAAAATATTGACTTACCTGACTGAAAATGCTTCTGCGGTAACCAAAACTTAATTCTGAATATAATCCATGCCATGCTGAGACTAGCTTTTCTCGATATTTACATTTTTCGTTATAAGAATTGAGAAGGATAGACAAAGAATTAACTTCTCATGCTGCAGAAATCAAGTTTTCAAATGTATGGTGATAAGGACGGATGGAAGGTTACGCAGAACTGAATTCACAACTTAAGGTACAGAGGTGATATAGCCACTGCAGTACAGAATTAATAAAGGTGACTACACGTACAAAGACTGGAAAGACATTTAATGGCTGTAAATATTTGATTGGTGTATAAATGTAAATAATTTGGTGTACATATAGTTGCTGGTGTACATATGGTGTACATATAGCTGCTAAATTTGTATAAGATAATTATAAGCAGTTGAATAAGGGGTGGGAATTAATAAGCTTTGGCTTCTTCCTGCTCCTTTTCGGACACATACGATTTCATTTATTTATAGATATTGTTTATGACACTTTACAAATATTCTTGTTTTGTTTTTTTGTTTTTGTATGCGGTTTCACACTTGCTTTTTATTCTGTTTGAAATAAAGAATTAAATTAAAATTAAATTGGAGGGAAACATAGTTTTTGAATCCAGCGCAAGAGTACATTTTTAATTTATTTACTTTAGGGCAGCACAGTGGGCAGCAGTAGAGTTGCTGCCTACAGCACCAGAGACCCATATTCGATCCCGACTATGGGTGCCTGTCTCTATAGAGTTTATACGTTCTCCTTGTGGTTCAGAACAATGGGACAGTAACAAGAGCTCATGGAAGGGAGAGGGCGAATAACTTGGGAGAAATGGCCAGGAGTTAGGCAATGTTTAAATGCTTCACTTCCAAGTACACAAATATTTGAAAGAAGGATGTGAATCTGGAGCTTACATTTGGCTGCAGTCTCCAATGAAGGGCTGAACATTGCTTCCGTCATCTTTTCTCGCATTGTTTTTGTTCGGCGCACGGCAACGCGTGACTTGGTGGCATAATTCTGGAAAAGATGATAAAGCAGGTTCAGGAGAATCAGGAGGATAGAACACATCATCACATACAGTCAAAGACCAAGTGGAAACAGTCTCCTTCCAAACATATGACCCCATTATGTACATCAATATTTTAAGCTGCCATCTCTGGTGGATTTGTAATTAATTATTAGCTGCTATAACTGCAGTGCACAACTAATATCACTTGTGCTGTGCTTCCAATCATTATTCTAGGTAACTGTTTAATTAACCTTAATTCCATCATTACTGAAAGGGAGCAAAATGAGTGGGTCCATAGAAATACCCGTTCAAAAACATCAGCAATGACCCACCACTAGGCTTAACCCACACACGCCTAATTTACAAACTTTCATGATAATGTTATCAGGAGGAAAGGATGTAACATAAAGGAGAGTACAAACCTAATATATAGGAATGGGTCAAGCAAGAAGGCCAGCCATGGAAACAGTTATACTATTGATAAATAAATAAAGGCAAGAAGACACTTGTAGAGTGTAGCCCACACAACAGCAACCATGTTGCAGGGCAAAGCATGTGGGGAAAACAATGGTAACCTGTCAGAAAGGCACAGCAATGAGGAGGGATGGGGGGGGGGGGGGAGATTTTAATCCACATACAGAACGGATGAATTCAGATAGATAGCCCAATCAATGAGTTCAGAGTGTTTTGGGGACAATTTCTTGGAACAGCATGTTCCAGACCTGGCATTGTGCAAGGGACATCATAAAGGCACTCAAACGGTAGCTGCAATCATTATTCTGTATTGAATTTGGCTTGAGTGAGAAAAGAAAAATTCCAAGACTTGTACAATTATAAAGGCTTATATACAGAGCTATCTAAAATGAACCGGCAAATTGGGTGGAGACACAAGGAACTGCAGAAGCGGGAATCTTGAGTAAAACACAACATGATGCAGTGACTCAACGGGTCAGGCAGCATCTTGGGAAGGAATGAACAGGTGTCATTTTGGGTTGGGGGCCTTCTTCAGACAGGTAAACTAGGTTGTGGGATTGGTCAGTCCAGTGCAAGACATTTGAGGGGATCTTTCAGGATACATAAAAAGACATTGCACAATAAGAATGAAAGATTCCAAGGGCAGGACCCACTGTGGTTATCTAGAAAAGTTTAAATTGTATTAAACTTCGAGATGGCTCTGGATCTGGAGAGAAGGTCCATGGGGGGGAGCGAATGCCACCTGAACACAAGTCATGGTGTGATCAACCACGGCTGGGTTGCCTGGGTGAGGGTGTCTGATGTTGAAAGATGCGAAACACCCAATGACCCCAGGTTACAACACTGATGGTGTGTTCAGGAGCATCAATAGATGTATTTTTATCAACTCAATGTAAAAGCATAAAACTAAGCAAAGACAGATGTCAGGTCAGAAGGCTGGACAAAATATAAAATCTCAAAGAATGACTAAAAGATTAAAAAAGAAAAACAAATTAGAGTACAAGGTTAAGATAGCCTGATGTACAAAAATAATAAGAGTATCCTCATGATAATTCAAGACGAGAGAATGAGCTGGTGTTTTGGAAAGGAGGTCTGGTAATAATGGTAAACAAGGAGATAGCTGATAAATTTAACAGGCTTGTTAATCAGTCTTTATCACTGTTAATCAGTCTTTATCATGGAGGATAAGTAATATATCCCCAAATTAGCACTAAATCAGGAAGTTGAAGAGGGGAAGAATTTGGGAGAATTACAATCGCCAGAAAGGTGGAAGAAGCAAAATGCTGAAACTGTGAGCTGTTAAGTTTCTAGTTCCTGTTGGACTTCATTGTGGGTTTTTATCCATATCGAGGGTTCGCTTTGATTGTAGATAATTCGCTAGATTTAGCCATTCAATTTTTTTTTAACAAAACAGTAAATAAGGCAAGCGTATTCAAAAAAGGAGAAAGAAAACAGAAAGCTCCAGGCTAATGAGTTTAATATCCAAAACATGGAGATAAGAGGCACGACTATTAAAGATGTTACAACAGCGCTCGGAGAAGAAAAGCAAGGTAAGTGAACAAAGTCAAGATGATTTCCTTTTCCAAAAAAACATTTGATTAATTTATTGGAGTTCTTTGGAGAAATAGCAAAAATCAGGATAGAGATGAACAGGCGGATGTACTAAGAAGGAACTGCAGATGCTGGTTTACACTGAAGATAGACACAAAATGCTGGAGTAACTCAGCAGGTCAGGCAGCATCTCTGGAGAAAAGGAATAAGTGACGTTTTTGCATCTTTCATTCATTTGTTCTATATCTCTACATCACCACATATATCTCTCGTTTGCCTTTCCCCTGACTCTCAGTCTGAAGAAGGGCCTCGACCCGAAATGTCAACTATTCCTTTTCTGCTGAGATGCTGCCTGACCCGCTGAGTTACTCCAGCTTTTTGTGCCTATCTTAGGTAGACAACGTGGATGTGCTATACAGATTGCCAGAGTCTGATAAGAACATATTAGAACATCGTTGCAGAAAATAACAGCTCATGGCAGAGGACGCAATGGCATGGTAGGAATGGCTGACTAATGGGGAACAATATGCAAAAGTGCATCTTTGGCAATGGTTCAGTGCCAAGGCCTCAATTTTTATTTCCAATTTAGGCAAATAGATGAATGCACAGACTGAAAATATGCTTGCTAAATTTGCTAAAGTGAGCAAAGATATGGCAGCATATTATCAAAACAGTGAGAGAATGTAAAAAGATCCGTGTGTCCAAGTACAGGATTTGCACGGCACATTAAGTAATTAGGAAAGCAAACAATACTATAATCTGTGTCGGAAATTGAATATAAAAACAGGAAGGATACAATTCCATTACAGGGTAATGATGTAATCATATCTGGAAAACAATGTACAGTATTTTAATTTAATAGTTCAGACATTTACTAGACTTGTATGAAAGCAAAATAAAAACGCTGGAAACATTCAGCAGAAGCAGAGTTGCGGTCCCGATGGAAGATATGGTCAAAATTGGAAAAGGGAGAATATGAGTGTTTTAAATTGCAAGGATAGGAAAATGATAGATTGGAGAAAGGGTAGAAACGATCAGGATTGCCATGATGAAAAGCTGTTGAAGTAGTAAACTAGTTGATAGATTAACGAGGCAGTTAGAGTGAGATAATGTAAACCAAACGTAAAAACAGTGAGATAAGGACAGCTGCAAAAGCTGTTAACATGCAGAGTGAGACAAGCACTTCAGATCATGTAAGTGGAGAGGGAAAAGCGGAGCCTATGTTGCAGCTGGATGACTGATTGGCAGAACAGCCCATTTCTGATACATATCGAGAGCTTGGGTTCATTACTAACCAATCCTATCAACAACTGTGGTCCTGAGCTACTATCTACCTCAATGGAGACCCTCGGACTATCGTTAATCGGACTTTACTGTACTTTATCTTGCACTAAATGTTATTCCTCTTATGTATAGTTCAGTTTGTTTATTGTCCCGTGCACCGAGGTACAGCTAAAAGCTTTTGTTGCGTGCTAACCAGCCAGCAGAAAGACAGTACATAATTCCAATCGAGCCATTCGCAGTGTACTGATACATGATAAGGAAATAACTTTTAGTGCAAGGTAAAGTCGGATCCAAGATAGTCCGAGGGTCCCCGATGAGGTAGATAGTAGCTCAAGACTGCTGTGGATGGCTCAAATCAGGAATTGCAGTGTGCAGGTTACAGTCTAATACAATGGTCAGGGAGAAGTTACCGCCATTGATGCGAGAACAGAGTTTGTAACAAGGGCCGATGCGATAAAAACATTTACTTTTATTAAATCGCACTAACTTCAGCAATCACTTTGAGCGGCACAGTGATGCAGCAGTAAAGCTGCTGCCTCACAGCACCCAAGACCTGGGTTGGATCCTGACCTCTGTGCAGGGCCGTCTTAACGCATGGGCATGCTGGACAGTTGCCCGGGGCACCACGAGCATAGGGGCCCCACGCTAATCCATGTATTGTAGAACATGAAAACGGAGAAGAACATCGCAAGTGCATGACGGCATATTTGATTCGGCATAAAGAAACTGGAAGTGTAGGGGCCCCAGTGCACTGCCTTGCCCGGGGGCCTATAATGCTGTTAAGACTGCCCTGCCTCTGTGCAGTTTGTACA
The DNA here is from genome assembly GCA_038087875.1 of Malacoraja senta. Classification (NCBI taxonomy): domain Eukaryota; kingdom Metazoa; phylum Chordata; class Chondrichthyes; order Rajiformes; family Rajidae; genus Malacoraja; species Malacoraja senta. Next base: position 3,895,881 of record CM075990.1, on the reverse strand, counting down.
TTCTCCCTGTAATTGCGCGGGTTTTCTCCGGCTGCTCCAGATTCCAAAGATGTGCGGGTCTGTGGGTGAGGGACCTTGCACATTACAAAGTGTGACGTTCCCAGGATTGTTGTTTCTGATAAGATAGGGGGCTGCAGAAGCTGCGACTCTTTGAAGGCATCAGCTGGCTGCACAGTAATTTAACCCCTGCGATAGCTGCGTTTAAAGAACATCCATCACTTTATATAGATAAGGAATCTTGTTTTTCAGCTGTGTATTCTGTAGTCGGTTCTGTACAAGTGTTCGTCCAGGGTCTATCATCATGTTCAGTCTTCAGTTTTTTAGTTACAGTTCCATAGTTTATTTGTTTTATTAGTCAAGGTGTGTTCAGTTTTTAGTTAAGGTCTGCAGATATTTTAATATTTAGCTCCGATGCCGTATAACCGTTGTGCTTGAATTAAAAGTTTTAAAACACTACTGCCGGACTCGGCAAATCATTGAGAATTCAGTGATCCTACAGTGGGTTAATTGGCTTCTGTAAATTTTCCCTAGTGTGTAGATGCCAAAGTGGGATGACATGGAGCTAGTGTGTGGATGATCGATGGTCATGGTGGGGTGAAGGGCCTGTATTTGTAAACTAAAATTAAACTGAAAGACTCACCTGTTTGGGTAGCAAAAGCCATTGTCTGGCCTTTATATTATGACATTTCCAGGCTGGACTCTGCTGCGTGAGAACAGGGCGCAGGCTCAGTGCCGGTAGGTTCTTCAGGCAGGCAAACCTTGCCACCAACATTGTCACTACACCCAAGTTTGTTCAGTAGGTAGCTGGTAATGAAACGTGACCTGCAGACAGAATAAAAACACAGTACAGTGATGGATTGACATAAGTAATGCTGAATTGAGAGCTACAGGTTTGAAAACACACACCTCCAGATTCAGGGACAGTTTCTTCCCAGCTATTATCAGGCAACTGAACCATCCTATCATTAACTAGAGCGTCCCTGAGCTATTCGAGAGAGCTAGATAGGGCTCTTAAAAATAGCGGAGTCAGGGGATATGGGGAGAAGGCCGGAACGGGGTACTGATTGGGGATGATCAGCCATGATCACATTGAATGGCTCGAAGGGCCAAATGGCATACTCCTGCACCTATTGTCTATTATCTACCTCACTGGAGACTCTCGGATAATCTTAAATTGTACTTTACTGGACCTTACCTTGCACTAAACGCTATTCCCTTTATCATGTAACCGTACAATGTGGGCAGCTCGATTTTAATCATCTATAGTCTTTCCACTGACTGGATGACACACAACAAAAAGTGTTTCACTGTACCTCGGTACATATAACAATAAACTAATCTAAATTCTAGAAAATTAAACAGGATGAAGTCTTGCTTGTTTCAATGAATCAGCCCTTATTCTCCTTAGTTCAACAGAATATAAACCCCAAGTAAAACTGGGTCTGACGAAGGAGCCCAATCCAAAACATGATCCTCTGCAAACGAAATGTATAGGAAGGAACTGCAGATGCTGATTTAAACCGAAGATTTAAACCAGTTTAAAACAAAAAGCTGGAGTTACTGTAACTCAGTAATTGAGTAACTGGAGAAGGGTCTTGACCCAAAACATCACCTATTGCTTTTCTCCAGAGATGCTGTCTGAAAAGCTGAGTTACTCCAGCTTTTGGTGTCTATCTTCATATCCTCTACAGATGCAGCAGCCAGGTCTGGCCTGCTGAGTTCCTCCAGCACTTTGTGTTTTACCCAAGTTTCCAGCATCTGCAGTTCCTTGTGTCTCCAGAATAGACCCCAAGGTCATTTACATGAAGTGACCTCGACTCTGCCCGACTGAGCAGCTTTTGCTTGGTGCTGAGGAAGGAACACACACACACACAGCAGGTGATGCAGCCCTGTGTCACAGGCAGAGGTAGCCATTACGTGTGGGGGCCACACGGTGATCATAATAATACAAGTGTCTTAAAGAGGAATCGACACCGGCTCTCTCACCCCCTCTTCCTCGGGTGTGATCTGGGGGTGGGGGTCCCGGGCCTGACCCCGATGATGACTGGGGGGGGGGGGTTCGGGGGCTCCACTCACCTCCCTCACTGCGACACAGCCCGGCTCCCGGTCCGTTCACTCCTTCCGGAACCTTCGCCGATCTGCAGCCGCTGCGCATGCGCCCCCCTTCTATACCGCCTACAACTCCCAGCAGGCGGCGCGGGTCACGGGACAGGTTTTCATTGGCGAGCGTGTTGACGTCATCGCCCTCGCACGTCATCGTCCCGCCTGAATAATGAGCGCGGCCACGTGGTTGTGTATCACCAACTCACCTGTACACCCACCCCAGCCCAGCACAGCACATCTCACCTGTACACCCACCCCACCCCACCACATCTCACCTGTACACCCACCCCAGCCCAGCACAGCACAGCACATCTCACCTGTACACATACCCCACCCCACCACATCTCACCTGTACACCCACCCCAGCCCAGCACAGCACATCTCACCTGTACACATACCCCACCCCACCACATCTCACCTGTACACCCACCCCAGCCCAGCATAGCACCTCACCTGTACACATACCCCACCCCACCACATCTCACCTGTACACCCACCCCAGCCCAGCATAGCACCTCACCTGTACACATACCCCACCCCACCACATCTCACCTGTACACCCACCCCAGCCCAGCACAGCACATCTCACCTGTACACATACCCCACCCCACCACATCTCACCTGTACACCCACCCCAGCCCAGCATAGCACCTCACCTGTACACATACCCCACCCCACCACATCTCACCTGTACACCCCACCCCAGCCCAGCATAGCACATCTCACCTGTACACATACCCCACCCCACCACATCTCACCTGTACACCCACCCCAGCCCAGCATAGCACATCTCACCTGTACACGTACCCCACCCCACCACATCTCACCTGTACACCCACCCCAGCCCAGCATAGCACATCTCACCTGTACACGTACCCCACCCCACCACATCTCACCTGTACACCCACCCCAGCCCAGCCCAGCACATCTCACCTGTACACATACCCCACCCCACCACATCTCACCTGTACACCCACCCCAGCCCAGCACAGCACAGCACATCTCACCTGTACACCCACCCCAGCCCACCACATCTCACCTGTACACCCACCCCACCCCAGCACATCTCACCTGTACATGTACCCCACCCCACCACATCTCACTTGTACACCCACCCCAGCCCAGCACATCTCACCTGTACACATACCCCACCCCACCACATCTCACCTGTACACCCACCCCAGCCCAGCACATCTCACCTGTACATCCACCCCAGCCCAGCACAGCACATCTCACCTGTACACATACCCCACCCACCACATCTCACCTGTACACATACCCCACCCAACCACATCTCACCTGTACACATACCCCACCCCACCACATCTCACCTGTACACATACCCCACCCCACCACATCTCACCTGTACACATACCCCACCCTACCACATCTCACCTGTACACCCACCCCAGCCCAGCACATCTCACCTGTACCCATACCCCACCCCACCACATCTCACCTGTGCACCCACCACATCTCACCTCATCTCACCTCATCCCAGCTGACCATGTTGCCTAACTGATTCAACTTAATGATACATTATTGTGGTATGTACAATGAAATGCATTGGCCCACATCCCAATAAAACTTTCCAATCTGCACGCATGGATTTTATTGTTCTATCTGGGATATATGACAATAACTTGACTCTTGACTCCATGTACTGGTGTAATTGTACCCTCCTTTACCAGCTCTTCTGGTAGCTCATTCCATCATCCTTCATGAAAAACCTGTCCATCGGGTCCTCTTTTGTTGTTAAGGGCTTGGACACGTTAGAGGCAGGAAACATGTTCCCTATGTTGGGGGAGTCCAGAACCAGGGGCCACAGTTTGAGAATAAGGAGTAAGCCATTTAGAACGGAGACAAGGAAACACTTTTTCTCACAGAGAGTGGTGAGTCTGTGGAATTCTCTGCCTCAGAGGGCGGTGGAGGCAGGTTCTCTGGATGCTTTCAAGAGAGAGCTAGATAGGGCTCTTAAAAATAGTGCAGTCAGGGGATATGGGGAAAAGGCAGGAACGGGGTACTGATTGGGGATGATCAGCCATGATCACATTGAATGGTGGTGCTGGCTCGAAGGGCCAACTGGCCTATTCCTGCACCTATTGTCCATTGTCTATTGTCTTTAAATCTTTGCATTTTCTTCTTAAAACGATGCCCTCTGGTTTTAGACTTCTTTATCCTGGGGGAAAAGACTGTGACCATTCCTCTTATCTACGCTCCTCATGATTCTATGCCTCTAAGGTCACCGCTCAGACTCCTACACGCCAGGGAAAGATGCCCAGCCTACCCAGGCGCTCCTCCCAAGCCTAAATCCTAAATCTTTTCTGAACCCTTTCCAGCTTAATCACATGCTTTCAAGATTCAAGATTCAAGATTCAGTGAAATTTGAGTTACCATGCAGCAATACTAAGTAAAAAAATCAAAAATACACACAGTGCATAAAATAAAGTTTAACATAAACATCCACCACAGTGGAATCAACATTCTTCACTGTGATGGAAGGCAATAAAGTTCAGTCATCTTCCTTTGTTCACCCCTGGTCGGGGCCTTGAATCCTCCGCACTTGCCGTTGCCGACGGTCCGCTGTTCAAGCCCTCTCGTCGGGATGATCGAAACTCCGGCGTCGGGACGGATCGGAACATTCCGCGGCATGGAGCTCCCGTGTCGGCCGCTACTTACCAGAGACCGCTGCTTCACGGTGTTAAAGCCCACACGCCCCGCGGTCAGAGCTCCAACACTGGCGATCCTTGGCAAAAGATCACAGGCTCCACGATGGTAAGTCCGCGCCGCACCTGCGGCTTGAAACTTCTACAGCTACGCAAACAAAACTGCACAGAATATTCCCGGTGCGGTCTCACAAATCCCTTGTCTCGTTGTACCAGGACATCCCAACATTGTACTCAATGCCTTGACAGATGAGTGCAAGTGTGCCATATGCCCTCTTCACCCCCCTCTCTACCTCTGTCATCATTTCAGAGTACCTGTTCCCTGAGGTCTACCTATTCTACAAGGTTCACCAGGGTTCTGCCATTTACTGTGCATGTCCTGCCCTGGTTCAACTTCCCAAAATGAATGAATACATTATTGTCGCGAGTCATAGTGAAAGTCTTTGTCTTTTTGAAAGGATCGCCACAAAAAATGGCGGCGTCAATGTTACAAACTATCCCATGCCAGGTCCTCCTTAGTTCCGCCCCCTCTCTCCATCCCCTCCCCTTCCCGCACGCCGAGTACTCCTTTGTTCTCCCCCCTCCATGGCGGTCCACCCACGCCGGGTCCTCGTTCATTCTTCCCTCCCCCCACGGCGGTTCCCCCACGTCACAAAATGCATCTCGTTGCACTTATCTGAAACATTCTTCACGTTATTTTCTTTTTTCATGTATCTGTATATTGTGGATGGTTCAATTGTAATCATGTATTGTCTTTCCGCCAACTGGTTAGCACGCAACAAAAGCTTTTCACTGTACCTCGGTACATGTGACAATAAACTAAACTCAAATTCATTCAGCTAATCTTGGCAATACATTCCCAGTTGATCGAGATCCAGTTGTAATCTTAGATACCTTCTTCAGTGTCCACTGCACCACCAATCTGGTTTCGGATGTTTCGGGTCGAAGAAGGTTCTCGACCCGAAACGTCACCCATTCCTTCTCTCCAGAGATGCTGCCTCACCCGTTGAGTTACTCCAGCATGTTGTGTCTACCTACGATTTAAACCAGCATCTGCAGTTCTTTCTTACACGTTCTATTTTGAATTCCCTGTATTTTTTAATGCTTATGAATGCCAGGAAACAACTTAACTGCAGGTAAGCCTGAGTGACTGCTGAAGACAGCTAGAGTCATGGGAAGAGAGTCAGAATCAGAGAAATACAACAAAGAAGCAATTCATTTTGCCACACAGATCCATGCCGACCAAACCTCACCCATTTAAATGAATCCAACTTTAATTACATTTTTTATTCTCCTTCCTTTTCCAGATTCTACCACTCGACTCACCTGGTTACTAGGGACATACATAGATACATAGAAAATAGGTGCAGGAGTAGGCCATTCGGCCCTTCGAGCCTGTACTGCCATTCAATATGATCATGGCTGATCATCCAACTCAGTATCCCGTACCTGCCTTCTCTCCATACCCCCTGATCCCTTTAGCCACAAGGACCACATCTAACTCCCTCTTAAATATAGCCAATGAACTGGCCTCAACTACCCTCTGTGGCAGAGAGTTCCAGAGATTCACCACTCTCTGTGTGAAAAAGTTTTTCCTCATCTCGGTCTTAAAGGATTTCCCCCTTATCCTTAAGCTGTGACCCCTTGTCCTGGACTTCCCCAACATCGGGAACAATCTTCCTGCATCTAGCCTGTCCAACCCCATAAGAATTTTGTACGTTTCTATAAGATCCCCTCTCAATCTCCTAAATTCTAGCGAGTATAAGCCAAGTCTATCCAGTCTTTCTTCATATGAAAGTCCTGACATCCCAGGAATCAGTCTGGTGAACCTTCTCTGCACTCCCTCTATGGCTATAATGTCCTTCCTCAGATTTGGAGACCAAAACTGTACGCAATACTCCAGGTGTGGTCTCACCAAGACCCTGTACAACTGCAGTAGAACCTCCCTGCTCCTATACTCAAATCCTTTTGCTATGAAAGCTAACATACCATTCGCTTTCTTCACTGCCTGCTGCACCTGCATGCCTACTTTCAATGACTGGTGTACCATGACACCCAGGTCTCGCTGCATCTCCCCTTTTCCTAATCGGCCACCATTTAGATAATAGTCTGCTTTCCTGTTTTTGCCACCAAAGTGGATAACCTCACATTTATCCACATTATACTGCATCTGCCAAACATTTGCCCACTCACCCAGCCTATCCAAGTCACCTTGCAGTCTCCTAGCATCCTCCTCACAGCTAACACTGCCCCCCAGCTTAGTGTCATCCGCAAACTTGGAGATGTTGCCTTCAATTCCCTCATCCAGTTCATTAATATAAATTGTAAATAGCTGGGGTCCCAGCACTGAGCCTTGCGGTACCCCACTAGTCACTGCCTGCCATTGTGAAAAGGACCCGTTTACTCCTACTCTTTGCTTCCTGTTTGCCAGCCAGTTCTCTATCCACATCAATACTGAACCCCCAATACCATGTGCTTTACGTTTGTATACTAATCTCTTATGTGGTACCTTGTCGAAAGCCTTCTGAAAGTCCAGATACAACACATCCACTGGTTCTCCCCTATCCACTCTACTAGTTACATCCTCGAAAAATTCTATAAGATTCGTCAGACATGATTTACCTTTCGTAAATCCATGCTGACTTTGTCCAATGATTTCACCACTTTCCAAATGTGCTGCTATCCCATCTTTAATAACTGACTCTAGCAGTTCCCCCACTACCGATGTTAGACTAACTGGTCTGTAATTCCCCGTTTTCTCTCTCCCTCCCTTCTTAAAAAGTGGGGTTATGTTTGCTACCCTCCAATCCTCTGGAACTACTCCAGAATCTAAAGAGTTTTGAAAAATTATCACTAATGCATCCACTATTTCTGGGGATACTTCCTTAAGTACTCTGGGATGCAGCCTATCTGGCCCTGGTGATTTATCGGCCTTTAATCCATTCAATTTACCTAACACCACTTCCTGGCTAACCTGGATTTCACTCAGTTCCTCCATCTCATTTACCTAACACCACTTCCTGGCTAACCTGGATTTCACTCAGTTCCTCCATCTCATTTGACCCCCGGTCCCCTGCTATTTCCGGCAGATTATTTATGTCTTCCTTAGTGAAGACGGAACCAAAGTAGTTATTCAATTGGTCCGCCATATCCTTGTTCCCCTGTTTCTGACTGCAAGGGACCTACATTTGTTTTAACTAATCTCTTTCTCTTCACATATCTATAAAAACTTTTGCAGTCAGTTTTTATGTTCCCTGCCAGTTTCCTTTCATAATCTATTTTCCCTTTCCTAATTAAGCCCTTTGTCCTCCTCTGCTGGTCTCTGAATTTCCCCCAGTCGTCTGGTATGCTGCTTTTTCTGGCTAATTTGTACGCATCATCTTTTGCTTTGATACTATCCCTGATTTCCCTTGTTATCCACGGATGCACTACCTTCCCTGATTTATTCTTTTGCCAAACTGGGATGAACAATTTTTGTAGTTCATCCATGCAGTCTTTAAATGCCTTCCATTGCATATCCACCGTCAACCCTTTTAGAACTAATTGCCAGTCAATCTTGGCCAATTCACGTCTCATACCCTCAAAGTTACCTCTCTTTAAGTTCAGAACCGTTGTTTCTGAATTAACAATGTCACTCTCCATCCTAATGAAGAACTCAACCATATTATGGTCACTCTTGCCCAAGGGGGCACGCACAACAAGACTGCTAACTAACCCTTCCTCATTACTCAATACCCAGTCTAGAATAGCCTGCTCTCTCGTTGGTTCCTCTACATGTTGGTTTAGATAACTATCCCGCATACATTCCAAGAAATCCTCTTCCTCAGCACCCCTGCCAATTTGATTCACCCAATCTATATGTAGATTAAAGTCACCCATTATAACTGTTTTGCCTTTGTTGCACGCATTTCTAATTTCCTGTTTGATGCCATCCCCAACTTCACTACTACTGCTAGGTGGCCTGTACACAACACCCACCAGCGTTTGCAGTAACCGATTAAGGTGCAGCTCCACCTCCGAATGATGGGAACTGGTGGTGTGGCCCTTCCTTTACTCCGGACAAAATTACAAGAGACTTGAAATCCCCCGTAGGCCGGGTGAGGCGGCCGATCGCGACCTCATCGGGACTTCCGCGGCCGATCGGCGAGTCGAATTAGCCCCCTGTGGCTGGGGCTCTGGAACTCTGGTCCGGCCGGAGCTGGCAGATCCGTTTCCATAGCCGACTTCCGATGGCGACTTTGCGGGCCGGTATCTCGTACCCCTCGGCTGATCGTTCCAGTACCGTTAGATTCCTCTCGGAGGCCGTGACCTCTGTTGGTCCGGCAAAACGGATAATCCAGCAAGGCTCTGGAACCAAGGGTGCTGTAAAATTGGGGGTGGACCTGTACTAACCCACACTTTGGGATGCGGGAGGAAACCGGAGTACCAGAGGTCAACTGATTTGGTCATTGGGAGAACATGCAAACTCCACACAGACAGCACCCGAGGTTAAGAGAGAAGCCGGATCTCTGACCCTTGGAGGAATTGTCACTGCACTGCTGCTCTTGAGAGGGGAACCGCCCTATACCTGTTTGAAACATAGAAACATAGAAAATAGGTGCAGGTGTAGGCCATTCGGCCCTTCGAGCCAGCACCCCATTCAATATGATCATGGCTGATCATCCAGAATCAGTACCCCGTTCCTGCTTTCTCCCCATATCCCTTGATTCCGTAAGATCAATCAATTCTGTTGATTGCAAATAAGCTTCCTGGAGGAAGATGGAGGCACAAGGAACTGCAGTTGCTGGAATCTTGAGTGAAACGCAAAGTGCTGGAGGAACTCAGTAGGTCAGGCAACATCCTGTTGACCCGCTGAGTTACTCCAGCAATGTGTGTTTCCCTTCTGGAGGAGGATTGTCGCTTCAGCTGCACTTGAGGAAATAGCTTATCCCAAGGGCACAGCTTTAAGGTGAAGGGAGCCGAGGTTAAAGGAGATTTGCGGGGCCAGTGTAGTGAGTTCCTGGAACATGCAGCCAGGGGTGGTGGTGAAGGCAGATACGATAGTGGCATTGAATAGACTTTTGCATAGGCACATGGACCTGCAGGGAACTGAGGGAGACACAAAAATGCTGGAGTAACTCAGCGGGACAGGCAGCATCTCTGGAGAGAACGAATGGGTGACGTTTTCGGGTCAAGACCCTACTTCAGACTGATGTCAGGGGAGTGGGCGGTACAGATAAAATGTAGTCGGAGACAGTAAGACTGGCAGGAGAACTGGGAAGGGGAGGGGATGGAGTGAGAGGGAAAGTAAGGGCTACTTGAAGTTAGAGAAGTCAAGCTGCCCAAGCAACTGAAGGGAACTGAGGGTCATGGATTATGCACAGGTAGATAAGAGATGGTCTTGGCTTCATGTTTAGCACAGACGTTGTGTGCTGAAGAGCCTGTTCTTGTGCTGTACTGTTCTATGATACAAGGTTAATTCCCGGGATGGCGGGACTGTCATATGCTGAGAGAATTGAGCAGCTGGGCTTGTACACTCTGGAGTTTAGAAGGATCAGAGGGTATCTCATTGAAACATATAAGATTGTTAAGGGCTTGGACACACTAGAGGCAGGAAACATGTTCCCGATGTTGGGGGAGTCCAGAACCAGGGGTCACAGTTTAAGAATAAGGAGTAAGCCATTTAGAACGGAGACGAGGAAACACGTTTTCTCACAGAGAGTTGTGAGTCTGTGGAATTCTCTGCCTCAGAGGGCGGTGGTGACAGGTTCTCTGGATGCATTCAAGAGAGAGCTAGATAGGCCTCTTAAAAATAGCGGAGTCAGGGGATATGGGGAGAAGGCAGGAACAGTGTACTGATTGGGGATGATCAGCCATGATCACATTGAATGGCGGTGCTGGCTCGAAGAACCGAATGGCCTACTCCTGCACCTATTGTCTATTGTCTATTGTCTATGTTCTAAGGGCACTTGACCAGCAAGCCAGGGTGGCTAGAAAGAGAATTTGGGCAAGTATGTTTAACATTATAGGATGATTTAGCAAAAGGGCTCAGAAGACCTTTTCTAAGTTTTTCTCTGCATTCACTCGTGATGGCTGGACTCTGAGCGTTCAATTATATTATTGTGCAAAATGTTGGGAATAAATTGTAAAACATGCCACTGACAGCTTTCAGGACGAAAGTGCTGCTGAAATGGAAAAGGGAAATGCAAAACGTGGAGATTGCAGTAAGACGATTGAGGTTGATGGAAAGATTGAGAGAGTGACGCAAACTTCGAAACCCATCCTGGATAATGCCTGAATTAATGTTGAACGGCGGTGTAACCGAGAACGCAGGAAGGAAAGGAGAGGAAATGGAGACTGAGAGAAACTGGGGCAAGAACAAAGGGATTACAAATAATTCCGCTGGAGAATAGATGACCATGATAGAGGCAACATTTGTTTGCAAGCTGCAAGTTAATAAAGATGGGCAGCTGTGGTTTAATTATGAACAATGAGACAAAAGCTGCTCAGGAAATTCTGACCGAAAAATGGACACAAAAGGGAAAAGAGGACAAAGTGACTCAAAAGAGCTTGTGATGGTAGAATGGGCCAACAGGAAGATTAGTGCAGAGATATTTGTGACCGACCCATAAAATAATAGGTGGATGCTCCTTCAATGCTGGAACCATGTCTTTGCATCAAGCTTTGTACTCGCAGCCAAAACCACAGGAATCACACTAATAAGGTCATGAGTGGGTTTACACGCCTTAAAATTAATCTATAGATTCTGACTCAATGTACGACTATGGCCATGATAACATAAGTTCATAAGTGATAGGAGCAGAATTAGGCCATTCGTCCCATCAAGTCTACTCCGCCATTCAATCATGGCTGATCTATCTCTCCCTCTCAACCCCATTCTCCTGCCTTCTCCCTATAACCCCTGACGCCCATACTAATCAAGAATCTATTTATCTCTGCCTTAAAAATATCCATTGACTTGGCCCCCACAGCCATTAGTGGCAATGAATTCCACAGATTCACCACCCTCTGACTAAAGGAATTCTGTCTTATATTCTTCTTAAAGGAACGTTCTTTAATTCTGAGGCTATGACCTCTGGTCCCAGATTCTCCCATTAGTGGAAACATCCCAACCAACATGCTGCAACTTCTCCTTGCGTATGGCGTGCACAGCCTCAAGTTGTAGAACAACTTGTTCTATTTGATCTATTTGTTTGTGCACGTCGGGTTGATTGCATTAGTCAAAACTGGGTGGACCACGTGATGGTTGCAATCTTCTCTCTCATCTTAAACCTATAAGGTCCCCTCTCATCCTAAATTCCAGTGAATACAAACCCAGTCGACCCATTCTTTCATCATATGTCAGTCCCGCCATCCCGGGAATTAACCTAAGTTGCACTCCCTGAGTAGCAAGAATGTTTTCCCTCAAATTAGGAGACCAAAACTGCACACAATACTCCAGGTGCAGTCTCACCGGGGCCCTGTTCAATTGTAGTAGGACCTCTTTGCTCCTATACTCAAATCCTCTCGCTATGAAGGCCAACATGCCATTAGCTTTCTTCACTGCCTGCTGTACCTGCATGCTTACTTTCAGTGACCAGGACACCTAGGTCTCTCATCTTAAACCTATCAGAAAACGTATAAATGGATTTACGATAGACACAAAATGCTGGAGTAATTTAGCAGGTCAGGCAGCACCTCTGGAGAAAATTAATAGCTGACGATTCGGGTCATTCTGAAGAAGGTACCCAACTGGAAACATTGCCTATCCATATTCTTCAGAGATGCTGCCTGAGCCGCCGAGTGACTCCAGCATTCTGTGTCTACCTGTGGTATCAACCAGCATCTGCTGTAGTTTGTTGTCACATATAGTTGGGTTTGCCTGGGTTACGTTAAAGAAAGACCAGAAAAGTGATCAATGGTCGGTGGAGGCACGAACAAAATAGGCTTTGTTACAATATAGGCACAAAGAATACATGAAATGGTCTAACTGGGACTGTAATCGAGAAACCAGAAAGGACAAAACAAAAAATACTTTAGACGTAAAAGTAGGGCAAAGATAAAGAGGGGAGTTGACCTTCAGTCCGCAATGAAAAATACGTAAGTTTCCGAAAACGCAGGCTGTAACTTAATAATGATTTTTTTAAAACAGCTACTATGAAGGGATAACAGTAATAGCAATATGGAGGAATTTGGCTCAGAGAGAAACAGGCAACTGGAGTGAAGGTAAACATGACTGAGTGGGAATGGAAATCTGAGAGCTGATGTAGAGGAGCTCTGAAAACTGAGGGCAGGTCTGCAGCACACTGAACATGGGAGAGAAAGGATGAAATAAGATCCAAAGTCTCATCGTTCCATTTAACTTTTTATCACTATTGTTCCTTGGGGTTGTGTTATTATCTACTTGCCTCTTAGAGTGTTATTATCTACTTGCCTGACATTCTAGAATGAACAGGATGTGTTCAGAGAGATGTGTTGCATTGGCTGGCTGCTGTCACAACAGAAGCAGTCACACCATCAAACAAACTATATTTCCATGGAGCTGGTATCATATGAATTATGTTTTGTTGTATGACGTGGCATATGATGTCATATTTTGGACATTGGGGTCATTGCTTTGAGGTAGATCTCCGCTTCCCGTCAACTAAATCATGTGAGATACTTGATCCGTAGTAGACAATAGACAATAGACAATAGGTGCAGGAGTAGGCCATTCGGCCCTTCGAGCCAGCACCGCCATTCAATGTGATCATGGCTGATCATCCCCAATCAGTACCCCATTCCTGCCTTCTCCACATATCCCCTGACTCCATGGACGGCGAATGCAATGTTAGCATTTATTTGGAGAGGACAAGAATATACAAACAGGGATGTAATGCTCAGGCTCGATAACGCACTGGTCAGACTTTGGAATATTATGAGCAGTTTTGGGCCCCCTATCTGTGGAAGGATGTGCTGGCGTTGGAGAGGGTCCAGAGGAGGTTTACGAGAACGATCCCAGGAATGAGTGGGTTAACATATGACAAGCGTTTGACGGAACTGGGACCTGTACTCGCTGCAGCTTAGAAGGATGAGGAGGGACCTCATTGAAACTTCCCAAATAGTGAAAGGCTTGGATATTTCCATTAGTGGGAGAGTCTAGGACCGGAGGCCACAGCCTCAGAATAAAAGGACGTACCTTTTGAAAAGGAGATGAGGAGGAATTTCTTTAGTCAGAGGGTGGTGAATCTGTGGAAATGATTGCCACAGTCGGCTGTGGAGGCCAAGTCAGTGGATATTTTTCAAGGTGGAGATTGATAGATTCTTGATTAGTATGGGTGTCGGGGGTTATGGGGAGAAGGCAGGAGAATGGGGTTTGGAGGGAGGGATAAATCAGCCTTGATTGGTTAGCGGAGTGGGCCGAATGGCCTAATTTGCCTGTTAAAGGCCTGTTTCCGCACTGTATCTCTAAACTAAACTAAACTAAACTGAACTAGTGTGAACAGGTGATTGTTGGTCAGCGTGGACTCAATGGGCTTCTTCTTCTTTTCGTGTCTTTGAAGCTGGTTGGCTATATGACAGTTTCCCATTCCTTTACACAGTCCTTTGCATTTTTATTGAACACTGCAAGATCCTTTGAGCTGCACTGGTTGGGTAGTAGGGGGCGGACAAGGCAGTGCTGCATTGTGTGGTCCTCTTCTCCACATTCACAGGTGGTTTGGCCAGTTTCATAGCCCCATCTGGCCATGGCATCTTTTGATCGCCCTGTTCCTGTTCTCAGGCGGTTGAGCATCTTCCACTGGACCCAGCCCGGTGGGAGGGCTTCAGAAGGAGGGATACCCATGTCAGTAGGAGGGGGGGTCGTCCTCAAGCCTTTTTGTCCATAGTTGGAGTCTGGTTTCTTCCCATGATGCTATTAGGGGCTGGACATGGCTGAGAAAGCTTCTCCTGGACTTCAGCCGTTGGGCCGGGGGTACACGTCCGTAGAGGAGGTGGCGTTCATCATTAGTGGCCTTGGTCATCTCTACTCGGCTGGCGACTTTCCGTCTCACATCAGCAGGGGCAATGCCAGCGAGGAGGTGCAGGTTGTTTATGTTGGTGGGCTTCAAGCAACCAGTGATTGAGCGGCAGGTGTTATTCAACGCTGGGTCTAGTTTCTTGGCATGGGATGATCTCTCCCAATGGGCTGAAGGGCTGAAGGGCCTGTTTCCATGTTGTGCCTTCCAATCAATCTAATAGTTGTAGAAAAAAGGAACGGCAGGGTTTATTAAAGAAGATGCAGAGTGCTGGAGTAGCTCGGCGGGGTCAGGCAGCATCTCTGGAGAAGATGGATGGACAACTACCATGGGAATGTCATCTATCCATGTTCTCCTGAGATGCTTCCTGATTCGCTGAGCTACTCCAGCACTCCGTGTCTTCAATCTAATGGTTGTGATTTGTAATTATGAGTGGAATAGACAATGGAAGTCAAACGACAGAACGAATTTGACTTTTCACCACATGTTAAATAAGCTTTATCTTCGGGAATGGATAGTCCCATAATTCGGACACTTGAGGGACTAAGCCAAGGTGTAGGGGGATGAATTTCTCACCATTAAAATTAATGATGACCGGTTGCATCGTGGCTTGGTTCGGCAACTTGAGCGCCCTGGAGAGGAAAAGACTACAAAAAGTAGTAAACACTGCCCAGTCCATCATCGGCTCTGACCTTCCTTCCATCGAGGGGATCTATCGCAGTCGCTGCCTCAAAAAGGCTGGCAGTATCATCAAAGACCCACACCATCCTGGCCACACACTCATCTCCCCGCTACCTTCAGGTAGAAGATACAGGAGCCTGAAGACTGCAACGACCAGGTTCAGGAATAGCTACTTCCCCACAGCCATCAGGCTATTAAAATTGGCTCGGACAAAACTCTGAACATTAATAGCCCATTATCTGTTATTTGCACTTTATCAGTTTTTTTATTCATGTGTTTATATATTTATATAATGGTATATGGACACACTGATCTGTTCTGTATTCATGCCGACTATGTTCTGTTGTGCTGAAGGAAAGCAAGAATTTCATTGTCCTATCAGGGACACATGACAATAAACTCTCTTGACTTGACTTGAGGTGTTAGTTCTGATGTTATTCTAGATGAGGCTGAAAATGGATGAATTAAACAAGCTGATAACCAGTAACTGACCGATGTAGAGATTGAGGGGAGTAACTTGCTTTACTGAGAAACTGTTCTCCACATGGGCTCCGATATCGGCGCCACCAAGCGCAGACTGGGCCATCGTTTCGCTGAACACCTCCGCTCAGTCCAACTTGGCCTATCCGATTTGTTTGCGAAACAGTTGAATCCCCCCTTCCCATTCCCACACTGCGGTATGGATATTGATTTCTCTCACTTCAGGTAGCCCCGGCATTCCCTCTCTCTCTCTATCCCTCCCCCACCCAAGTCGCACTAGCTTGTTGCTTTCAGCCAACAAACAGCTTGGTTTCGGCCTGAAACGTTGCCTATTTCCTTCGCTCCATAGATGCTGCTGCACCCGCTGAGTTTCTCCAGCACTTTTGTCTACAAACAGCTAACATTGGCCTGTTTCCTTTATCATCATTACTTTTTTGCAGATCTTTTATTCATTGTTCTTTATCTCTCGACATCACCGTCTATATCTCTCGTTTCCCTTATCCCTAACCACTGAAGAAGGGTCTCGACCTGAAACGTCACCCAATCATTCTCTCCAGAGATGCTGCCTGACCCGCTGAGTTACTCCAGCACTCTGTGTCTAGCTGTTGTCTGCCTCTTGGTTCAAGGGTTTCAGAGTATCTGAGATTAACTGATGAATGCCAACAGAATCAAGGACGACACACAGCCCCATCATTCTCTCTTCTGTTCTGATTTTGATCATCCTGCTGTAGGAAGGATGTCATTTAGTTGCAACGAGTGCAGAGAAGATTTACAAAGATGTTGCCAAGGCCCAAGGGCCTGAACTATAGGGAGAGTTTGGGCAGGCTCGGACTTTATTCCTTGGAACGCAGGAGACTGAGGGGTGAACTTATAGTGGTTTATAAAATCATGAAGGAAATAGTTTTTTGTGCTTTTTAAAGAAAAAGTACTATTTACATTTCCACACAATTTGGATCCATCACACAAAATCAATTTGATACCAACCTCAGTGGGGAATAGATAGGGTGAATGCACAGAGTCTGTTACCCGGGTAGGGGAATCCAAAACAAGAGGACATGTTTAAAGTGTGCGGAAGAAAATATGAATATCCTTCCTTACTTAATTTTGATTGGGATTGAACAAGGTAACGAAAGGGTGTTTGGATGTGACAATTGGCATCTCTCATTGACCAGGTGTAGAAGAGGTTCGTGGGAATCGGCAAAGTAAGATTTGACGTATTACTTACTGTCTCGGAATGTGTTGAAGGGTGGATGGTAGATGTAAACATGAAATAGTAGACGGAGATATGTAAGTTTGTATCTCTCAGCAGTGTGTTACAGTAGACCACCCAGCGCCCCCTACCGCTAGTAGCGTAGATATGTCGCAGTAAATGGGGGGCTTATGATAGGCTCGGAGAGGGGATGGTGGCGCGGGCCGCCTAAAAGATGAGATAGCATAATGTCAAGATGCCCTTGTATTGTGTTTGACTTGTATTAACCATCTGTTGTTGAATAAGATTGACATGAACAAAAAAGTATGTTCGGCTAATTCTGCTGTGAAGTCAGGGAACTGGTGAGCAGTTAACTGCCGCCATCTCTCCATGATATCATGCAATACAGTCTCTTGAAGTAAACCTGCAAAGTCTCCGCTTTTCATTTTCCTTTAATTTCCATCTAAATTAATTTCTTCCACAAAGTGAGAGGGACAAGATTTAACAGGAACCTCAGGGGCAACCTGTTTCACTCAGAAGGTGGTGGGTATGTAGAATGGGCAGCCAGAGAAGGGAGTTGAGACCCATACAATAACAGCATTTCAAAGGCACTTGGACAGGTGCATGGATAGGAAAGGTTTAGAGGGATATGGGCCAAATGCAGGCAAATGGGACTAGCGTAGATGGGGCATCTTGGTCGGTGTGGACGAGTTGGGTCGAAGGGCCTGTTTCCATGCTGCATAACTCTCTGACTCTCGAGTTTAGTGTAGAGATACAGTGTAAAAAAGGCCCTTCGGCCCACCAAGTCCGCACTGACCAGCCATCACCCATGCACTAGTTCTATCCTTCACACTAGGGACAATTAACAGAAGATAATTAGCCTACAAACCTGCACGTCTTTGGAATGTGGGAGAAAACCGGAGCATCCGGAGAAAACCTACGTGGTCACAGGGAGAAGGCCGTATAAACCCCATACGGACAGCGCCCGAGGTCAGGATGGAACCCGGGTCGCTGGCGCTGGCTGTGAGGCTGCGACTCTACTGCTGCACCACCGTGCCGCCCACTTGTGCAAAGACAAAGCTTGAAATCGCCGATCTCCAGATCGAGGAACGGCTTCTTCCACGTTGTTATCAGACTGCTGAACAGACCACTCATAAACTAAGGATGTTTCCCAATCTTCCAATCTACCCCTTTCACTTTTCTCTTTTTACGTGTACTTTCTCTGTATCACTACGTCTATATTCTGCAGTATTTGTTTTCTGTGTTGCACTGCCTGATGTGTTCGTGGATGGTATAATTGTACTCATGTGTAAAACAACTCAGTCTCCAGGCTGTATGAATTACAGTGTAGGAAGGGACAGCAGATGCTGCTCAGTCTGAAGAAGGGTCTCGACTCGAAACATCACCCATTCCTTCCATCCCGAGATGTTGCCTGTGCTGCCGAGTTACTCCAGCAAATCTGTAACATTAGATTGTTTTTATCTGGTTATTAGTCATTCGTTTTCTTGTATGGAATGATCAGCCTCAATAGCACTCAAAGAGCAAAACTATTCACTGTGTCTTGGTATAAGTGATAATTCTAAAACAATCTCAATGGAAAATGACTCCAAGGCTCTGAATGGGAAGATTAAGAGAGAGAGCGTCAGTGTTTAATATGTATCAACAACAATCAGCAATGAAATTCAACACTTGGATGAGTCATAGAGTCACACAGCACGGGAACAGGACTTTCGGCCCAACTTGCCCTTGTCAGCCAAGATCCTCCATCTATACTAGTCCCACCTGCCCGCGTTTGGCACATATCCCTTTAAACCTATCCTATACCTGCCCTTGCCCAAATGTCTTTTAAATGTTGTTATAGTTTCTGCCTCAACCACCTCCTCCTGTAACTCGTTCAAGAAGGAACTGCAGATGCCGGAAAATCGAAGGTAGACAAAAATGCTGGAGAAACTCAGCGGGTGCGGCAGCATCTATGGAGCGAAGATTCGCTCCATAGATGCTGCCGTACCAGCTGAGTTTCTCCAGCGTTTTTGTCTACCTTCTTCCTGTAACTCATTCTGAATACCCATCCCCCCTGTATGAAAAAGTTTCCCCTCAGCTTCCCATTAAATCTTTCCCCTCTCACCTGAAAATTGTTCCCTGGTTCTTGATTCCCCCACTCTGGGTAAAAAACTGTGCAACTACCCAATCTAATCCTCTCGTGATCTTACACACCTATATAATATCACCTCCTATGCTCCATGGAATATAGTCCTAGACTGCCCATCCTCTCTCTGTAGCTCAGGCCCTCAAGTCCTGGCAACATCATCATAAATCTTCTCTGCACCCTTTCCTATAATAGGATGACCAAAACTGAACACAATACTCCAACTGTGGCTCATCAGCACCTTGTACAGCTGTAACATAATATCCCAACTTCTAGATGTAGGATCTTCTCCGTGTATTGTCACCTTGTCGTGGTGGAGAAGCTTGTGTGGACCTGAGATCCTGAGAGCGATGCCGTCTGGAGCTATGCTCCTGGTAGGGCCACTCATGGCGGTAAGGTCGAGGGGGAGGTCTCTGACAAAGAGCAATCCAACCAAGACCTCAACGGTGGAACAGGCGGAGGATGATGGCTGACCTTAGTGGAGCGTCACGACGGCTGGGAAGGCGGATGAAGGCTGCAGCAGAAAAGGGTCTCCGGTCATCTTGGACTCCATGCCACTGGATCCTGACCCAGATCTGTCCAGGCCCGTGGGGTGGCTGTCTGTGCACCAGTCTCCCCACATTAAACAAAGTCATGCACAGGCATCCTCCATATAGGGAATAGCACCCTGGAGACACCCATGGTCAGCCATGACCAAAGGGGGCCTAATAAGTATGTATAGGAAGGAACTGCTGATGCTGGTTTAATCCGAAGATAGACACAAAAAGCTGGAGTAACTCAGTGGGACAGGCAGCATCTCTGGAGGGAAGGAATATGTGATGTTTTTAAGCCTGAAGAAAGGTCTTTGGAGAAAAGAAATAAGTGATGTTTCGGGTCGAGACTATTCTTCCGACAGAGGGTTTGTCTGAAGAAATGTCTTGAACCGATCCTAACTTCTTTACTCAATATCCTGATTTGCTGCAAGTTAACAGGTCTGTCAACACAATAGCACACAGATAACACATAGGATTCACAACTACAATGAATTAATAACCATATTACTAGGTAACCATCATAATACAAAAAAACGGTTTCCATGGTGCAACCAAAGTGCCACGCTGTGGAAGTTTGTGAGATTAGTGTAGGAAGGAACTGCAGATGCTGCTTTAAACCAAAGATAGACACAAAAAGCTGGAGTAACCCAGCAGCAGAGAGCAGGAGGAACCACAGAGGGGGGAGCAGCTAGAGAGGATGTTGCTGAACCTTGTTGGAGAGAGGAGGAGAACTTCTTCAAAGTAGACACCTTTGAAGGAGATTTCGCGCTGGAGCAGACGAAATGTGTAGGAAAGAACTGCAGATGCTGGTTTACCCGCTGCGTTACTCCAGCTTTTTGTGTCTATCTTTGTGAGATTAGTGTTGTGCAGTGTTCAAGATCTTGATGGTTGTTGGTTAGAAGCTGTTCTTGAACCTGGTGGTCACAGTTTTCCTGTAACTTCTGCCCGATGGTAGACAGCGTGGGCGGTCATGGTGGCGCAGTGGTAGAGTTGCTGCCTTATAGCGAATGCAGCGCCAGAGACCCGGGTTCGATCCCGACTACAGGTGCGGAGTTTGTACGTTCCCCCCGTGGGTTTTCTCTAAGATCTTCGGTTTTTCCCACACTCCAAGGACGTACAGGTTTGTAGGTTAATTGGCTTGGTAAATGTAAAAATTGTCCCTAGTGTGTGTAGGATAGTGTTAATGTGCGGGATCGCTGGTCGCCGCGGACCCGGTGGGCCGAATGTCCTGTTTCCGCGCTGTATCTCTAAACTAAACAAAAAAACTAGTGGTGAAGTGAGAGCGTGGCCAGGGTAGTGTGTGTCTTTGATGATACCGGCTGCCTATTGAAACAGTAGATTGTAGATCCCTTTAACGACAAAAGAGATCATTTCCGGGCAAGGAATTGGAAGTTTTCCGATAATGTTAAGACTCCCAGACAGGAATTTAATGACAAAGGAAGGTCTTTCTTTCTTTGAGCGTTTTTAAGGTTGTGGAAAAAGCCGGGACAGATAGAAGCAGAAGATTTATCTTATTAAAGGAACATAAGTGACTGTTTAGTTTAGTATAGTTTAGTTTAGTGTCATGTGTGTAGAGGCACAGTGAAACACGTTTTCCTTTGCTTGCTAACCAGTTAGTGTAAAGACAGTACATGATTACATTCAAGCTGTGCACAATGCACAGATACAGGATAAAGGGAATAACATTTAGCGTGAGGTGTAGCTGTGCCCCCAAATGCCCTGTTCACATAAACCAGGACAAAGACAATCCGAGCTAATTGCTGCTCAGTCTGTCTCATGGCTTTCATCTGCAAAGCGATGAAGCTTTTGTGCTATCATGTAGGACTTACTCAGCAATAACATGCTCACTGATTTCCCAGTGGGGCTTTCTTTACACTTTTAGACTTTAGACCTTAGTAATACAGTGCGGAAGCGGGCCCTTTGGCCCACCGAGTCCACGCCGACCAGCGAACAGCCTATACACCAGCACTATCCTACACACTGGGGACAATTTACCGTTACTGAAGCCAATTAACCTACAAAACTGTACGGAACCGGAGCACCCGGAGAAAACCCACGCAGGTCACGGGGAGAGCGTACAAACTCCGTGCAGACAGCACCCGTGGTCAGGATCGAACCCGGGTCTCCGGCGCTGTGAGGCAGCAACTCTACCGCTGCACCACTGTGCCGTCCCTTTCATTGAGAATCTTCATCTCCTGACTTCATCACAGTCCTGGGTCAAACATAGAGCTGAACCCTAGAGGCGGGATGAGAGCGATTGACAACAAGGCAGCAGACAGCCAGATATGGGATCAAACAGGCCTGGTAACATTGAAATCAATGACAATTAAAAGAAAATTTAAGAGGTTGGAGTCAGACCTCAGACATAGGAAGCTGGGAGGGGTTAGAGTCAGAGAGTCATACCGTGTGGAAACAGGCCCTTCAGCCCAACTTACCCACGAAGGCCAACATGCCCCATCTACACTAGTCCCACCTGCCTGCTTTTGGCCCATATCCCTCTAAACCTATCATATCTATCCATGTAAGCATCTTCACAAGTTCACGTTATAGGAGTAGAATTAGGCCATAGACCTCAAGTCTATGCCCTCACTCAATCATGGCTGATCTCTGCCTCCTAATCCCATTTTCCTGCCCTCTCCCCATAATCCTTGGCATCCGTTCTAATCAAGAAGTTTTCCATCTCTGCCTTAAAAATATCCCCATTGACCTCTGTGGCAATGAGTTCCACAGATTTACTACCCTGACTAAATGTTTCTTAAATGTTGTGATAGTTCCTGCCTCAACTACCTCCTCTGGCAGCTCATTCCATACACCCTCCATCCTTTGTGTAAAAATGTCGCCCCTCGGGTTCCTATTAAATCATTTCCCTCTCACCTTAAACCTACGGCCTCTGGCCGAACGCCAATCATCCCAGTAAGATTGTAGCCATAAAAACAATCCCCAGTTAAGTACAGAATGCATAGAAACAGCCCACTGAGTCCATATGCAAGAGTCACCAGGTTTTGGCACCATTGTCCAGTCCCAGCTGTAGTTGGCCTCAAAGGCCTGTTGCAGCCGTCGCCTCCTTCTGAATAGTCCCACGAACCTTCGTCCCTCTCCGCTCCTGGCCACCTTCAGCCTTTCATGCTTCAAGGGGGCGCCTCCCCGCAGCCGGCCTCAAGAGCACAGAAGGTAAGACCCCCGGCACTGCCGAGTTGGGGCCGGGACAATTGGAAGTCTGAAGAAAGGTCCCGACCCGAAACGTTATCAACCCAGGACTGATTGCAGAAGGAACTTGCCTGTGTTCACCATGATTGAATGGCAGACTTGAGCTGAATGGCCTCATTCTGCTCCTATCACTATAAACTTATGAGGAAGAGAATGAGGGAAGGAGAGGGGTGGGGTGGGAGGGAGGGGGAGGTGAGGAGGAAAGAGAAGAGGGAGGGAGGGGACAAGGAGAGAAAAGGAGAGGGGAGGAAAGGGGAGGAGGGAGGAGGAGAGGGGAGGAGAGGGGCGGAGGAGAGGAGAGGAGGAGAAGAGAGGAGGAGAGAGGAGTGGAGGAAAGGGAAGGAGAGAGGAGAGGAGGAGAGGGGAGAAGAGAGGATGAGAGGGGAGGAGAGAGGAGGAGAGAGGAGATGGGAGGAGAGAGGAGGAGAGGGGGGGAGAGGATGAGAGGGGAGGAGAGGAGGAGAGAGGAGGAGAGAGGAGGAGGGAGGAGGAGAGAGGAGGAGAGGGGAAGAAGGGGGAGGAGAGATGATGAGAGAGGAGGAGAGAGGAGGGTCCTTCTCTCTGAAGCCAGGACAGTTCCAAGTGCCCCCCCGTTCCCTAAGCTGGTCTGAGCTGAGCCGCGCCGAGAGGAGCTGGGCGAGGCGTGCGAGGCCGCTCTATTTAACCGCAGCGCCATTGAGAGTGTGGTCAGACAGAGCGAGTTTCATTCATCACCCGTTGAGTTGGCAGCCTTGTGTCCTCATTCGCCACGATGCCTGCGGGGAAGAAGGCATTTCACAGCCCAGCTCTGCACCGAAGCCTCGCCTGGTGATGTGAACCCCGGCTGCCACCACCCTGCACTTCGAGGTACCATTAATTTTTGGAATCCTGTGCATTTAATATACACCAGCTATCGGAATTGGGGGAACAGCCTGCACTGTCCGGGGCTCCCAATCGCTCGCTTTAAGCCTCCACTTGCAAATTGCACCGCACTTTATCTGCGGAAAAAAAAACTTTTTAAAAACCAAACAAAAAAAGTTGTTGGGGGATCCGTCTTTGCTTTCTGCGGTTCCTTTCTTTATTGAACAAGATCAATATTTTCACAATCTGGCGGGCAGATTGCAGAGGGAGATTGAACGTGGCTGGGATTTCATTTGAGAAGCCAGTCGGTGCTGCGCTGATCCAGAGAGGAGGGGAAACAAAAGTTTGCGCAGTGGGCACAATAAAAAGTTTTGGAAGTTTTCAAAGGGATGTCTTTTATTTGGGTGGGGGATGGGTGGGAGTGCGCTGGCTATTAATCAGATTGGGACCACTCCAGATAGCTTGCTGCAATTTCAGGAATGATTCAGACTCAGCGCCTCTGTCTTTATGGTCCGGGGTGGTGGTCGGCGTTAAATAATGCCGGGGGGGGGGGGGGGGGGGTTCGTGTGAAGATATCACTTTCTTTCTGACTTCGGTTGGATTTCTGGGACGGGGCCGGATTCGTTTGATCTGCAGTGATTTGCACCAGAAGCAGGTTTGCAAATGGAAAGCGCATGGGGTTGGGATAACCTGCTGGATGTGGCAAGGATCCGTTTTACGTGGACTTTTCCTTTAAGGCAGACCAGAAACCGTTTGATCGCCGAGTCCTTTCGTACTCCCTCCCCCCCCCTCCCTCTCTCCTTCCTCTCCCCTCCCCACCCTCTCCTCCCTCTCTCCCCCCGTCCCCTCCCTCCCTCTCCCTCCCACCCTCCCCTCCTCCCTCTCTCCCTCCCTCCCCCCTCTCCCCCCGCTCCCCTCCCACCCTCCTCTCCTCCCTCTCTCCCTCCTTCCCCCCTCTCCCCCGCTCCTCTCCCTCCCCGCTCCCTCCCTTTCCTCCCCCCCCTCTCTCTCTCCCTCCCTCTCTCCTCCCTCTCTCTCTCCTCCCCTCCCTCTCCTCTCCCCTCCTTCCCTCTCAGAGTTTAACGCTTGCTTGATGACTTGGGACCGTTTTTCCCCCCTGAGTCCCTTTCTGTATGGGCTTAATCTGTTCAGAAATGTCCCTGAATTAGATCAACTCCCTGTGTGTGTGTGTGATTAATTTAAGTTGCATTTCGTCCCGGCTGCACAGAGTAGTTTAAAGTCGTTGATCCAAAGTTTGGGTTTCAAAGCACGATTTCATTTTATGGAAATCCTGATTTCCCTCTTTTACAGTTGGAGCCGGCTTGTGTTAATTGGTTGTCAAATCCTGTTTCGGTTGCGAGAAATTCCTGGATTCTGACCAGTATCTGTGTTCAATGATCAGGCCATATTATTCCACCAGCCGCGGCTGGAAGTTCTGACTAGCTACTGGATGAGTAGCCTCCCTGTTACTTCAGGAGAGCTCGCTGTGTTGCCAACATGAGTCTGGTGGAAAGTTTATTACGAGGAGGCAGATTCAAGTTTTCAAGAGAGAGTTTCTTGGTTTCCTGATCCGCCAAAATATTCCAAATGGAATTTAAACTGGAGGTGGATTTAGCTCTTAGGGCTAACGGAATCAAGGGATATAAGGGGGGGGGGGCAGGATCGGGGTACTGATCATATTGAATGATGGGTCTGAAGAAGGGTATCGGCCCGAAACGTTGCCTATTTCCTTCGCCCCATAGATGCTGCTGCACCCGCTGAGTTTCTCCAGCATTTTTGTCTACCTTCGATTTTCCAGCATCTACAGTTCCTTCTTAAACATATTGAATGGCGGTGCTGCTTTGACGGGCCGAAGGGCACCTATTTTCTATGTTTCTATTCCCAGCGTCTGAGTCGGGAGGGAGCTGGTTTGATTCGGGGCCAGTGGCCACCAGAGCAACTCGAACCAATAGACGGAAAATGCTGGAGTTAATTCTTCGGTGTAAACCAGCTTTTGCAACTTTAACCAATTTCTGGTTGAGCCGTGTTCGCACCCCGGTTTATGGAAATCCATTCCAACCTCCAATGGCCATTCGCACTGAGCCTCATTCATTGTTAAATCAACTTCACTTTTTAGTTTAATATTGCCTCGGATGTTTTGTTCCGAGGTGCAGCAGCGCCGAAGGCTTTTTGTCGCATGCTATCCAGTCAGTGGAAAGACGGTGTAGGAAGGAACTGCAGATGCTGGTTTGCACCGAAGATAGACACTAAATGCTGGAGTAACTCAGCGGGACAGGCAGCAGCTTCTCTGGAGAGAAGGAATTGGGTGATGTTTTTAAGTCTCAAGGGTCACCCATTCCTTCTCTCCGGAGATGCTGCCTATCCCGCTGAGTTACTCCAACATTTTGTGTCTCTCTCAGTGAAATACTGTACAGTTCCACCACCCATTTTCCGGCACCCTTGGTTTCAGATCCTTGCTGTATTATCCGGACCAACCGAGGTCACGGATTTGGGGGAGCCGAGATACAGTCTGCCTCGGAAGTCGGCTATGGGAACGGATCTGCCGGCTCCGGCCGGGCCCGAGTTCCAGAGCACCGGCCCGTAGGGGGCAAATTCGACCCGCTGATCGGTCGCGGAAGTCCCGATGAGGTCGAGATTGGCCGCCTCACCCGACCTAAGTGCCACATTTTCGGAGAGAGTTCCGGAGGGGAATTTTGTCCGGATTAAAAGGGATGCGAACCACCAGTTGCCGGAAAAATCGGCGGTTAGCCTGTACATGATTACAATCGAGTCATCCACAGTGTACAGATGATACAGAATAAAGGGAATAACATTTGGTGCAAGACCATGCCAGTAAAGTCTGATTTAAGATAGTCCAAGGGTCTCCAATAAGGCAGATGTTAGCTCAGGACTGCTGTCTAGTTGATGATAGGATGGTTCAGTTTGCCTGATAAGAGCTGGGAAGAAACTGTCCTTGAATCTGGAGGTGTGCATTTTCACACTTCTGTACCTCTTGGCTGACGGGAGAGGGGAGAAGGAGTGACCGGGGTGAGACTAGTCCTTGATTCTGTTGGTGGCGTTATGAGGCTTTTCGTGGCGAATAGTGTTGTGGGGAGTAGCTGGTGTGCTTTTTGTTGATTTTTCGGGTGAGATGTTCAGCGTGATTCTCAAAAAAAAAGTTTTTATTTGTGAAATAAAGTGGTGCATTCATATGCTTCCATTCCATTTGCACACCTCTGCCAACTGACCCGTTCCTGAGAAAGAAGCCAATTGTCTGTAGGCAGGTTCAGTGGTAGCCCAGACTTCTCCAGAAGCTTACCGATCCGAAACGTCACCTATTCCTTTTCCTCCAGAGATGCTGCCTGACCCGCTGAGTTACTCCAGCACTTTGTACCCATCTGAAGCCCAAACAGTGCCTGCTTCTCACATCACTCAAGGCATGGGCTCTGGGCAACAACAAATATACTGGGAGGTGCTGGGAATCTAAATTAGATGCTGGGAATCTAAATTAAAAAAAACAATAAATATCCAGACACAAGGGAACTGCAGATGCTGGCTGCAAAAAATAAAGACACAAAGTGCTGGAGTAACTCAGCATGTCGGGCAGCAACTCTGGAGAACGAGGATAGGTGACATTTTGGGTTGGGACTCCCCTTCAGACTGAGGAAGAAGTCTTTAAGAATAAGGAGTATAAGGAATGAAAATAAGGAGAATATTTAAGAATAAGGGGTAAGCCATTTAGAACGGAGACGAGGAAACACTTTTTATCACAGAGAGTGGGGAGTGGGGAATTCTCTGCCTCAGAGGGCGGTGGAGGCAGGTTCTCTGGATGCTGTCAAGAGAGAGCTAGATAGGGCTCTTAAAAGTAGCGGAGTCAGGGGATATGGGGAGAAAGCAGGAACGGGGTACTGATTGGGGATGATCAGCCATGATCACATTGAATGGCGGTGCTGGCTCGAAGGGCCATATGCCCTACTCCTGCACCTATTGTCTATTGTCTATTGAAGAAGGGTCAATACCTCAGAGTCCACACCAATGTCTGTTCTCCAGAGATGCTGCCTGACCTGTTGAGTTGCTCCAGCACATTATATCTTTCATTTTATACCACAAATACTCAGGAGGTCAGGTAACATCTGCGGGGACAGAATCTGAGTAATGTTTCGGGTAGATAACCCTTCATCAGAACTGGGTGTAAAAATAGAGGACATGCATTTATCTTGATTAGTACAGGTGTCAGAGGTTATGGGGAGAAGGCAGTAGAATGGGGTTAAGAGGGGAAGATGGATCAGCCGTGATTGAATGGCAGAGTAGACGTGATGGGCTGAATGGCCAAACTCTACTCCTGTCACTCTTGACCTTATGCAGGCTGTTATGTTGCAGGAAAGGAATCATGTTGGGGGAGATAAAAGGGAATGTGGTAGATCGGAGGGCAAGAGGGGATGAGTACTTGCATGGTGGTGGTTCTTGGTAAGACGGTGGCGGAAGGATTATAAATAGCAGCTGATCTGTCCAATTGGTTGAAAGATACAGCATAGATACAGGCCCTTTGGCCCACTAAGTCCACGCCGACCATCTGTAACCTCTTCACACTAGCCCTATGTTATGCCACTTTCTACACACTAGGGGGCAGTTTATCACGGCCAATTGACTTACTAGCTCGCATGTCTTTGGGATGTGGGAGGATACCGGAGTAGCCGGAGGAAACCCCTACAGTCACAGGGGGAACGTGCAAACTCCACACAGACAGGACCCAAGATCAGGATCGAACCTGGGTCTCTGGCACTGGGAGGCAGCAGCTCTACCAGCTGCACCACTGTGCCATCTGGGCGAGGTGTACATTGAGGGAGATGAATGACGATACAAATGGGAGAATAAATACACTGAAGAGAGAGTTAGATAGAGCTCTTGAAGATAGCGGAGTCAAGGGATATGGGGAGCAGGCAGGAACAGGGTACTGATTGTGGATGATCAGCCATGATCACAGTGAATGGCAGTGCTGGCTCGAAGGGCCGAATGGCCTACAGCACCTATTGTCTATTGTCTATTGACTACTGGAACTGAGATACTGCTGGGTGAGATCTTATGCAAAGGGGAAAGATTTTCTAATATTACTGAAAGCAACCTTTTGAAGAGGAATTTCTTCAGCCAGAAGGTGGTGAATCTGTGGAATTCATTAGCGGTGGAGGCCAAGTTATTGGGTATTTTTTAAAGCAGAGATTGCCGGATTCCTCACTAGTACTGGTGTCAACGATTACTGGGAGAAGGCAGGAGAATGGGGTTGAGAAGGAAAAATTGATCGAATGGTAAAGCAGACTTGATGGGCTGAAGGGCCTGATTCTTTTCCTATGTCTTATGATCTTATGATTTCAGTGCCAAGGGCCATACTGTGTCTCAGTGGAAAGAGACATATTTACTGAGGTACAGGAAAAGATTTTGGTGCGTGCTATCCTGTTAAAGAAATAACGATATAATTACTGTCAAGCTGTCTAAAGTACAGATAAAGGACACAACACTTAGTGCAAGATAACATCTGATTGAAGATAATTTATATTATTTTGTGTCATCACACAACTGTTTGCCAATAGCGTGCCACGTTGCCTACTATATTCTGTTGTGCTGAAGCAAAGCAAGAATTTCATTGTCCTATCAGGGACACATGACAATAAACTCTCTTGAATCTTGAATCTCTTGGCCTCTGCGAGGTCCTTTACAGTGCATGTGTCATGCAGCATGTCACAGCTCAGGAGTTGTTCTGGAGGTACCCAGACGTGGCGTCGAAGGATGAGAAGTCGAAGCCAAATAGCCGAATGGAAACGTAGCCGAAATGCCAAATAACCAAAAGGGCGGGACGCCTAAAATCCAACTAACCGAAAGGGCGGGATGCCTAAAAGCCAACTAACCGAAAGGGCGGCACGCCTAAAAGCCAACTCACCGAAAGGGTGGCACGCCTAAAAGCCAACTCACCGAAAGGGCGGGACGCCTAAAAGCCAACTCACCGAAAGGGCGGGACGCCTAAAAGCCAACTCACCGAAAGGGCGGGACGCCTAAAAGCCAACTCACCGAAAGGGCGGGATGCCTAAAAGCCAACTCACCGAATGCCGTTCTGCCGAAAAGTCAAATAACGGACATGACTTCGCCGGGGGTCGGGACTTGTCAGTGATTGTTCCAGACCCCCCCGCGTCCATCACATGACTGACCGGTGGAAACTGGAGGGTGGGGGTCATTTTCTCACACAAGCCATTATTTGACTTTTCAGCAGAGCGGCATTCTGTTAGTTGGCTTGTAGGCGACGCAGCCTTTCGGTTAGGTGGCATTTTGGCTTCGTATGCTTTCAGTTTGTTGACGTTTCAGCTTAGTTTCCATTCAGCTATTTGGCTTCGACTTCTTTACTTCAGCTTCTCGTCCTTCGGCGCCACATCCACACACGGTCCTGGAGGCCCCGTCTGCACTCACAATCTGCCGCATCTTCAGTATATCCCCACTTCAGCATCTTCAATTTGCTCCTCCCCGCGCCTGTCCGCTGTCTGTTGAGACTGCGCCAGGTTATCCACGGTTGGTCGGAACCTGGTGGGAGTTTCTCGAAGGGATCGATTGCCCTGTGAATGCCTTCCGGAGATTTCTCTAGTCTCTCTTCCCAGAGTCTGAGCCTCCTGGACGATGCACTGCAGTCCAGAGGATGGACAGAAGTGAGGAAACTTCTGCGTGATTTCAAACGCTGAGGTAGCAAAGGGTGATCATGTCGGGGATGTCTTTCATCCTCTGATTGTCTGAGGCGTTCTTTTTTGACTAGCTACAGCTCTACTAGCTACAGCGGGGGCAATGCCAGAGAGTAGGCAGATGTGGTCAGTCTTGGCAGGTTTCATGCATCCATTGATGCAGCGACAGCTTGTGTTTAGCACAGGATCAATCTTCCTTTTAGTTCAAAGGTCTTCAATGAAGGAGATGGGAGTCTTCAAAGGTCTTCAAAGATAGTTCAAAGGTCTCCAGTGAAGTAGATGAGAGGTCAGGGCTGCACTCTAACTTGTGTTTCCGGCCCTCAGTACCCCTGGTCTTGATTATGCTGCTGGCCTTGCTGAAGCAGCGTGATATGTGGATGGCGTCAATGGAAGGGAGGTCGTTTTCTGTGATGGTCTGGGCTGCGTCAACAATTCTCTGCAGTTTCTTGCTGTTTTAGATGGAGCTGTTCAAGACAGGGTCAAGAAAGGGTGTCAGTGTTTATGGGGAGAAAGCAGGAGAATGGGGTTGAGAGGGAATGATAGATTAGCCATGATTGAATGGTGAAGTAGACTTGATGGGCCCAATGGCCTAATTCTAAGAGGAAAAGATTTAATAGGAATCCAAGGGGTAACTTTTTCACACAGAGGGTGGTGGGTGTATGGAACAAGCAGCCAGAGGAGATAGTTGGGGCGGGGACTATCCCATCGTTTAAGAAACAGTTGGACAGGTACATGGATAGGACAGGTTTGGAGGGATATGGACCAAGCACAGGCAAGTAGGGTAGCTGGGCCATTGATGGCCGGTGTGGGTGAGTTGGGCCGAAGGGCCTGTTTCCACACTGTATTACTCTATGACCTATTGTTAAGTGTTTGGACACGGTAGAGGCAGGAAACATGTTCCCGATGTTGGGGGAGTCCAGAACTAGGGGCCATAGTTTAGGAATAAGGAGTAAGCCATTTAGAACGGAGACGAGGAAACACTTTTTCTCACAGAGAGTGGTGAGTCTGTGGCATTCTCTGCCTCAGAGGGCTGTGGAGGCAGGTTCTCTGGATGCTTTCAAGAGAGAGCTAGATAGGGCTCTTAAAAATAGCGGAGTCAGGGGATATGGGGAGAAGGCAGGAACGGGGTACTGATTGGGGATGATCAGCCATGATCACATTGAATGGCCAACTCCTGCACCTATTGTCTATTGATTCTATGACTCTTCTCCAAGAAATTATGAACTTATAGGTTGCAGACTGACAAGGATCCAGTAGAACATGGCGACATATTTGCCGTTCCTGCTTTGTTCTTGTCTTTTCTTACCTCCAGTTCCCTCCCCCTCTACTTTCAGTCTGAAGAAGGGTCTCCACCCAAAATGTCACCCATCCTTTTTCTCCAGGGATGCTGCCTGACCCGCTGAGTTACTCCAGCACTTTGTGTCTTAACTTCAGTGTAAATCAGCATCTGCAGTTCCTTTCCACACGGATACCTTCCCCGTACTGGGAAGACATTGCCTTATTGTGCATCTATTGACTGGAATAGTGCTCTTGGACCACATCCTTCCTGGCACACCTGGCTAAAGACTCAACGTAGAACACAAACAAGGCGCTGGAGGAAGCCATGTCATGCCTAAGCAAAGATTTGATCTGGAATCTCTCCGTTTCCCACCCATTCATTTACACTGCTCCACTGATGGGCCCGTATACCCATCATATCCAATTAAAGAGTCCCATTTTAGAGATTGTGTCCAACGTGTATGTGTGCGAGACACAAAATGCTGGAGTAACTCAGTGTCCCACTGAGTTACTCCAGCATTTTGTGTGTATCTTCGGTTTAAACCAGCATCTGCAGTTCCTTCCCACACATGTATATGCGTGTGATATGCAACGAAGCATCATTGTTGTTATTAAAAATGCATCTTGTGAAATAACTACAAATTTTCCAAATTTCCGCACACTCTAGCATAGATTCTTGATTAGTAAGGGTGTCAATGATAGATTCTTGATGAGTAAAAGCCCCTGTCCCACTTAGGAGACCTAAACAGCAACCTCTGGTTACCTTGCCCGCCACCCAAAAAAAAATCAAGGTCGAGGTGACCTGCAACCTCCTACCACCTCCCACGCATATGTTGAAAACCTTCCTCGACTATGAAGAAAACCGGCTTCGACTAGACCTGCGACTAAAAAATGATCGATTTTTGAAAACGGCAACACTATTTTTAGTCGAGGCCAGTTTTAATCATGATGAAAAAATAGCAGCAACCTAGATGAAGCCTCGACCACGCGGAAACCACTTTCGACCATTAGGGAGAGTGACCAAAACCTCATGGAAACCTTGGGTGGCGGGCAAGGTCACCAGAGGTTGCTGTTTAGGTCTCCTAAGTGGGACAGGGGCTTAAGAGTGTCAAAAGATTATGGGATGAAGCCAGGAGAATGGGGTTGAGAGGAAAAGATAGATCGCCCATGGTGGCCCGGACCAGACCAGAACAATAACATTCTTACCTGCTGCAGCTTTCCTCGCAACAACACAACAAATAAATACACAATAAATAAATAAATGATCAGCTATTCTAGGAAAACCAGTCCAGGAAGTAAGAGGCAGAATGAGATTGCTTTAAGAGCTGGCAGTGACCCAGGTTGTGGTATGGAAGTATGAGAGTTATGTGGTATATTTATGTTGCCTTGCTTAGTACAAGGCATATTCTATTAGATCGTAAGACATGGGAATTGAATTAGGCCATTCAGCCTATTCAAGTCAGTTCTGCCATTCGATCATGGCTGATGTATTTTCTCCTCTCAACCCCAATCTCCTGCCTTCTCCCTGTAACCTTTGACACCCACTAATCAAGGACCTATCAATCTCCACTTTAAAAATACCCAATGACTTTCTGTGTACTGTCCCCACTTTAAAAATACCCAAGTCTGTGGAATTCTCTGCCTCAGAGGGCGGTGGAGGCTGGTTCTCTGGATGCTTTCAAGAGAGAGCTAGATAAGGCTCTTAAAAATAGCGGAGTCAGGGGATATGGGGAGAAGGCAGGAACGGGGTACTGATTGGGGATGATCAGCCATGATCACATTGAATAGCCGTGCTGGCTCGAAGGGCCAAATGGCCTACTCCTGCACCTATTGTCTATTGGCAGGGTTGAACCCAGGTCTCTGGCGCTGTAAGGCAGCAACTCTACCCCTGCGCCACTGTGCCGCATTGGTATAGTGGTGCATTTTTGTTTGCCTTGTATCGATTTCAGAGTGGTGAAATATTGATAAATATTGCAATGCAAAACTGTACCAAGGCCCACAATCATATGCCAAATTCTCTCCAATTAAACATGTGCCCAAACTCAGAGCTGCCAACTCTCACGCATTGAGCATGAGAATCACGCATTTCGCCCAATTCTCACACTGATCACAGAATTTCTCACACTCTGTCACGCTCAACGAGAATTTCAAAACTAATATTAACTGCATGGGCCACGGGTGTTGGAGAGCTGCGGCGGAGGGAGGGATGGAAGCAGAAGCAGCGGCCGGGTCAGATGCGGACGGCGAGCTGGGGCTGGCGAGTGTTTGCCGGGCTGGTGAGTGTTTGCTGGGCTGGCAAGTGTTTGCCGGGCTGGCAAGTCGCTCGCTGCAGCTCCGGCCATGGAGCAGCCTCAGTGCAAGAATCCCGGGCCGTCAGAGGCGTTGGAAGCGTTGCGCCGCTGTCGTGAGACTCTCTGTGCTGAATTTGCCCTGTTGACCGGCATGGACCAGGCTGCGGCTCGGTGCATCCTGGAGGACAACCAGTGCCTGCTGGAAGTAAGTTCCAAGCACTGGGTAGAAACGGTGGAAGATAGTGGCCGTCAAATGGAGAAAGCATCCTGCTTGCCTGCTAGATTTTCACTTACTGTAACTGCAGGAAAAATGTTCCTGATGTCGGGGGAGTTCAGAACCAGGGGTCACACAGCTTAAGAATAAGGGGTAGGCCAGTTAGGACTGAGATGAGGATAACATTTCTTCACCCAGAGAGTTGTGAATCTGTGGAAATCTCTGCCACAGAAGGCAGTGCGCAGTGGAGGCCAATTCACTGGATGTTTTCAAAAGAGTTACATTTAGCTCTTGGGGCTAACGACATCAAGGGATATGGGGAAAAAACAGGAAAGAGGTACTGATTTTAGATGAACAGCCATGATCATATTGAATGGCAGTGCTGGCTCGAAGGGCCGAATGGCCTATTCCTGCACCAATTTGCTATGTTTCTCTGCTTGAGTATATGGCAATAAAACTCGACCACTTGATTTAGAAGCATTCATGCATGGTGGAGGTATAATGTAGTCATAGAGTGATACAGTGTGAAAACAGGCCCTTCGGCCCAACCTACCCATACCCACCAACATGTCCTAGCTACACTACCTGCTTTTGGTCCATATCCATCCAAACCTGTATGCAGCACTGGGAACCTAAGCAGGTAAGCAGCTATGATGTAGGGGGCTAGATGTAAGGCTGGACTCAGGGTCAGGAATGAGAGAAGGTATACAACTGGAGTCGGGGTCAGGAGTAGTACCAGGTGTGCAGTGAGACCCAGGATGGTCAACATGGGCCAAGTGCTTGATTATAATCTGATTTCCATACATGAATACACTAAGATCATTCATGTGCTGCACCTGTTGATCAGAGCCTGGCTCTACTGTGGAATGTTATTAGGAATGTAAATTAGCCTTATTCATAGCTAATCCAATTTAAAGCATAAATATGGCATTCAAGTGTAAGTTAAAAGACTCGCTACAGTATGCACCAGATTGCACAATTTCAAGCTGAAAAATGCAAAAGCTCCGTACCAATTGGAGGGGGGCGCTACGCTCCCTCGGGCTTGGTCTCTCGCAATTTCTCACTACCAACTCTTACCCAATGTTGGCAGCCCTCCCAAGCTTCTATTGGCTGAGAGGACACACAGAGTGCTGGAGTAACTCAGCGGGTCAGGCAGCATCTCTGGAGAACATGGACAGGTGACGTTTCAGGTCAGGACCCTTCTTCAGACTGATTGTGGGGGGAGGAGGTGGGAGGGAAAGCTGGGAGAAAGGACAGGCAGGACAAAGGTTGGTAATAGGTGAGTACTTTTTGTAACTTTGTTGGTGCTTGTGGGGTACCGCAAGGCTCAGTGCTGGGACCCCAGCTATTTACAATTTATATTAATGAATGGATGAGGGAATTGAAAGCAACATCTCCAAGTTTGCGGATGACACTAAGCTGGGGGACAGTGTTAGCTGTGAGGAGGATGCTAGGAGACTGCAAGGTGACTTGGATAGGCTGGGTGAGTGGGCAAATGTTTGGCAGATGCAGTATAATGTGGATAAATGTGAGGTTATCCACTTTGGTGGCAAAAACGGGAAGGCAGACTATTATCTAAATGGTGGCCGATTAGGAAATGGGGAGATGCAGCGAGACCTGGGTGTCATGGTACACCAGTCATTGAAAGTAGGCATGTAGGTGCAGCAGGCAGTGAAGAAAGTGAATGGTATGCTGGCCTTCATAGCAAGAGGATTTGAGTATAGGAGCAGGGAGGTTCTACTGCAGTTGTACAGGGTCTTGGTGAGACCACACCTGGAGTATTGCGTACAGTTTTGGTCTCCAAATCTGAGGAAGGACATTATAGCCATAGAGGGAGTGCAGAGAAGGTTCACCAGACTGATTCCTGGGATGTCAGGACTTTCATATGAAGAAAGACTGGATAGACTTGGCTTATACTCGCTAGAATTTAGGAGATTGAGAGGGGATCTTATAGAAACGTACAAAATTCTTATGGGGTTGGACAGGCTAGATGCAGGAAGATTGTTCCCGATGTTGGGGAAGTCCAGGACAAGGGGTCACAGCTTAAGGATAAGGGGGAAATCCTTTAGGACCGAGATGAGGAAAAACCTTTTCACACAGATAGTGGTGAATCTCTGGAACTCTCTGCCACAGAGGGTAGTTGAGGCCAGTTCATTGGTTATATTTAAGAGGGAGTTAGATGTGGCCCTTGTGGCTAAGGGGATCAGGTGGTATGGAGAGAAGGCAGGTACGGGATACTGAGTTGGATGATCAGCCATGATCATATTGAATGGCCGAATGGCCTACTCCTGCACCTATTTTCTATGTATCTATGTATCTATGTACCTGTTCACACTAGTCTAAAGAAGGCTCTCAACCCGAAACATCACCTATCCATGCTCTCCAGAGATGCTGCCTTGAGGGGCTGTACCACTGTAACAACCTAATTGGCGAGTTTAGTAGAGTTTGCCCTCGACTCATAATCGCAGCATGGTCGACACGAGGTCCTAGGAGGTCTTTGTAACTCTCTTTCATGCTTGAGAGTAGTCCCCGCGTACTCGAGGCCTCAGCTAGGTCGCGGCGTATTTTTCAACATGCTGAAAAATGCCCACGAGTAAAAAAAGGTCACCATGGAAAAAATCGATCGTAGGTTTAGTCGAAGTAGATCGTAGTGGGTCGGCATGTTATTCGTAGGTAATCGAGGGTAGTCGACGGTAATTGTAGATAGTCTTCAACATAGTCGAAGGAGGTCTTCATCATGACACTTTTTCAAACTCTCCTAAATTCGCCAATTAGGTCGCCGCAGTGGGACAGCCCCTTTACTCCTGTACTTTGTGATTATTTTTTTTACCCCTTCACTAAAGGTTGCCAGTGAACCAAGTGTTTTTTTTTTAAACAAAATCAAACGTGGTTAACGTGACCCAAACCAGATTTTTGAAAAATTGCAAATGTATTTAATTGCACTAATTTCCAGCTGCCTTGGTGGATTTTCACCACTGTTCCTGGATCACTGGCCCAGAACAATGGCTGCTGACCCATACACTCAGCCTTTATTCTACCAGAACCCATTAGTACAGTACAGGGCAAGAGAGGGCGGTGGAGGCAGGTTCTCTGGATGCTTTCAAGAGAGAGCTAGATAAGGCTCTTAAAAATAGCGAAGACAGGGGATAGGGGGGAGAAGGCAGGAACGGGGTAGTGATTGTGGATGATCAGCCATGATCACATTGAATGGCGGTGCTGGCTCGACGGGCGAAATGGCCTACTCCTGCACCTATTGTCTATTGTTTATTGTCATTGGTACTGGTGCAACAGTGATTTAAGAGTGACATCAACCATGGAGGATGATTCATATACCGGAACTGCCAATAGCCATCTATTTTAAGTTTATTTAGTGAGACAGCGTGGGAACAGGCCCTTCGCCCGACCGAGACCACACCGACCAGTGATCCCCGCACTCGCTGTCCTGCACACACTAGGGACAATTTATATTTATACCAAGCCAATTAACCTACAAACCCATTCGTCTTTGAAGAGTGGGAGGAAACCGAAGATCTTAGAGAAACCCCACGCAGGTCACGGGGAGAACGTATAGACTCCGTACAGACAAGCACCAGTAGTCAGGGTTGAACCTGGGACTCTGGCACTGTGAGGCGGCAACTCTACTGCTGCGCCACCGTGTCGCAAGAGGACTGGAGTTTGGAAATAGGAAAGCATTGCGCACAGTTCTGCTCTTCCAGCCGTAGGAAAGAAGTCATTAAGCTGGAACGCATGCAGAAAAGATTCACTAGGATGTTAACAGGATTGGAGTGTTTGTGTTGTTGGTGAAGGGTGATTTGGTTGGGGATTTTTTTTGGTGCACCGGTTTCCTCCCACGTTCCAAAGACTTGTGGTTTTGTAGGTTAATTGGTTGCTTGGAAGCTGTCTCTAGTGTGTAGTGTACGGGCGATCGCTGGTCGGCTTGGACTCGGTGGGCCAAAGGGCCTGTTTGCGCGCTGTATCTCTAAACTAAACTCAGCTTGATTCAGCACACCCCCTTGGTAACTGCATTGACTGTGGCCCATGTCCCAAGCGAGCTCCCACGGCAACGGTGTGGGTCGCGTTGGGCCGTATTGCGTTTCCAGCGCTGAGCTCCTCTGCCAGAATGAACACAGAGGCTCTCTTGCCGAGAGCCAACAGCCCTCACACCCTTTCATCCCCACACAGAGGCTCGGTACAGATCTGGTCTTCAACCCCAAATTCCCATTGAATTCACAGGAGAGTGTCGACTGGTGCGGGCTTAATGCATCCTTTATACTTGCAGATCAGGGCCTTATTTAAAGTACGGAGGAGTAGATGTCTGCACATAGATGTGGGAATACTATGTTAGATGGCTATGTTAAAATAAACAATAGAAATATCAATTTCAGTCACAAAACTTCTCTACCATGCACTGTTAGATGGAATCTCCAGAACAGCTAATATCGCGGAGTTATGGCGAC
Organism: Malacoraja senta; assembly: GCA_038087875.1. Taxonomy (NCBI): domain Eukaryota; kingdom Metazoa; phylum Chordata; class Chondrichthyes; order Rajiformes; family Rajidae; genus Malacoraja; species Malacoraja senta. The sequence continues at coordinate 3,857,127 of CM075990.1, read as the reverse complement.
TACATTATAATACTTTATTCAACTGTGTACAAGGTGATTTGTAAATGGTGGACAATATTGAGAGTAATGACTCAATGGTGATTATGTCACATGAGGTATATCATGCCATGAACAAGCTGTCCAACAACAAAGCAAGTGGCTTGGATCATATTTCTGCTGAACATCTTAAGTATGCGAGTATCAGGATAGCTCCTCTCCTTGCTATTTGTTTTACTGGCTTTATGATTCATGGCTTGTTACCAGACTCAATGTTGTCTGTTCTGCTAGTGCCGGTCATTAAGGAGAAAGCTGGTAAAATAGGCAGCCTAAATAATTACAGGCCCATAGCTTTAGCCAGCATATTGTCAAAAGTCCTAGAAAGAGTTCTGCTGGATAGAGTAAATGAGTTTGTTAACTGCACAGATAACCAGTTGGGTTTTAAAGCTAAACATGGCACTGACTTGTGCATATGTGCCCTAAAGGAGATTGTAAACAAATATAGAGGCAAAAACTCTTCAAACGCTGCTTTATTGATGTTTCCAAAGCCTTTGATCGTGTTAATCATAGGAAGCTGTTTGTTAAAATGAGTCAAAGAGCGGTGCCTAAATACATTGTGAGAATTCTGGCTTACTGGTATGCCCACCAGACTATGCAAATAAAATGGGGCAATAGGGTCTCAGCCCCATTTGGGGTTAGCAATGGTGTTAGACAAGGGGGGATTTTGTCCCCAGTCCTTTTTAATCTTTATATTGATGATCTGTCCAAGCAATTGAAAGCCTGTAATACTGGGTGCATGATTGGTAATATTTTAGTGAACCATATTATGATACATTTAGTCCATCTAGCGCTGGTCTACAGCAGCTCCTTACTATATGTTCTGTGTATGGTGTGGAACATGATATTAAATATAATGCTTGTAAGAGTGCTGTTATGATCTGTAGAACCAAAGAGGATAAATGCCTAAAATGTCCTGATTTTAAATTGTCTGACAATAATCTTAGTGTCTGCAATAAGGTAAAATATTTTGGGCATTTTATGACAGAACAAATGACAGATGATGAGGATAGTTATAGGCAACAAAGTATGCTATATGTACAGGCGAATATTCTCTTGCGTAAGTTTGGTGCATGTACAGATGTGATGAAGATGTCGCTGTTTAGAGCATATTGCACCACTCTACACTGCGTACCTGTGATCGAACTACGGAAGGCCAAGTGTGCAGAGACTAAAAGTGGCCTATAATGATGCCATGAGAACCCTGCCGAGGAAACCTAGATGGTGTAGTGCAGGTAACATGTTTGTGGCTGCAGGAGTCAGTACTTTAGAAGCTATCCTAAGAAATCATATGTACAAATTCGTTTGCAGGATAAATGACTCTAAAAATGTAATTATCGTGGCCTTGTCAAACATAAGGTTTAGCACGACACGCTATGAATCCCAGTTGTAGAGACACTGGTATCGCTGTCTCGTTGTAGGGCATTCTGGATTTCAAATCATGTATTGTGTTTTTTTTAAATATATAATTTATGATGCTTTTATAAGTGACACACTAAGATTTTGTATGTATTTTATGGTCTTTTTATATGCAATGTATTTTTATGTAATGTTGCCCCTTGTCTGGACCTTGAGTCTGAAATAAAGTTTATTATTATTATAATAACTTGTGACCTTACAAAGCCTTGAGGGTGTCGAGATGCCCCCTTCATGCCTTGACGGAGGTTTATCAGTGTGCGAGGAAAAAGGTTCCCCATGTTGGGGGAGTCCAGAACCAGGGGTCACTGTTTAAGAATCAGGGTTAGGCCATTTAGGATTGAGATGAGTAAAAACGTTTTCACCCAGAGAGTTGTGAATCTGTGGAATTCTCTGCCACAGAAGGCAGTGGAGGCCAATTCACTGGATGTTTTCAAGAGAGAGTTAGATTTGGCACCTAGGGCTAACGGAATGAAGGGATATGGGGAGAAAGCAGGAACGGGGTACCGATTTTGGATGATCAGCCATGATCATATTGAATGGCGGTGCTGGCTCGAAGGACCAAAAGGCCTACTCCTGCACCTATTTTCTATGTTTCAATCGTTAAGCCTGAACCACATAAGGTACCATTACAAAGTGAGCAAAAGTTTGGTCAAGGAGACGGGGAACTGGAGAGGTTCGGGTCCGGAGATCAGAGGGAGGGCACAAGGGACAGCTAGCAGTGGTGGAGTGAATGTGCTATGGGGAAATAAACCATGAAGAGCAGAATGCAGACGCCAGGAACTGCAGATGTTGGCTTACTGGAAAAGACACAAATTGGGAAAGGGGAAAAATTTCATGTGTAACTGAGGAGAAAATCACACGGAGTGTGATGGGTGTATGGGGCGAAGTGCCAGAGGAGGTCGTTGGGGTAGGGGCGAATACAACATTTAAAAAAAAGGTACATGAGTAGGAAAAGGACACAAAGTGCTGGAGTAACTCAGCGGGTCAGGCAGCATCTCTGGCGAACATGGACAGGTGATGTTTCGGATTGGGCTGTTTCTTCAGATGGATAGAGGTTCCCTTACAATCTCGTGCCTGGGTCGGGATGGAGAGTGGGAGTGTGGACCTGAAAACAAGAATGACAACATTAACGCTTCATAGATTCGGTCATCCAGGAGCAAAAGCAACTCACTGGGGGCATGGAATTGGACCATGGTAACCTGAAGAGCTTGAGTTTAGTTTAGGTTTTTTAGAGACATGGCATGGAAACAGGACCTTTGGCCCAGCGAGTCGATGCCGACCAGTGATCACCCGTACACTAGTTCTATCCCACACACTGGGGACAATTTATAGAAGCCAATTTACCTACAAACCTGCACCTCTTTGGAATGTGGGAGGGAACCGGAGAACCCTGAGAAAACCCTGGTGGTCACAGGGAGAACGTATGAACTCCGTACAGACAGAAGGATGCTAGTCAGGATCGATCCCGGGTCTCTGGCGTTATAGACAATAGGGGCAGGAGTAGGCCATTCGGCCCTTCGAGCCAGCACCACCATTCAATGTGATCATGGCTGATCATCCCCAATCAGTACCCAGTTCCTGCCTTCTCCCCATATCCCCTGACTCCACTATTTTTAAGAGCCCTATCTAGCTCTCTCTTGAAAGCATCTAGAGAACCTGCCTCCACTGCCTTTTGAGGCAGAGAATTACACACTCTGTGAGGAAAAAGTGTTTCCTCGTCTCCATTCTAATGGCTTACTCCTTATTCTTAAACTGTGGCCCCTGGTTCTGGACTCGCCCAACATCGGGAACATGGTTCCTGCCTCTAGCGTGTCCAAACCCTGAACAATCTTATATGTTTCAATGAGATTATCAGGCAGCAACTCTACCACTGTGAGGTTCTTGAGGGCCAAAATATCTCAACGTGGTGGTTCCGAGAACTAGGCCAGGTGTCCTTGTATGAATATTCAAAAAGGCAGCCAGCATCATCAGGGACCCACACCACCCTGGCCATGCTCTCATTTCACTTCTGCCATCACGTTGAAAGTATAGGAGTCTGAAAACCGTGACCTCCAGGTTCAAGAACATCTGCCCATCAACCATCAGGCTCAACACTGGTACGGATGACAGATTTTCTTCATTAAAACATAGACAACAAGGAACTGCAGATAGTGGTTTGCAAAAACCACTTCGACTGCTGGAGTAACTCAGACAGCATCTCTGAAGAACAGGCAACAATTCAGGTCTGGTTCAAGTCTGAGGAGAGGTCCTGACCTGAAACGTCACCTGCCCATGTTCTCCAGAGATGCATTTATTTATTTATTTAGTAATAATTAAATGTTAACGTTTAGTTTAGAGATACAACTGGGAAACAAGCCCTTCGGCCCACTGAGTCAACACCGACCATTGATCACCTGATCATTGATAAACTAGAATGGTTGGGGGGAGGGACTCAAATAGAGAATGCTATTAGACAGTGTGTGAGGCAGGAGGCAGAGAAGGAAAGCACTCAGACCCAACATGTAGGGGGAAAGAAGAAAACAATAATAAACAGAGAATAAGAGGTGGTGGGGTTCTTAAAGGGTGAGCAGAGAAACAGAGGGGTGTAAAATGCGGGCGGAAGCAATAGGTAGCAAGGTGAAAAGTAAAAGTGGCAGGCAGACAAATCCAGGGCAAAAATCAAAAAGGGCCACTTTTCAACATAATTGTATAAGGGGTAAGAGCGTTGTAAAAACAAGCCTGAAGGCTTTGTGTCTCAATGCAAGGAGCATTCATAATAAGGTGGATGAGTTGAACGTGCAGATAGCAATTTTACTTCGGAGTCACGTGAGTGACTACGTGAAGAACCCCGTCAGGGCGCATGCGCGTCATTACGTCTGACGCATTGGCGACAACGGCAGCCGGAGCTCGGAGCTCCTGCTGCAACGTGAGTAAATACAGCTCCACCAAAGTCGGGGAGACTTTGGAGGAGTTAGAAAAAAGTAAAGAAATTGTTTTGTGTGTTTTTTCCCGCACATACAGGAACAAGGAAAAGGTGCAGGCTGCTGCCGACAAGGAGAGCGAGAGCTGCGGGACGCAGTCTCTGAAAGGCAGCCTGTCACCTCGGGGGAGTCGCAAGCTGGTAGCGGTGCAGCGACAGACTTGGCAAAGTGCCCAGCCGGGTACACAGCCAACGCCAGTCGGGCGGTCGGCATAAGTTAAGTCTGTCAGGGCTATAGACTCCGCAGAGTCGGGCCACGAGAGTCCCGTCGGGGACAGGATACCGTTCCCCAGCGGTTATCCAAAAGGAGCAGCTCATACAGGGGCTGCTCCACAGAGACGCTCCAGGAGGAGTAGTGCAGGTGGGAAGCCATAGGGAAGGCTCTGCTGGCAGTGCCTAGGAGAGGTCTGCCTCATAAAGCCACAACTCCAGGAGGAGTAGTGCAGGCGGGAAGCCTTAGGGAAGGCTCCGCTGGCAGTGCCTAGGAGAGGTCTGCTTCATAAAACCATACTCCAGGAGGAGTTGTGCAGGCGGGAGGCCGTGGGGACGGCTCCGCTGGCAGTGCCTAGTAGAGGCCTGCTTGAAAGCACCCTCTTTGCAAGAGGTGAGTGCAGAAGGGCAGATATGCTCTGACCCCGAGTCCGACGACTTCCAAAGGGAGGGCAGGCAGCTGTCAGAGCTGACACCGTGTGCAGCACGGTTTGCCATGTCGTCGGATGCTGGTGAGCCTCTGGGTGAGGAACTTGCCACCAGCATAAATTACCAAGTCTCACATCAGCTACAGGAGCTGACAATGGATGAGACAGTAACGAAGTATGAAGCCCCAATCAACTGTGGACTGTTAAAAGTTCCTGTTGGGAACAGGAAGAATTGGGGTAAGATGGGCATACTAATGAAAGCCCAGGAGCATGTGAAGCTCCAGCATATTTTTAAAGTTGCTGGCATCTGGTATAACGAGCTTTGCCAGGATGGTGGATGGAGAGGTCATGACAAATTACAACAAAAGGCGCTATTGTGGAGTGCCCACTTTGAGATCAATTGCCTCCGCAAGATGCGATTAGACCAACCATCAATGCTAAATATGCTTCACTCTGCCAGCCTGGCACAGTGCAACTGGCACAGCTGTTTGGCGAGGATTTCGCACAGCAGGTGAAGGAGCTGGAGGAGGAGGCTAAGACGGCAGCCACGTATTCACCAAAGCGGAAGTATCCCTATAAGGGAGCAGACTGGTCCGGGCAAGGGACGAGTCCAGCTACGATGCAGCGCAGTTGGCGTTCGGCTATAGCACCGCCACGGAGGTGAGATATCCAGCTCGAGGCCGGGGAAGAATGCCAGGTGGTAAGGAGGTAAGAGGGTCTGGTTCTCATGTAGACAGATCTAATGTGATACAATTAAATGTTTACCTCAGATATGTTTATACTGAAGGTTATTCAAGGGCATCAAATAAAGCTTAAATGCAAATTCTGATTTACCCATGCAACATGTTCCAAAAAAGGAGTTTGACTTCAGTATCACTAAACAATTGGAAGTTCAGCTGGAACTTGCAAGCTGATGTAATAAAGGTGTAATTGCTAAGGCAGTTTACCAAAGCCATCAGTTTGTGTCCAATATCTTTCCCAGACCAAAAAAGGATGGGGGGATGCAGAATTATACAGACCTGAATAGGCTTAACCCTTTTGTACGGTATAGACATTTTAAGATGGAAACGTTTGTGAAGGAGATCTTAAAGATGCGGATTCAGTGTCTGTTCATTTCCAGGATAGAAGATTTAAAATTCAGCTGGATGGGGAATTATGCCAATACAATCCACTGCCTAATGGTTTGTCTTCAGCTCCTAGAGGGATTACAAAGTTGTTAAAACCTATTCTAGGCATGATGAGAAGTCAAGGCCATGTGCTCATGGCTTTTCTAGATAATATCTTGATTGTAGGACAATCAAAGGAAACAGCTGAAGCATCAGTGGCAGTTGGTAAAAACCATTTTTTAATTGGGCTTTATAAACTATTCTGAGGAATCTAAATTTATACCTGTGACACAAATTGACTAGTTGGGTTCACAATGGACTTAATCAACATCATTGTGACCTTGCCCAGGCAAAAAAGGGTAGAGCTAATTAAGAGCTATATCAAGTTAATTGCTAACACACAGCCTTCAATTAGCTAGGTGACAAGACTGCTGTGGTAATGGCTGGCAGCATTTCCAGCAGTTCAATATGGCCACTTTATTATCTACAATTACAAAGGTCAAAGGAACAAGCATTGAGGATACATTGGGGTCATTATAATAGACCTATGCTTCTATCAATAGAGGCTGTTGCTGATGTACAATGGTGGATTCAGCATGTGTCCACTAGTAGTTCCAAAGTGTTATTGGACCAAGCTTCCATGATTTGCAGACAGATGTCAGAGCACTTGGGTAGGGTGCTACTGATACAAGATCCAGCGGTGGAGACAGATGAACATTGCTTCTGCAAACATGGGGAATTAACCAAGACTATTTTATGGACTCAAGGCTTATGGCACTAACTAAACTAGTTTGCATGTGCAGTGCAAAATAGACAACACTGCAGCAGTTGCTGATATGAATCACATGGGTGGAATCAAATTGTTATCATGTGACAGGTTGGCAAATACAATTGGACCTGGAGTAGGGATAGAGAGATTTGGATTGGAGCTATCTATCTGCCAGGGAAACTTAATGTAGTACCAGATGGCAGCTCACGAAAATTCCATCATAACACAGAGTGGATGTGGAACCAGGATGTGTTCAAGAACATAGTACTTCTATATGGAAGGCCAAAATATGTTTCATAGGCACCAGATCCAGGGACAGTGGCAATTGATGCTTTTTCACTAAATTGGGATGATATGTTTGTGTACATTTTCCCACCATTCTGCCTCGTAGGTCGGTGTTTGAGAAAATCAAGCAGGATGCCGCTTCAAGGGTTTTGGTGATACCAAATTGCCTGATTCAACCATGGTTCCCTTTGATGTTACAGATAGCGATCCAACCTCTTTTTGCTGATTCCAAACAGTAGGAATTTGCTGGAGCATCCAGTAACGCATTAAGTTCATCCGTTATGTGACAGTATGGATCTGTTAGTTTGCAGGTTTCAAGAATGCCTTACATTGGTCGAGGACTTTCTAGGCCAACGGTGTATATACTCGCTGCAGTCTGGAGAAAGAGTACTCAAAAACAGTATATGACTTATGGAAAAAAAAAAAAGAAAAAAAAAGGAACAATATTGTGTTCAAAAGAATATTCAATATGATACTGTAGTTATTGAAAATGTGTTAGAGTTTATCTACACTTTATTATGATGAAGGTCTTAGCTATACTGCTATCAATACAGCTAGAAGTGCTTGGTCGGCATATCTTGTAATAGGTACACGGACACAAAGTATAGGTTCTCACCCTCTCATATCTAGGTTGATGAAAGGAATCTAATTCCAAACCGCCTAAGCCTAGGTATATGGTAATCTGCGAGGTAAGCGTTGTTCGTAACATACTTCGTCATTGGGTCCCTGTCACGGCTATAACTTTGTTAAAATTAACCATGAAATTGGCTATGCTAATGGCATTGGTGTCAGTACAGACAGTGCAGACTTTCCAAAAAACTTCAGTTCGAGAGAATGGAAGTGAATACAGAGAATGTTCTGTTTTATATTCTGACCTGCTCAAACAAAGCAGGCCAGGTGTGACAGGTTTTAAGATTGTGTTCTCAGCATATCCTACAGCTCCATGTTTATGTGTAAGGACACATTTGTTACATTACATTGAAGCCACAAGGGCTTTAAGACAAGAAGAAACAGGATTATTTGTCAGTTACAAAAAGCCAACATAAAAGAGTGGCAGTTCAGACTATCTCAAGGTGGTTAAAGCAAGAGTTGGTTCAGGCAGGAATTAACATTTATGTGTTTACATCTCATTCCACTAGCGCAGTAGCAACATCCGCGGCCAGGGCGATGGACGTTCCCATCGACCATATATTAAAAGCCGCAGGTTGGAAAAATGAACTTGTGTTTCAGCAATACTACCATCGGCCGATTGCCGATGGAGGGCTGTTTGCTAACTCAATATTGAGTGCTGTTGCTATTGTTTAAAGTCTGTTTTCAATACAGTTTCATTCTGTTTCGTTTGTTGCCCTACATTAAGAGGGTTTATTGGTTGTTTTATGACCAAAAATAAAACTGTTTTGTTTTTGCATGATATGCAATGTCATGTTTACAGCATTATTGATGATACTCAGTCAATCGATGCAGTGAGAAGCCGGGATTTTGATCTGCGACATAAAAATCACAGAGCTTTAAAATCTTCACGTAGTCACTCACGTGACTCCGAAGTAAGATTAAACGAGAACTTACCAGTTTGAAGTTTGATCTTTATTTTATGAGGAGTTACGTTGGTGATTACGTGCCCGCCACGCCCAACCCTCTCTCATAGAAAAAAGGTCATAATGGTAGTTCTCATGTTGATCATCTTAATATGTTACTTCAATTATGGTTTTGTCTGTGATTTCATACCGCTGCTTTGAAGATTGACGCGCATGCGCCCTGACGGGGTTCTTCACATAATCACCAACGTAACTCCTCATAAAATAAAGATCAAACTTCAAACTGGTAAGTTCTCGTTTAATCTTACTATTAATGATTATGATATAGTTGGGATCACGGAGATATGGCTCCAGGGTGACCAAGGCTGGGAGCTGAACATCCAGGGATATTCAATATTCAGGAGGGATAGAGAGAAAGGAAAAGGAGGTGGGGTAGCGTTGCTGGTTAGAGAGGAGATTAACGCAGTGGAAAGGAAGGACATTAGCTTGGAGGATGTGGAATCGGTATGGGTAGAGCTGCGAAACACTAAGGGGCAGAAAACGCTGGTGGGTGTTGTGTGCAGGCCACCTAGCAGTAGTAGTGAAGTTGGGGATGGCATCAAACAGGAAATTAGAAATGCGTGCAACAAAGGCAAAACAGTTATAATGGGTGACTTCAATCTACATATAGATTGGGTGAATCAAATTGGCTGGGGTGCTGAGGAAGAGGATTTCTTGGAATGTATGCGGGATAGTTATCTAAACCAACATGTAGAGGAACCAACGAGAGAGCAGGCTATTCTAGACTGGGTATTGAGTAATGAGGAAGGGTTAGTTAGCAGTCTTGTTGTGCGTGCCCCCTTGGGCAAGAGTGACCATAATATGGTTGAGTTCTTCATTAGGATGGAGAGTGACATTGTTAATTCAGAAACAACGGTTCTGAACTTAAAGAAAGGTAACTTTGAGGGTATGAGACGTGAATTGGCCAAGATTGACTGGCAATTACTTCTAAAAGGGTTGACGGTGGATATGCAATGGAAGGCATTTAAAGACTGCATGGATGAACTACAAAAATTGTTCATCCCAGTTTGGCAAAAGAAGAAATCAGGGAAGGTATTGCATCCGTGGATAACAAGGGAAATCAGGGATAGTATCAAAGCAAAAGATGATGCGTACAAATTAGCCAGAAAAAGCAGCATACCAGACGACTGGGGGAAATTCAGAGACCAGCAGAGGAGGACAAAGGGCTTAATTAGGAAAGGGAAAATAGATTATGAAAGGAAACTGGCAGGGAACATAAAAACTGACTGCAAAAGTTTTTATAGATATGTGAAGAGAAAGAGATTAGTTAAAACAAATGTAGGATCCTTGCAGTCAGAAACAGGTGAATTGATCATGGGGAACAAGGATATGGCAGACCAATTGAATAACTACTTTGGTTCCGTCTTCACTAAGGAAGACATAAATAATCTGCCGGAAATAGCAGGGGGCCGCGGGTCAAAGGAGATGGAGGAACTGAGTGAAATCCAGGTTAGTCGGGAAGTGGTGTTGGGTAAATTGAATGGATTAAAGGCCGATAAATCACCAGGGCCAGATAGGCTGAATCCCAGAGTACTTAAGGAAGTAGCTCCAGAAATAGTGGATGCATTAGTGATAATTTTTCAAAACTCTTTAGATTCTGGAGTAGTTCCTGAAGATTGGAGGGTAGCAAACGTAACCCCACTTTTTAAGAAGGGAGGGAGAGAGAAAACGGGGAATTACAGACCAGTTAGTCTAACATCGGTAGTGGGGAAACTGCTAGAGTCAGTTATTAAAGATGGGATAGCAGCACATATGGAAAGTGGTGAAATCATTGGACAAAGTCAGCATGGATTTACGAAAGGTAAATCGTGTCTGACGAATCTTATAGAATTTTTCGAGGATGTAACTAGTAGAGTGGATAGGGGAGAACCAGTGGATGTGTTGTATCTGGACTTTCAGAAGGCTTTCGACAAGGTACCACATAAGAGATTAGGATACAAACTTAAATCACACGGTATTGGGGGTTCAGTATTGATGTGGATAGAGAACTGGCTGGCAAACGGGAAGCAAAGAGTAGGAGTAAACGGGTCCTTTTCACAATGGCAGGCAGTGACTAGTGGGGTACCGCAAGGCTCAGTGCTGGGACCCCAGCTATTTACAATTTATATTAATGAACTGGATGAGGGAATTGAAAGCAACATCTCCAAGTTTGCAGATGACACTAAGCTGGGGGACAGTGTTAGCTGTGAGGAGGATGCTAGGAGACTGCAAGGTGACTTGGATAGGCTGGGTGAGTGGGCAAATGTTTGGCAGATGCAGTATAATGTGGATAAATGTGAGGTTATCCACTTTGGTGGCAAAAGCGGGAAGGCAGACTATTATCTAAATGGTGGCCGATTAGGAAATGGGGAGATGCAGCGAGACCTGGGTGTCATGGTACACCAGTCATTGAAAGTAGGCATGCAGGTGCAGCAGGCAGTGAAGAAAGTGAATGGTATGCTGGCCTTCATAGCAAGAGGATTTGAGTATAGGAGCAGGGAGGTTCTACTGCAGTTGTACAGGGTCTTGGTGAGACCACACCTGGAGTATTGCGTACAGTTTTGGTCTCCAAATCTGAGGAAGGACATTATAGCCATAGAGGGAGTGCAGAGAAGGTTCACCAGACTGATTCCTGGGATGTCAGGACTTTCATATGAAGAAAGACTGGATAGACTTGGCTTATACTCGCTAGAATTTAGGAGATTGAGAGGGGATCTTATAGAAACGTACAAAATTCTTATGGGGTTGGACAGGCTAGATGCAGGAAGATTGTTCCCGATGTTGGGGAAGTCCAGGACAAGGGGTCACAGCTTAAGGATAAGGGGGAAATCCTTTAAGACCGAGATGAGGAAAAACCTTTTCACACAGATAGTGGTGAATCTCTGGAACTCTCTGCCACAGAGGGTAGTTGAGGCCAGTTCATTGGTTATATTTAAGAGGGAGTTAGATGTGGCCCTTGTGGCTAAGGGGATCAGGTGGTATGGAGAGAAGGCAGGTACGGGATACTGAGTTGGATGATCAGCCATGATCATATTGAATGGCCGAATGGCCTACTCCTGCACCTATTTTCTATGTATCTATGTATCTATGTACCTGTTCACAATAGTCTAAAGAAGGCTCTCAACCCGAAACATCACCTATCCATGCTCTCCAGAGATGCTGCCTTGAGGGGCTGTACCACTGTAACAACCTAATTGGCGAGTTTAGTAGAGTTTGCCCTCGACTCATACTCGCAGCATGGTCGACACGAGGTCCTAGGAGGTCTTTGTAACTCTCTTTCATGCTTGAGAGTAGTCCCCGCGTACTCGAGGCCTCAGCTAGGTCGCGGCGTATTTTTCAACACGCTGAAAAATGCCCACGAGTAAAAAAAGGTCACCATGGAAAAAATCGATCGTAGGTTTAGTCGAAGTAGATCGTAGTAGGTCGGCATGTTATTCGTAGGTAATCGAGGGTAGTCGACGGTAATTGTAGATAGTCTTCAACATAGTCAAAGGAGGTCTTCATCATGACACTTTTTCAAACTCTCCTAAATTCGCCAATTAGGTCGCCGCAGTGGGACAGCCCCTTTACTCCTGTACTTTGTGATTTTTTTTTTTACCCCTTCAATAAAGGTTGCCAGTGAACCAAGTGTTTTTTTAAAAAACAAAATCAAACGTGGTTAACGTGACCCAAACCAGATTTTTGAAAAATTGCAAATGTATTTAATTGCACTAATTTCCAGCTGCCTTGGTGGATTTTCACCACTGTTCCTGGATCACTGGCCCAGAACAATGGCTGCTGACCCATACGCTCAGCCTTTATTCTACCAGAACCCATTAGTACAGTACAGGGCAAGAGAGGGCAGTGGAGGCAGGTTCTCTGGATGCTTTCAAGAGAGAGCTAGATAAGGCTCTTAAAAATAGCGAAGACAGGGGATAGGGGGGAGAAGGCAGGAACGGGGTAGTGATTGTGGATGATCAGCCATGATCACATTGAATGGCGGTGCTGGCTCGAAGGGCCAAATGGCCAACTCCTGCACATATTGTCTATTGTTTATTGTCATTGGTACTGGTGCAACAGTGATTTAAGAGTGACATCAACCATGGAGGATGATTCGTATACCGGAACTGCCAATAGCCATCTATTTTTAAGTTTATTTAGTGAGACAGCGTGGGAACAGGCCCTTCGCCCGACCGAGTGTGAGTTTATCAGGCAGCAACTCTACCACTGTGAGGTTCTTGAGGGCCAAAGTATCTCAACGTGGTGGTTCCGAGAACTAGGCCAGGTGTCCTTGTATGAATATTCAAAAAGGCAGCCAGCATCATCAGGGACCCACACCACCCTGGCCATGCTCTCATTTCACTTCTGCCATCACGTTGAAAGTATAGGAGTCTGAAAACCGTGACCTCCAGGTTCAAGAACATCTGCCCATCAACCATCAGGCTCAACACTAACTGCACAACACTAACTGCACGATGAACTTTCTTGGTTGCTCGAAAGACATTGGGCTTTTTGGAAAAATAATTGGGTTTCTAACTTTTGATTTTTGTGTTTTTTATTATGCTATTCTTGAGCACTGTGATTATTTGCCTGTTATGCCATCGCAAGTGTGGAATGTCACTGTTTCCACTGTCTGCACCTGTAACAATTAACCAACTCTTAAAAGCCCTGTCCCACTTTCCCGAGTTACTCACGAACTCTCCTGAGTTTTCCCCTTGATTCGAAATCGGGGAATGTCGGTAGCGAGCCCGTAGGAGTCCGTAGATGTATCGTAGCGGCTCGTAATGCCAGCCGTAGGAACTCGGGGCATCAGGTAAGGTGGGGCGTTTTTTCAACATGTTGAAAAATGTCCACGAGTTAAAAAAAATAGTCCCAAGTACCTACGAATGGCTATTACCATAATTCTCAGAGTTCTAATCAAGGGGAAAACTCGGGAGTAACTCGGGAAAGTGGGACAGGGCCTTTACTCTCTCTTGACTCTTGAATCTTAACAAAGACTAGCAGGAGGGTTTGAAGGGGTCAGTGTCGAACAATATTACTGTGGTGAATAGCCATGGGATTATAGTGTTGTGGCAGAGTAGACTTGACAGGCTAAGTGGCCTAATTGCTCTCCTATGACATTTGAATTTATAAATTCTGGTGGACAATGTAGTGGCTTGCACAGAATACTATAAGGGATGGTTTGTAGAAACAAGGAACTGCTGATGCTTGCTTGCAAAAAAAAAAGACACAAAGTACTGGATTAACACATTGAGATTAACACCCTGGAGAAAATGAATAGGCGGCATTTCAGGTTGGGGCCCCTCTTCAGACTGGTTTCAGTAAAGAGGGTTGTCTTGTTTAAGCTTGGGATTTCTTAAACCAATGGAGAACTTTAATGAATTAAGCTGTTCAACTCCATCAGAACGGATGTTTTTGTTGCATTATTAACAGATCTAGTGCGGCACGGGGGCGCAGCGGTAGAGTTGCTGCCTCGCATCACCTGAAACACGGGTTCGATCCCGACTACAGGTGCCGTCAGTATGCAGTTTGTACGTTCTCCCTGTGACCGTGTGGGTTTTCACCGGGTGCTCTGGTTTCCTCCCACATTTCAAAGACGTACAGGTTAGTAGGTTAATTGGCGTTGGTAAACAAAATTGTCCCTGGCGTGTACGACAGTGCTAGTGTATGGGTGATCGTTGGTTGGTGTGGACTCGATGAGACAAGGGCCTGTTTCCATGCTGTATCGCTAAGCTAAACTAAGCTGGTCTTTTCCATATTTTAAAAAAGACACAAGGTGCTGGAGTAAGTCCGCAGGTCAGGTAGTTTCTCTGGTGAACAGGGCTTGATGACGTTTTGGGTCAGGACCTTTCTTCAGACTGAGACTGAAGAAGGGTCCCGACCCGAAACGTCACCTATAAACATTGAATCTGAAGAAGGGTCCCGACCCGAAACGTCACATTTCCATTGTCTCCTGAGATGCTGTCTGACCTGCTGAGTTACTCCAGCATTTTGTGTCTATCTTTGGTATAATTCAGAATCTGCAGTTCATTTTTATTATTGTTAAAGGCCAATTGGTTAGAGTTCTGGACCTGCATGTTCCAGAGAAGACCAAAAGTAAGGTGTCTTTTCAAGTTCTTCAGACTCAATGCTAATAGGTGATGTTCTTGAGTCTGAAGACGGGACCTTAACCAAAACATCACCTATTAACATTCAGTTTGAAGTTACCTGACCCTCGCTGAATTACTCCGGCACTTTGTGTCTTTTTTTGGAGCCCTGCATCTGCTGTTCCTTGTGTCTCCTTTGGCCTCTCCTATATCCCATTGCTACTTTTAGCCGTGTGAATCAAAGATCCTATAGCGGAGCCTAACCCTAATCCTAATCCTAATCCTAACCCTAACACTAATGCTACAGGATCTTTGTTGTGAATCCTCGGTTTGGGAAGTGGGAATATTAACACAAAGATCATCTTGCCGAGCTCAAGAAGCCAGCACTTTCATGCAGCATGGTGCTTGGAGAGAGGCGTCTGATTTATTTGCACCCATAGAAACTCTTGCAGCAGCGATCGTACAAGCAACATCTGTCTGTATTTTATAGCAAGTCATTTTCTCGACTTGCAATTAGTTTTGGGAGGGCAAGGAAAAAAAAAAAGACATTCATGAGATTCAATTAACCTTTGCCCATGAGACTTGCATTCTCACTTGTGCAGCTGTGTTTTGTTAATAAAGCTAAGTCCCCATCATTCATCACACTCAAGATAGCGAAGCCCAATATTTACCATAAATCCAAAGTATTTCAAGTGTAAACTAACAAATTCTAAAACTATTGGCAGGACATTTCCTAAAATATTGCAACTTCCTTCAGCGGGTCAAAAGATAGACGGTAATATGCCACTTTGTAAAGTTGTTATTCTTCCTTGCTTGAATATTCAGCACACACTGTGCAGCCCTGCAGCTGAGAAGCATGTCTTGTCACTGGTTTGTGTAAGTTGGGCCTCATTACAATGCAGAAACAAGGAACTGCAGATGCTGGTTTACAAAAGAAGACGCAGAGTGCGGGAGTAACTTTGCAGGTCAGGGGGCATCTTTGGATCGGTGACGTTTCGGGCTGGGAACTTTCTTCAAGACTGATTGTGGGGGAGGAGTGACAGCTAGGAGAAAGGAGAGGCAGGACAAAGGCCCACCCATTCCACACCGCCGAGCGATCCCCGCACATTAACACAAGTGCTGCACACACTAGGGACAATTGACACTTATACCAAGTATACAAACCCAAGCCAATTAACCTACAAACCTGTGATTTTTTTGGAGTGTAGGAGGAATGTACAGACTCAGTACAGACAGCACCGGTAGTCGGGATCGAACCCCTGGTCTCCAGGCAGCAACATTACCGCTGCGCCACCGTGCCGCCCCATTCTCTTTACAATGTCGGCAGATTAAAGGGAAAACCAGCATGTCATTTTTGTCATTAATCCTCATCTTGCATGTTATGAATTTGTGAATCGTGATAATATTGTGGCCAAGATCACTATTATTAGGGTGAGAACCATCTCTGCGCTGCAGGAAATGGGTTTAACCAATATTAGACTAGTTCTGGCTCTTTACCCAGAGTTGGGCAATCAAGAACCAAAGGGCATGGGTATTGAGCGGGGTGGGAAAGATTTAATAGAAATTTGAGGAGCAATGTTTTCACACAGAGGGCGGTGGGTGTAGCCAAGAGCGGAACTCGCTATCAAAACATGGAGGGGACGGGGGACACAATTTTTTGGCGGCCGCGCGCGCATGCGCACACACACACACAAGGCTTCGGAGGCTCAATCCAGCGCTAAATGCAGCTCAACAATGCCTGTCTCACCAGGTTAACTACAGCCCTGTCTGGACTGACGGGATACCAGCGCTGCTTCTCCGCGCTGGCCATATTTCCCGCCAGTCCAGGAAGGCTATAGGCTCACCTGGCGGGACAGGCAGAGTTGACCTGGTTTAGCGCTGCTTCTCTGCGCTGGCTGTGGGCCTGGGGGGCACCTCGCCGGTCTGACTACCGACCAAAGATCCTATAGCGGAGGATCTTTGCTGCCGACCTCTCTGGCCACCCTTGGGGGGGGGGGTGGGGTACTCGGGAGGGGACAGGACAGCGCCGGAGACCCGGCCGGGATCGATCCTGCCTGCGGATGAGGCGTAGGTCTGTGCCACGTCTCCCTCCTCCAATCACCGCACTCAATCCTCAGTCCCACCCCTACTCCTCCCTCCTCCAATCACCGCACTCAATCCTCAGTCCCACCCCTACTCCTCCCTCCTCCAATCATTGCGCTGAATCATCATGACCCGCCCCCATTGCCTGCTGACCGATGTCTCTCTCGTCCAATCGGCGCCCTCGATCAGCAGTCCCACCCCCACTGTCTCGCGGAAAGCGGTGATTTCACCGGGATTTAAAATCCGGATTACAAAAACTTGGGGGGGGGGATGTCCCCCACCTCTCAAAACATGGAGGGGACGTGTCCCCTCTGTCCCCCCTGGGTTTTCCGCCTCTGGGTGTAGCAACGAGCTGCCAGAGGAAGTGGTTGAGGCAGGGGCTATCACAGCGTTTAAAATACATTTGGACAGATAGGAAAGACTTAGAAGGATATGAGCCAAACACAGACAGGTGGAACTGGCATAGATGGGATATCCTGTTTGGCATGGACAAGTTAGGCCGCATGGCCTGTTTCCGTGCTGTATGACTCTATGACGTGACATAGAGAGCGACATAAATCAGGAGCTTCCAATTGCTACCAAATTTGGAAATTGGATTGATATGGTGGATCATAAGACATAGAAGCAGAATTAGGCCAGTTGGCATATCTAGTCTGCTCTGCCATTCAATCATGGCTGATCTATTTTTCTGTCTCAACCCCATTCTCCTGGCTTCTCCCTGTAACCTTAGATGGATGATAGAGTCAATTGCCTCAATTAAGTCAAAACACCAAACTCTAACTGGAGCGGCAACAAGACCACCATGCTTGACAGATGAAGCATGGCCCATCTTTTTTACGGTGGTGCGTCAAGGACACACGGGTGCAGCGGAGAGGTGCACAACTTCACCCACTGCCCAGACACCAGCCCTGTCGGGCACTGCCCGCCCCATCTCTGCAAGTGTCCGTGGTTCCCACGATGGATAGCCTCCGATCCCACGGGCGATAGGGATGCTGCCTTACAGCGCTTGCAGCGCCGGAGACCCGGGTTCGATCCCGACTACGATCTGGACGGAGTTTGTACGTTCCCCTTCGTGACCGTGTGGGTTTTCTCCCAGATCTTTGGTTTCCTCTCACACTCCTAAGACGTACAGGTTTGTAGGTTAATTGGCTTGGTGTATGTGCAAATTGCCCCTAGTGTGTGTAGGATAGTGTTGATGTGCCGGGATCACTGGTCGGCGCGGACTCGGTGGGCCGAAGGGCCTGTTTCCGTGCTGTATCTCTAAACTAAAACCTGGAGTGGAAGCAAGTCGCTGCTAAACCCCAAGGAGTGTGGGTGGAGGAGAAGAAGCAGAAGATAAAAGAGATCGGCCCTAGGGCCTGAGATTTTCATCAATAGTTTTAGGTTTAGGGTTTTAGGATCGGGTTTAGGTTTAGTTTTGGTTCAGTTTAGGGATGCAGCGTGGAAATAAGCCCTTCGGCCCAACCATGCCAACCAGCGATCACCCCTGCATTAGTTCTATCCTACACACTGCGGACGATTTACAGAAGCCAATGCATCTACAAACTCACCCCAAACCTGTGGAGTGTGGGAGGAAACCGGAGCACCCGGAGAAAACCCACGCGGTCACGGGGAGAACGTACAAACTCTGTAGGGCTAGATAGGGCTCTTAAAGATAGCGGAGTCAGGCTATATGGGGCGAAGGCAGGAATGGGGTACTGATTGGGGTTGATCAGCCATGATCACATTGAATGGCGGTGCTGGCTCGAAGGGCCAAATGGCCTACTCCTGCACCTATTGTCTATTGTGTATTGCCTATACGGCAGCACCCGTAGTCAGGATCAAACTTAGGTCTATGGTGCTGTGAGGTGGCAACTCTACTGCTGCGCCCCTGTGTTCATAACTTTAATCAAAAGACATCTGTTGTCAAAATGTGAATTGGCAATGGTCCAAAGCTATGTGGGAAAGCGAGTCGAGGTGGATTAAAAATGTTGCCAAGAGGTATAAATGTATTTAAACAATGGGAAAGATGTTCAGATTTAGACCACACAGTCAGAACATGTGAGTTTGTGCACCGTGGTATTACAAATACTTTTCAAACAGTGGCAAGACATTGCAGATGCTGCCTGGCCTTTAGATACACGTGGACGTTAGGAATCATTTGCACAGATACATAAGAGGAAAGGTTTAGAGGGATATGGGACAAACGCGGGCAGGTGGGACTAGTGTAGATATGCTGTCTTGGTTGGCTTGGGCAGGATGGGCCAAAGGGCCTGTTTTGTGCTGCATGGGTATGGCCCACAATTGTCATGGTGCTCTAGTTGTCATGGATGCAACTGGACAGTGAAGGTCTTTTTGCAGTTATTACACATGCGGGTGCCGACATTATTCAAAATCCAGTCGGCCCGCGCGCTCGATGTACTAGGGCAGTTCCTGTGAACTGACGTCCGTCTCCATTGCTCGACCGGCCATCTTCGTGGCCCGGGGGCACCTCCTGCAGCCGACCCGTGAAGGCGCTGGAGGCATTACCCTGGTTCGCCCTCCTTGCCCCTCGCATCCGACTTGCCCCCCCCTGTAACCAGACCGTAAACATTTAGTTTGGAGAAACAGCATGGAAACATGTCCCACCGTCCACTGAGCCCATGCTGACCATTGTTCACCCGCTCACACCAGTCCTATCTTATCCCACTTTCTGGACCACTCCCCACACACTAGGTAGGGGCAATTTTACATAGGGCCAGTTAACCAACAAACCTGCACATATTTGGCATGTGGGAGGAAACTGGAGCACCCGGAGCAAACCCACACGGTCACAGGGAGAACGTGTAAACTCCACAATGACAGGATTGTATCTGGGTCTCTCGCGCTGTGAGGCAGGAACCCTACCAGCTGGGCCACTGTGCTGGACAATAGACAACAGGTGCAGGAGTCGGCGATTCGGCCCTTCGAGCCAGCACCGCCATTCAATGTGATCATGGCTGATCATCCACAATCAGTACCCCGTTCCTGCCTTTTCCCCATATCCCCTGACTCCGCTATCTTCAAGAGCCCTATCTAGTTCTCTCTTGAAAGTGTCCAGAGAACCGGCCTCCACCGCCCTCTGAGGCAGAGAATTCCACAGACTCACAACTCTCTGTGTGAAAAAGTGTTTCCTCATCTTGGTTCTAAATGGCTAATGGGGCTGTCCCACTGTACAAGCTAATTCAAGAGTTCTCCCGAGTTTCCCCTGATTCGAACTCGGAGAATTACGGTAATAGCCGCTCGTAGGTACTCGGGGCTCTCATGGACATTTTTCAACATGTTGAAAAATCTTCACGAGTCTTCCCGAGCTTACCGCATTTCCCGAGTACTTGCCGTTAGCGTTACGAGCCGTGAAGAGACGTCCTGAGCTCCGACGTACCCGCTACGTACATTCTACGTGCTTACCACGAGTTTGATTTTTTTTTTAAACTCGGGAGAGCTCTTGAATTAGCTCGTACAGTGGGACAGGCCCTTTACCCCTTATTCTTAAACTGTGGCCCCCAACATCGGGAACATGTTTCCTGCCTCCAAACCCTTAATAATCTTATATGTTGCAATAAGATTCCCTCTCATCCTTCTAAATTCCAGAGTGTACAAGCCCAGCCGCTCCATGCTCTCAGCATATGCCAGTCCTGCCATCCCGGGAATTAACCTTGTGAACCTACGCTGCACTCCCTCAATAGCACAGACATCTTGTCCACTTCTCTCTTCCCTTTCATGATGCTGCTTATAACCTACTACTTAAACCAAGCCTGTCTCTTGTGTTGTTGGGTATCAGCTTTTGTTTTGTGATGCTTAGCTGCAAACACACTCCAAAGATGTACAGGTTTGTAGGTTAATTGGCCGATATAAGTGTAAATTGTCCCTAGTGTGCGTGTAGGATAATGTTAGTGTGCGGGGATCGCTGGTCGGCGAAGACCTGGTAGGCCGAAGGGCCTGTTTCCGCGCTGTCCCTCTCGGGGCCTACAGAGATACAGCGTGGAAACAGACCCTTTGTCGTACCGGCCTTTCTCTAAACCTAAACAAAACAAACAAAGCATTAAAGGCGCTTTACGAACGGACGTGGTGGTTGATGCCAAGGACTTTGAGCTGTATAGTCCCTTCGTGGTCTTAGGACATCTGTGAACATTTTGCTGCATGATATCTATTATTGCCTGGGAAAAGCAGCAGCTAATTTGTACAAAACAAGGTCACACAAACCACAACGCGATAATGAGCAAATCATCTGATTTTACTCTGAACACGGTGGTTTAGAGTTAAATATTAATCAGTAGAACAGGACGTATGATGAAAGAATGGATCAACTGGGCTTATATTCACTGGAATTTAGAAGGATGAGAGGGGATCTTATAGGAACATGTACAATTCTTAAGGGATTGGACAGGCTAGATACAGGAAGAATGTTCCCCATGTTGTTAAAGAAGGAACTGCAGATGCTGGAAAATCAAAGGTACACAAAAATGCTGGAGAAACTCAGCGGGTGCAGCAGCATCTATGGAGCGAAGGAGATAGGCAACGTTTTGGGCCGAAACCCTTCTTCAGACCCTTCGTCAATGTTCCCCATGTTGGGAGAGTCCAGAACCAGGGGCCACAGTTTAAGAATAAGCGGTAGGCCATTTAGAACTAAGATGAGGAAATACCTTTTCACCCAGAGAGTTGTGAATCTGTGGAATTCTCTGCCACAGAAGGCAGTGGAGGCCAATTCACAGGATGTTTTCAAGGGAGTTAGATTTAGCTCTTTGGGCTAACGGAATCAAGGGATATGGGGAGAAAGCAGAATGGGGTACAGGATTCTGGATGATCAGCCATGATCATATTGAATGGCGGTGCTGGCGTGAAGGGCCGAATGGCCTACTCCAGCCAGCACCTACTTTCTGTGTTTCGATGAGAGCCATCCACCTCCCCGATCCATTGTTCTTCCCCAGTATCTGGCCATGATGTATGTGGAATAATTATGAACCACTATCTTTTCACATGGGCAAGGTCTAACATTGAGCTACCACTGCCCTTAACCACAGAACACCAGACTCTGAATGGAGCCACAACATCACTGCCTGACTCCCTTACCCAATGCTTGACCAATGAAACATATTTTTTACACAAAGGGTGGTGGGTGTATGGAACGAGCTGCTGGAGGAGATAGTTGAGGCCGGGACCATCACAACGTTTAGAAAACATTTGTACAGGTAATGGGTTGAGGGCTGTGGGTTAAAAGCAGGCAGGTGGGTCTAGTGTAGATCGGGGATGATGGTCTTTTAGACTTCAGAGATACAAGCGCGGAAACAGGCCCTTCGGCCCACCAAGTCCGCACCGACCTGTACACTCACCTGCACACTGGGGATAATTCACAATTTACCAAAGCCAATTAACCCACAAACCTGTACGGCTTTGGAGTGCGGGAGGAAACCAGAGCACCCGGAAAAAACCCACGCAGTCACGGGGAGAACGTACAAACTCTGTACAGACAAGCACCCGTAGCTAGGATCGAACCCGGGTCTCGGGCTCTGTAATGCTGCAACTCTACCGCTGGGCCACCTGTATGATCTTGCGGCTGCAATGAGTGCTTATGTGTATTCTCAAGGAATGGCCATTACTTATCCCACAGAACTGAATAGATTGCTGGGCTAAGTCGTACAGAAAGGTATCAACGTAACTGGACACTGCAAGGCTCACCGGCAGCAGATGGATTTCTATAAGAATCCCGCTATCTGGTGTTGTTGGGTGTGGGGGAGTGGTCGCCAGGGTCATTGCTGGCATTCCAGGCCACACGTCCACTGGATTATTGATACTTCATTATCACATGTGACATGTCACAGTGAAACTTTCTTTTATAAACCATACACAAAGCACACAAAGAGTCGCCACTTATATGGGGTTACAAAGTGCTCAGTGTAGTCCCCAATGGACTCACTTTTTTTTGGCAGCCCTCCATGCTGGGTCCCTCTTTGTCAAAAGAAACATCTTCACCTCACTTGTGTGGCTTTCTTGCACCAACGACATCAGCCTAGACCTGAAAGCCACCTGTCCATGTTCTCTAGCGATGCTGCCTGACCCGCTGAGTTACTCCAGCACTTTGTGTCTCTTTTTGGTAAACCACCATCTGCAGTTCTGTATTTTGCAAAATCTTACAGTGTATTCGACCTTGAAAATGTTCTCCTCAAGAAGTTGTCCGGACTTGAAACGTCACCGATCCAGAGATGCTGCCTGACCAGCTGAGTTACTCCAGCACTTTGTGTCTTTTTCCCCCCCGTAAACCAGCGTCTGCGCTTCCTTGTTTCTATCTTTCGTCGCACCTGGGTTCAAACCCACTTTCCCAGAGTGGCTGCCCAGCCCCTGAGGCTTGGTAGCCCTGTTGATGTGTTGGCCGCTGAGCTGACCATCTCCTTGGGTGGGGTTTGAGGCATTGGGGTCCCCAGTGAGTTAGGGCCTTTCTTGTGCAAGAAACCCCTACATTTCTAAGGATTTCCAAAAATCTTCTTCATTCAGGAAGGTTTAGTTTAATTTAGTTTAGAGATACAGCACGGAAACAGACCCTTCGATCCCACCAAGTCTGTGCCCACCAGCGATCCCCACACATTAACACTGTCCTACGCACGCTAGGGAGGATTTACACTTATACCAAGCCAATTTTCACCCAGAGAGTTGTGAATCTGTGGAATTCTTTGCCTCAGAAGGCAGTCAGTGGAGGCCAATTCTCTGGATGCTTTCAAGAGAGAGTTAGATAGAGCTCTTAAAGATAGCGGAATCAAGGGATATGGGGAGAAGGCAGGAACGGGGTACTGATTCTGGATGATCAGCCATGATCACAGTGAATGGCGGTGCTGGCTCGAAGGGCCGAATGGCCTACTCCTGCACCGATTGTCTAATCTATTGTTTATTGTCTATAAACCTGTACCTCTGGTGTGGGACGTATCACTGATGGGGATGAGTCAGAGTATAGAAGAGAGATCAAGCAACTGTCCATATGGTGCCAGCACAATAACCTGGCCCTCAACACCAGCAAAACCAAGGAACTGATTGTGGACTTTGGAAGGTGTAGGATGGGGACCCACAGTCCCGTTTATATCAACGGGTCGATGGTTGAAAGGGTCAAGAGCTTCAAATTCCTGGGGGTGCACATCTCTGAAGATCTTTCCTGGTCCGAGAACACTAATGCAATTATCAAGAAAGCTCATCAGCGCCTCTACTTCCTGAGAAGATTACGGAGAGTCGGTTTGTCAAGGAGGACTCTCTCTAACTTCTACAGGTGCACAGTAGAGAGCATGCTGACCGGTTGCATCGTGGCTTGGTTCGGCAACTTGAGCGCCCTGGAGAGGAAAAGACTACAAAAAGTTGTAAACACTGCCCAGTCCATCATCGGCTCTGACCTCCCTTCCATCGAGGGGATTTATTGCAGTCGCTGCCTCAAAAAAGCTGGCAGTATCATCAAAGACCCACACCATCCTGGCCACACACTCATCTCCCTGCTACCTTCAGGTAGAAGGTACAGGAGCCTGAAGACTGCAACAACCAGGTTCAGGAATAGCTACTTCCCCACAGCCATCAGGCTATTAAACCTGGCTCGGACAAAACTCTGATTATTAATAACCCATTATCTGTTATCTGTACTTTATCAGTTTATTTATTCATGTGTGTATATATTTATATAATGGTATATGGACACACTGATCTGTTTTGTAGTCAATGCCTACTATGTTCTGTGTGCTGAAGCAAAGCAAGAATTTCATTGTCCTATCAGGGACACATGACAATTAACTCACTTGACTTGACTACATCTTTGGAATGTGGGAGGGAACCGAAGATCTCGGAGAAAACCCACCCATGCCACGTAGGAGAACGTACAAACTCCGTACAGACAGCACCCGGAGTCGGGATTGAACCTGGGTCTCTGGCGCTGCAAGCGCTGTAAGGCAGCAACTCTACCGCTGCGCCACCATGCCACTGGTTGTAATGAGGTCTTCTCCTGGAGAAGGATCCTGAACCGAAACGTCACACATCCATGTAACACATCCATGATGCTGCCTGACCTACTGAGTTACTCCAGCACTTTCTGTCTATCTCCTTCCCCTCTGCGTTCACCACGTGTCGATCCCCTCTTGATGGTCGATTTCCGCTGTGCATTTTGCCAAAAGTGCATCGTTCAAACTGGAGCCATTGAAACCCTCCCTTGAGGCCCTGTATAACCTAACCTGTCTGTTGGGCAGTTAATTTTGCAGACCAGCAGGGCGAGATCTGCAACGATGATCCCAGGAGAAAAATTTGAATCCATCACGGCAGATTCAAGGGCGGCACGGTGGCACAGCGGGTAGAGTTGCCACCTCACAGCGCAAGAGACCCGGGTTCGATACTGACCTCGGGTGCTGTCTGTAGGTAGTCTACACATTCTTCTTGTGACTGTGTGGGTTTTATCCGGGTGCTCCGGTTTCCTCCCACAGACCAAAGACTTTCAGTTTGGCTTCGGTAAAGATTGTAAATCGTCTCCACTGTGTAGGATAGTATTAGTGTTTGGGGATCACTGGGTGGCGTGGACGCGGTGGGCCAAAGGGCCTCATTCCGTGCTGTATCTCTAAACTAAACTAAACTAAAAGGCACTCCAGCACTTTGTCCCTTTAAACCATCACCTGCAGTTCCTTGTTTCCACATGGATAGGACAGGTTTGGAGGCATATGTGCTAAAGTGGGCAGGTGGGACTGGTGTAGATGTGGCAATTTGGTTGGTGTGGATAAGTTTGGCTGAAGGGCCTGTTTTCATGCTGTGTGACTCTATAAGGTCGTAAGGAATAGGAGTAGAATTAGGCCATTTGGCCCATCAAGTCTACTCCGCCATTCAATCATGGCTGACCTATAGACAAGAGACAATAGGTGCAGGAGTAGGCCATTCGGCCCTTCGAGCCAGCACCGCCATTTATTGTGATCATGGCTGATCATCCCCAATCAGTACCCCGTTCCTGCCTTCTCCCCATATCCCCTGACTCCGCTATTTTTAAGAGTCCTATCTAGCTCTCTCTTGAAAGCATCCAGAGAACTTGCCTCCACCGCCCTCTGAGGCAGAGAATTCCACAGACTCTACCTCTCCCTCCTAACCCCATGCTCCTGCCTTCTCCCCATAACCTCTGACGCCCGTACTAATCGAGAATCTATCTTTCTCTGCCTTAAAAATATCCACTGACTTGGCCTCCACAGCCGCCTGTGACCAGATTGGTGCCTGGGTTAAACATTGGATGTTCCTTGATCACCTGGGGCTGTCTGTTTACCTCCTGTTTCAGCACCTCTCTCTGCCCATCAATCCATCCCATTGACCGGATCTGCTCGACATTCAGCATGTGTGGTCCTAAATATTTGGCTAAAGCTTGGATCGCTGGATAGCTTTTGGACCTCCTGCATGGTGCTCATTCTTCAGGTTAACATAAGGAATGCCACAAACAAGCGAAACGTTGTTCCTCAGAGCTCCGCACATTCTGGGAGCGGAAGGCATCAACTGCACTCATCAAGTGGAACTCTTGCCGGTGACTCAGTGGTTTGTTGGTTCAAGTTCCTCTCCACAGACCAGTACAAATTATTTTGTTGGTGGTTCAGTGACGATGCCATCTTCCCGATGATTAAACTCCTGCTCTATTAGAAGGATGTTGGACTTCACAACAAGAGGAGTTGAGTATAGGAGCAAAGAGGTTCTTCTGCAGTTGTACAGGGCTCTAGTGAGACCACAGATTGTGTGCAGTTTTGGTCTCCAAATTTAAGGAAGGACATTCTTGCTATTGAGGGAGTGCAGCGTAGGTTCACCAGGTTAATTCCCGGGATAGCGGGACTGTCATATGTTGATAGAATGGAGCGGCTGGGCTTGTATGCACTGGAATTTAGAAGGATGAGAGGGTATCTTATTGAAACATCTAAGATTATTAAGGGATTGGACACGCTAGAGGCAGGAAACATGTTCCCAATGTTGGGGGGAGTCCAGAACCAGGGGCCACAGTTTAAGAATAAGGGGTAGGCCATTTAGAACGGAGGTGAGGAAAAACTTTTTCACCCAGAGAGTGGTGAGTCTGTGGAATTCTCTGCCTCAGAAGGCAGAGGAAGCCATTTCTCTGGATGCTTTCAAGAGAGAGTTAGATAGAGCTCTTAAAGATAGCGGAGTTAGGGGAGAAGGCAGGAACAGGGTACTGAATGTGGATGATCAGCCATGATCACAGTGAATGGCGGTACTGGCTCGAAGGGCTGAATGGCCTACTCCTGCATCTATTGCCTATTGTCTATTGATGTGACTGATGTCCTGGCCAAACATGTGTCTCAGGATAGACGCAAAGTGTTGGGGGAATAACTCAGCGGGCCAGGCAGCATCTCTGGAGGAAAAGGACGGGTGACATTTGGCCGGAGGTCGTAAAGGATGGCTGGCGATGGGAGGGGGGGTCACTGAGGACGAAGAGGGGGGGGCGGCATGGGGGTCCGGCGAGGAGAGCCTCCAGTGATGCTGCCGGTCCCGCTGAGTTACTCCAGCATTTTGTGTCTATCTTCAATTTTCTTGGCCCCGCTCTGGGAGTAGAAGTGGGGGCGGATCCGGATCCGCAACGGCCGTGAGCCCCAGGCCGAGCTCGGCGATCGTCTGCCTGCTTCTGCTGCTGTTGGAGTTGAGACGTAGCGTCGCGCCAGGGTCTTGGGCCTGTCCCACTTTGGCCGTCAGTTATGCGACAGGCCGGTGGCGCGAAGATTTCGTTCGCTACAAAAAATTTGGAGCCCCGCGCGATATCGCGCACAACTACATACCCCTCCGCGCTTCTCAGTGGGACCGGCCCCGCGCGGCCATAAGATGCCTGTCGCGTAATTTGCGTGCCAAGGACACGTAAGTGTGACAGGGCCTTAAAGCATCATTCCTTCAGCCATTCGGGTCACGACAAAGGTCTGAAGGTGATGAAGGGTCTCGACCTGAAACGTCACCCATCCTTTTTCACCACAGACGCTGCCTGACTCGCTGAGTTACTCCAGCACTTTGTGTCTGTCTTTGTCGTGCGGTTCTTTAGTTTCAGGATGGTGTCCCTCAGGGGCGGACCACCGCTCACCACCGTCTGTGGCCCCTAACGTTGCACAACCTTAACGGTGTGTTTCCTACACTGCAGCCATTGCCTTAGTTTAGTTTAGTTTGGAGATACAGCGTGGAAACAGGTCCCCGTGGCCCACCGAGTCCGTGCCGACCAGTCATCCCCGCACACTAACACTATCCTACACACACTTGGGACAACTTTACCAACATAATTAAGCCACAAACCTGCACATCTTTGGAGTGTGGGAGGAAACCGGAGCTCCCGGAGAAAACCCACGCGGTCACGGGGTGAATGTACAAACTCCGTACAGACAGGATCCCTAGTCAGGATCGAACCCGGGTCCCTGGCGCTGTGAGGCAGCAACTCTACCGCTGCACCACCGTGCTGCCCTCGCCTTAAAGGACATTCAGATGTTATGAAGGATGTTGTATATGTTAATTTTTTCCTTAATAAGGCTCTGATATTACACTAATAGCCGTGATTTTAAATTTGTAATCGAAAGTCAAGCCAGTGCTGGAACATGTACAAAAAGGATGCATACTCTAATGCTCTGGCAGCTGTGACTATTCTCCATAATGTCTTGCTTCTGCCACTGTTTGTGTAGTTGGGGTCACACTGGTCTGGCTAATCCAAACATACAGACCAGATATTACAACATAGACGGCTTGTCCTCGCTTTAGCCCGCATCTTGCTACACTTGATCAAGGGATGTGTGTCGCCAATTAAAATGTTACACCGTCTCTGGTGAATGAATGGGGCTTTATTAGTGCTTGGCTGTGCAGTGTGGAAGTCCAAGACTGACTTATTGTACGCTACTGGAGAGATATGTTTACTGCCTCTCATTGCTGCCACTCAGTGAGTCAGTGGGTAACGTTCATGCCTCTGGCTCCGGGACGGTAGTGGATCCTTATTAAGGTCATAAGCAATAGGAGCAGAATTAGGCCATTCGGCCCATCAAGTCTACTCTGCCATTCAATCGTGGCTGATCTATCTCTCCCTCCTAACCCCATTCTCTTGCCTTCTCCCCATAACCCGTACTAATCAAGAATCTATCTATCTTTGCTTAAAATATCCACTGACAACCTCCACGGCCTTCTGTGACAAAGAATTTCACACATTCATCACCCTCTGACCAAAGAAATGCTTTCTCATCTCCTTCCTAAAAGAAAGTCCTTTAATTCTGAGGCTATGACCTCTAGACTAAAGGGCCTGTCCCACTGTACGAGGTAATTCAAGAGTTCCCCCGAGTTTTCCCCTGATTCGAACTCGGAGAAGGTCCGTAGCGGGTCCGTAGGAGTTCGTGGATGTCTCGTAGCGGCTCGTACGAGTAACGGTAGATACTCGGGAAATCCAGTAAACTCGTGACGTTTATTCAACACTGTGAAAAATGTCCAGGAGTAATAAAATACTAGTGATGAAAAAAATTGTTACTTTTTACTCGTACGAGCCGCTACGAGACATCCACGAACTCCTGGACGAGCCGCTACGGACATTCTCCGAGTTTGAATCAGGGGAAAACTCGGGAGAACTCTTGAATTACCTCGTACAGTGGGACAGGGGCTTCAGGCTCTCCCACTAGTGGAAACATCCTCTCCACATCCACTGTATCCAAGCCTTTCACTGTTCTGTATGTTTCAATGAGGTCCCCCCCCATCATTCTTCTAAACACAAGTGAGTACAGGCCCAGTGGCGACAATAATTTGTGGAATTCACTGCCACAGAAGGCAGTGGTGGCCAATTCACTGGATGTTTTCAAGAGAGAGTTGGATATAGCTTGGTAGACACAGAATGCTTGAGTAACTCAGCGGGACAGGCAGCATCTCTGGAGAGAAGGAAGGGACACGTTTTGGGTCGAGACCCTTCTTCAGACCGATATCAGGCCAGTGGGCGGTACAGAGATAGAATGTAGTCGGAGACAGTAAGACTGGTGGGAGAATTGGGAAAGGGGAGAGGATAGAGAGGGAGGGAAAGCAAGGGCCACTTGAAGTTAGAGAAGTCAATGTTCATACCACTGGGGTGTAAGCTACCCAAGCGAAATATGAGGTGCTTAGGACTAACGGAATCAAGGGATATGGGGAGAAAGCAGAAACGGGGTACTGATTTTAGATGATCAGCCATGATCATATTGAATGGTGGTGCCGGCTCGAAGGGCCGAATGGGCTTGTCCTGCACCTATTTTCTATGTTTCTATGTTTCTAATCGCTCAACATATGTTAAGCTACTCATTCCTGGACCCTCTCCGGAGCTGGCACATCCTTCCTCAGATATTATTCCAGAGACCCAGGCACAATATCTCATGTCCGCCAACAACTCTGTCAGAGTCACCGCCTTTTGACTGAGACATTTGTTGAGTTTCTTGTCATATGCAGAAGTAGCCTAGTTTATAATAAGGAGGAACTGCAGATGCTGGCTTACACCAAAGCTAGACATAAAGTGCTGGAGTAACTCAGTGGATAATAAACCTAACCCATCCTACCACAACCAGAGAACAATGCTGAACTACTTTCCACCTCTTTTGCTGACCCTTGGACTATCCTTGATCCGACTTTGCTGGCTTTACCTTGCACGAAACGTTATTCCCTTATCATGTATCTGTACACTGTAAATGCATTGATTGTAATCGTGTATTGTCTTTCTGCTGACTGGTTAGCACGCAACAAAGAACTGCAGATGCTGGTTTAGACTAAAGATAGACACAAAGTGCTGGAGTAACTATTCTTGGGGGAGCTGGCCGTGCGGGTCTGGGGATCTATGTGGTTGGAGGCTGCGGAGAGCAGATCACCAGAGGTGATGAAGTAGTATTGTTTAGTTTGCTTTGTTTTTGTCACGTACTGAGGTACAGTGTTTGCTTGCTGTCCAGTCAAAGAAAAAATTACACATCAATACAATCAAGCCGTCCACAGTGCACAGATAAAGGATATTTATATTTAATATTTAGTCCAATATTCAGTGTAAGTTGTAACATTGGAGTCCGATAATGTCTGATTAAAGATGGTCCAAAGGCCTCCAATGAGGTAGGCCGCACTCTAGCTGATGAGAGGACCGTTCAGTTCGTACGATCATAAGGTCATATGTGATCGGAGTAGAATTAGGCCATTTGGCCCATCAAGTCTACTCTGCAATTCAGTCATGGCTGATCTATCTCTCCCTCTTAACCCCATTCTCCTGCCTTCTCCCCATAACCTCTGACACCCGTACGAATCAAGAATCTATCGATCTCTGCCTTAAAAATATCCACTGATTTGGCCTCCACAGCCTTCAGTGGCAAAGAATAGCACAGATTCACCACCGTCTGACCAAAGAAATTTCTCCTCATCTCCTTCCTAAAAGAGCGTTCTTTAATTCTGAGGCTGTGACCTCTGGTCCTAGACTCTCCCACTAGTGGAAACATCCTCTCCACATCCACTCTATCCAGGCCACAATGCCAAGACCAACTTTTATTTACCTGCACATTGTAAACCATATCTTATCTCATGGGCATAATGTGAGCCTTGTTCTTGCAGCAGTACCACAGGCGCATAGACTCAGCCAATGCACAAAAAAATAATTTTACTTAGGTTACACATAAAGTCGACAAGATAGTGAAAAGAAAAAGACTGTGTGCTAAAGAAAACAAGATATCAGCACAATTTGAGCACAAGTCCATGATGGTGCAAGAGATAGCGTACGGCGGCGCAGTGGTAGAGTTGCTATCTTACAGCGCCAGAGACCAAGGTTCAATCCTGACTACAGGTGCTGTCTGTACAGAGTTTGTACGTTCTCCCCGTGACCGCGTGGGTTTTCTCCGGTTTCCTCCCACACTCCAAAGACCTAAAGGTTTGTGCGTTAATTGGCTTGGGAAAATTGTAAATCGTCCTAAGTGTGTGTAGGATTGTGTTAATGTGCGGGGATCGCTGGTAGGCGCATACTCTGTGGGCCCACACGAGTCCGCGCTGACCAGCGATCCCCACACGCACTCTCCCTAACACTCCCTAGGGCGGTCACGGTGGCGCAGCGGTAGAGTTGCTGCCTTACAGCGAATGCAGCGCCGGAGACCCGGGTTCGATCCTGACTACGGGTGCTGTCTGTACGGAGTTTGTACGTTCTCCCCGTGACCTGCGTGGGTTTTCTCCGAGATCTTCGGTTTCCTCCCACACTCCAAAGATGTACGGGTTTGTAGGTTAATTGGCTTGGTAAATGTAGAAATTGTCCCTAGTGTGTGTAGGATAGCGTTAATGTGCGGGGATCGCTGGTAGGCGCATACTCTGTGGGCCGCAGGGCCTGTTTCAGCTGTATCTCTGAACTAAACTAAACTGAAGGTGGTCTGTGAGTCAGTCATTCTATCTGCCTTCTTTAGTAGGTACATAAGACTTGAAGAACTGGACTGGGTGCCCCACACACTGAGCATTGGTAGAAGTGAGAATTGAGTATAGACGTTGGGAGGTCATGTTGCAGTAATATAAGACGTTGGTGAGGCCGCATTTAGAGTATTGTGTTCAGTTCTAGGAACCATGTTATTGGAAAGACATTGTCAAGCATGAAAGGGTGCAGAGAAGATATATGAGGATTATGCCAGGACTTGAGGGCCTGAGCTATAGGGAGAGGTTGAGCAGGCTAAGTATTCATAGGAGTGCAGGGGGATAATAGACAATAGACAATAGGTGCAGGAGCAGGCCATTTGACCCTTCGAGCCAGCACCGCCATTCAATGTGATCATGGCTGATCATCCCCAATCAGTATCCCGTTCCTGCCTTCTCCCATATCCCCTGAATCCGCTATTTTTAAGAGCCCTATCTAGCTCTCTCTTGAAAGCATCCAGAGAACCGCGCTCTGATGCAGAGAATTCCACAGACTCGCCACTCTCTGTGAGAAAAAGTGTTTCCTCATCTCCGTTCTCAATGGCTTACTCCTTATTCTTAAACTGTGGCCCCTGGTTCTGGACTCCCCCAACATCGGGAACATGTTTCCTGCCTCTAGCGTGTCCAAGCCCTTAACAATGAGATCCCCTCTCATCCTTCTAAACGCCAGAGTGTACAAGCCCAGCTGCTCCATTCTCTCAGCATATGACAGTCCCGCCATCCCAGGAATTAACCTTGTAAACCTACGCTGCACTCCCTCAATAGCAAGAATGTCCTTCCTCAAATTAGGGGACCAAAACTGCACACAATACTCCAGGTGTGGTCTCACTAGGGCTCTGTACAACTGCAGAAGGACATAGGTTAAGGTGAGGGGGAAGAGATTGAATTTGAACCTGAGGGGTATCCTTTTCACACACAGGGTGGTGGGTGTACAGAACGAACTGCCAGAGGAGGTAGTTGGGACAGGTACTATCACAATGTTTAAAACACATTTAGACAGGTACATGGATATGGATAGGACATGTGAGGGATATGGGTCAAACGTTGGCAGATCAGACAGGTGTTGGTCGGTGTGGGCAAGTTGGGCCAAAGGGCCTGTTTCCACACTGTATGACTCAAAGTGGCAATGCCTCAAAGGTATTACTGGTGATAATGGGGAATAGCGGATGTAAAAGTCACTATCAAAATGCATGTTCAGCATTTAATTCTCAACATAATCCAATTATACTTAGGACAGTAAAAGCAAAATCAAAATTAACCGCAGATGCTGGGAAGCTGAAATAAGAACAGAAACTGCTGAAAACTCGGCATTGGGCCCGGCAGCATCTGTGCAGAGAGAAGCAATTCGTGTTTCAGTCCTTCCTTAATCTAGGGTACTGTCCAAAACTCCACTACATTGCGGATATTGGACTTGTGCCTATAAAACCGGTGAGCTACAATGCCGAGAACTATCTTCTGCACCCTGTATCTGCTGAATATCCAGTATTCTGCACTCTCTGTTACATTTATTGTACTTCAGTTTGACTTGATGCGTTGATATATGCAACATCTGATGTGCTTGGGTGGCTTGCAAAATAAAGCTTTTCACTGTACCTCGCGATACATATGGCAATAATAAACCTAATTGGAACCTGCAAGGAGGGGTAGTTGATGTATGGGCCGAGCTGGCAGCTCGGCCCATACATCAACTACCCCCTCCTTGAGGCGTATCCTGTAACAACAGTTAAAATAATGTGGACATACACTTGGATAGGAAAGGTTTGGGGGAATGTAGGCGAGGTGACACTGGTGGTGATCATTGGTCAGCAAAATGATTTGGGCTGTTATCAGGCAACTGAACCATCCCACCAACAATGAGAGAGCGGTCCTGAGCTACAATTGACCTCATTGGGCTCCCCCAGACTATCTTTGATCGGTTCCTACAGGACTTTATCTTGCACTGAATGTCATGCATGTTATTCCCTCTGTCATGTATCTGTACGCTGTGGATGGCTCGATCGTAACAAGTTTGGGTGAGAGGAGCAGAATCGGGCCATTCGGCCCAACAAGTCTATCCCGCCATTCAATCATGGCTGATCTATCTTTCCACTATCTTCACCACTCTCGGTGAGAAAATAAAAAAATAAAAAAAATTATTTAAAAAAAGCTTTCAAGAGAGAGCTAGATAGGGCTCTTAAAGATAGCGGAGTCAGGGGATATGGGGAGAAGGCATGAACGGGGCACTGATTGGGGATGATCAGCCATGATCACATTGAATGGCGGTGCTGGCTCGAAGGGCCAAATGGCCTACTCCTGCACCTATTGTCTATTGTCTATTGTCTACTCCCTCTCAACCTCATGCTGCTGCCTTCTCCCCATAACCCCTGGCACCCATACTAATCAAGAATTTATCCATCTCTGCCTTAAAGATATTCATTGACTTAGCCTCCACGGCCTTCTGTGGCGAATTCCACAGGTTCACCACCCTTTCACTAAAGAAATGCCTCCTCATCTCCTTCCAAAAGGAACGTCCTTTAATTCTGAGGCTATGGCCTCTGCTCCTAGACTCTCCCATGAGTGGAAACTTCCTGTCCACATCCACTCTATCCAGGCCTAATAATGTATTCTAATATATTCAATGTATTCAATAGAGTCATAGTCATAGAATGATACAGTGTGGAAACAGGACCTTCGGCCCAACTTGCCGATACCGGCCGACATGTCCCAGCTACACTAGTCCCACCTGCCCGCGTTTGGTCCATATCCCTCCAAACCTGTCCTCTAAATAAACTAATCATTTAGAGTCTTTCCGCTGACTGGTTAGCACGTGGCAATAAACTAAACTCGGAACTGGAGGGCCTGTTTCGGTGCTGTGTGACTCCAAATCTGACCATGGCTACAGGAGCCATCTCTTGAAACCCATCACATCAGCCATCGAGATCTGCCGGAGGGAAGAACAATATTTCTCCATTCGGTACCTCGGGAAGCTAGTGACTGGATGTCTGAAGAAGGGTCTCGACCCGAAGTGTCACCCATACCTTCTCTCCAGAGATGCTGCCTGTCCCGCTGAGTTACTCCAGCATTTTGTGTCTATCTTCGGTTGTCCGGATACGAGAGTGTGAAACTCCTCACCTGACAGAAGAGGCAGTGGAAGAAAAGATACACCTGGCCATGCAAAGGTCCGCCAGTCAGCAGGAACTACACCTTGGCGCTTTGAGTTGCCAACCTCTTTCAGATTTTGCTTTGGAGCTGAGCTGGAGTGGTCATTTAGCAGTCGGTAGTGACCTCTGCTGATGTCTAGGCCCTTAGTTTAGCGTAGAGATACAGTGCAGAAACTGGACCCCTCGGCTAACCGGGTCCACGCCGACCAGCGATCATTAGGGACAATTTACAATCTTTACCGAAGCCAACTTATTTACATCTTTGGAGTGTGGGAGGAAACCGGAGCACCCGGAGAAAACCCATGAAGGCCACGGGGAGAACGTACAAACTCCGCACAGGCAGCACCCGCAGCCAGGTTCGTACCCGGGTCTCTGGCGCTGTAAGGCAGCAACTCTACCCACTGGGGCACCCTGCTACTTTACAATGAAGGTCCTTGTTGACATTTTCGAATATGTGAGATTGGAGGTTGCAGGAAGAGGTTTAGGGGAAATGGGAATGGGAAGGACACAGGCAAACAAGACAACTGTTGAGACTGAGACGGCTTGTGATGTAAGGTTAATATGGCTTCAGTGATACGTTCGAGGAAGTTCTCCAGAGGGCAGGAGTAGCTCTTTGGCAGAACTCCCATCTGGAAAGCACCAGACCGTTTGTCCAAACTTCCACGTTTGGGTTTATGTGAGGGCCTAAATAACGGCAATCAATGGAGGGCCTCACCACATTTTAGTTCAAGATAAAGAGTGCTGGAGTCACTCAGCGGGTCAGGCAGCATATTTGGAGAAGGTGGATGGGTGACGTTTCGGGTCGAGGACACTTCTTCCGACTGATCGTAGTGGGGTGGGGTGGGGGGAAGGGACTGGAAAAGCAAGAAAAGATCAGGACAAATCTGGCAGAGCTGGCAGCTGATGGCATGAGAAACATAGAAAATAGGTGCAGGAGTCGGTCATCCGGCCCTTCGAGCCAGCACTCCCATTCAATATGATCATGGCTGAACCATCAGTACCCTGTTCCTGCTTTCTCTCCATATCCCTTGATTCCCTTAGCCCCAAGAGCTACATCTAACTCTCCCTTGAATACATCCAGTGAACCGGCATCCACTGCCTTCTGTGGCAGAGAATTCCAAAGATTCACAACTCTTTGGGTGAAATGGTTTTTCCTCATCTGTCTCAAATGGCCTACCCATTATTCTTAAACTGTGACCCCTGGTTCTGGTCTCCCCCAACATCAAAAACATTTTTCCTCATCTAGCCTGTCCAATCCCTGAATAAATTTATATGTTTTGAGCACATTGGGCGGGGCGGTTCCCTGATAGGCCGATTGTTGGCTGGGGACGGCGTGATACATCATTGCGAATTGTGGAACTGGTTTGCTGACTTTTGGTAGCGGAGGCAGGTGGGGAAAAAATGAGGGGGGTGGGGGTCAGAGGGGAGTGTATGTAGAAGTGACCTAAAATGCAACCATTTATGTTTAGAGATGTAGTGAGGGAACAGGCCCTTTGGCCCTCCGAGTCTAAGCCAAGCACCGATCATAAAAAGTTCTTCAGTCTGAAGAAGGGTCTCGACCCGAAACGTCACCCATTCCTTCTCTCCAGAGATGCTGCCTGTCCCGCTAAATTACTCCAGCATTCTGTGTCTATCTTAAGTATAATTGAATCAATGAATTAGTTTAGTTTAGTTTAGTTTAGTTTAAAGATACAGCGCGGAAACAGGCCCTTCGGCTCTCCGGGCGATCGCTGTATTTCAACTATCCTACACACACTATCCTACAATTTTGTTTTTACAGCTACTAAGCCAATTTACCTACATACCTGTACGTCTTTGGAGTTTGGGGAGAAGAAAGGACAAAGGACATTTGTTGTCACATACACCAATTGGTGCAGTGAAATTTGAGTTACCATGCAGCACACAAATAAAATAAACACAACATTATAGAATTTAACATTAAACATAAAAAACACCCCCCCACAGCAGGATCAACGTTTCCCACTGTGAGGGAAGGCAGCAAAGTTCAGTCCACATCCTCCTTGTTCACCCGTGGTCGGGGCCTATGGAGGCCTCCTCAGATGTTTCAGGCCCTCTCGCCGGAATGATGGAACTACGGCGTCGGAAGAACACTCTTCAGCGGCTTGGAGTTTCGAAACGGCCCCTTGCTACCGGAGACCGCGGCTTCCGAAGTCCACAGGCCTCGCTGGTCGGAGCTCCAACACTGGCGATCTCGGCGAAAGATCCCAGGCTCCGCAGTGTTTAAAGTCAGCGCTGCCGCGGCTGGACGCTCCACAGACCCCCACAGCTCCACGATGTTGAAGTCGGCAGTCACAGCACTCCAACACGGCAATTCAGCTCCAACACGGCGACCCGGGTAAGGCATCGCCCGCTCCGCGATGGAACCTCAGTGATGCGCCGCCGCTGAAGCTGCAGCTCGAAGCTCTGGGCGGTCTCCGGCAGGAAAGGCCGCGCCAATCCAGGTGGTAGGCCACGTGGAAGGGGCGAACATACGGCTCGGAGGAAGGACGCATCCTCGACCAGGTAGGGACTGGAAAAAACGGTTTCCCCCTTCCCCCCCATCCCCCATATAAAAAAGACTAAAAGGCCTACAGAACAAAACTTTTTAACAAACTAAAAATAAAAAAAGGGTGATAAACGAACAACTGCAGTCGAGGCTGCCACACTCTATGGTGCCACCCATGCGTTCACGGGGAGAACGTACAAACTCCGTACAGACAGTACCTGTAGTCGGGATCGAACCCGGGTCTCGGGCACTGCAAGCTCTGTAAGGCAGCAACTCTGCCGCTGCGCCACCATGCCGCCCTTTCTTCTCTTCTCTCCATTCCTTCTCTCCAGAGATGCTGCCTGTCCTGCTGAGTTACTCCAGCATTTTGTGTCTATCTTAAGTATAATTGAATCAATGAATTGACATGGACCAAACGAATGTAGGTGGGACTAGCATGATAGGCAAGGACGAGTTGGGCCGAAGGGCCTGTTTCCCTGCTGTATGATTCCACGACACGAGGAAATTCTACATTGCTGCATCCAGTCAGACTGCGGACCAATACGTCACCCCAGGGGATCTGCTTTGTCTGTTACTTGACCCCAATAGGATCAACAAACTCATCAGGAAGTCTGGCTCCGTCCTGGGGGCGGTGTTGGAGTTGGATTCATGGGAGGTGGTCTTGGAGGGGAAGATGCTCCTCAAACTGCGGAGCATCCTGGACAATACAGCTCACCCCCTCCATGACACACTGGTCAACCTGAGGAGCACCTTCAGCAACAGACTGGTTCCACCAAGATGCAGGACAGAACAGGAGATCCTTCTTCCCTGTGGCTATCAAACTGTACAACTCCTCCCCCTTCTGTCGTGGGGTAGACTGAGACTGACCCCCCCCCCCAATCATTGCACATCCCTCAAGCCTTTCCACTCGTCACTTTAATTTCATGTTTCATCTCTTTTGTATTTTGTGTATGTTGTGTTTGTATCACAGTTGGCAGATCAAACCAAAGTTCTATCCTATCTTCTTTACCTCCTCTCCCAATGCTCATAGATGAGCAGTTTAGTTTATTGCCACATGTACCGAGGTACAATGAAAAGCTTTTGTTGCGTGCTAGCAAGGTAACCAGTCAACGGAAAACCAATCCATAATTACAATCGAGCCGTCCACAGTGTACAGATACATGATGAAGGGAATAATGTTTAGTGCAAGATTAAGTCCTGTAAAGTCTGATCAAATATAGTTTGAGGGTCTCCAATGAGGTAGATAGTAGCTCAGGACTGCTCTCTATTTGTTGATAGGATGGTTCAGTTCAGTTGCCTGATAACCAGTCAGGGGATTGACAATCCATGATTACAATCGAGCCTTCCACAGAGCACAGACACATGATAAAGGGAATAATGTGAATATATCATTGTAGAGATTTAAAAGAGTGGAGCGATTGTCATGTTTGATTTCAGATCCACTTCCACGAGCACGCAGAGAGTCGCCGGAGTTTAGTTTCGTTTAGAGATACAGCGCGGCAACGACTAGTGATCAGAATCACACTTTATTCACCAAGTATGTTTTGCAACATACGAGGAATTTGACTGGCCAGGTCAGTCATACAATTAAAAGCAACAGATCACTCAAAAACACATTTTAACATGAACATCCACCACAGTGACTCCTACACATTCCTCACTGTGATGGAAGGCGAAAAGAAAGTTAAAGTCCTTCCTTTTGTTCTTCCTCGATCGGGGGCCTCGAGCCCTCCGTTGACGGGACGATCTTGACTCCCATAGCCGGCGGCGTTTGGGCCCTCCGCATCGAGGCGATCAGCTCCTGCATCGGGGGATGTCAGCTTCACCGCGCTGGGCGATCGAACCTCGCGTCGGGGCTAGTCGAGCCTACCACAGCGTTGGAGCTCCCGACTCAGCCTCTCCCGAGACTGCGAGCTCTTGATGGTAAGTCCACGGTGGTCACAGTGGGAGCGATCCCAGGCAAGGGATCCGCTCCGATGTTAAGTCCGCGCCCCGCGGTGGGGCTCACGACAGTCCGAGGAGGCCTCCAGCTCCAGCGATGGTAGGCCACAGAGCCCGGAGAATGTGACCCGAAATTTGATCACATCTCTAGGAAGGCTGGAACTTGAAAAAAAGTTTCCACCCGATCCCCTCCCCCCTCCCCCCACATAAAACAAACCGAAGAACATTAAACAAACTTTTAACGCACTAAAAAATAACAAAAAGAAAGAAAAAATGAACACGCTGCCGGCAGGGCTGCCATCTCCCCGGCGCCCCTGGTGGTATATCCCCGCACATTTACATTATCCTACACTAGGGATAATTTTGACATTTGTACCAAACCAATTAACTTACAAACCTGTGTATCTTTACGATGTGGGAGGAAAACAAAGTTCTGGGAGAAAACCCACGCAGGTCACGGGGAGAACGTACAGACTCCGTACAGACAGCACCCGTAGTCAGGGTCGAGCCCGGGTCTCTGGCGCTGTCAATGGCGTCAGGCTGCGCCACCGTGCTGCCCTGATTGGGCGCCATCTTGGCAATAGACCAGAGGACCTTGTTATCCAGTTTGCTTTCACCAATCCGCTCATTGTCCATTGGCCACTTTCCACCACTCATCCATGGGTTAATCCTGCACACCTTCAGGCAATGAATTCCGCATTGATTGTTTCTTGGCCCAGGATCATTTGGGATCCCTGGAGCAAGCTGCAGAAGCATTTCCTCTCGCCCCATGCTCCCTCCTCTTGTCTTGGTAGTTGGCTTGCCGACATCATCCCTGTCTGCCTCGTCTTATGAAAGAGCAACTGCTGGACCCTGCCGAGCTGCGTTTTGGAAGTCTTGCCCCAGAGCAGCTACTTGTGATGCGGTAGGTATGGTCGGCAAGGGACTTCACTGTATCTTGATAAGTTTTTCAATGTGAAGATCTTTGTCACATCGTTTTTCATTAAAACCAACAGTAAAACGTTCAAGCAACATGTGCGGCATGGTGGCGCAACGGTAGAGATGCTGCCTTACAGCGCCAGAGACCCAGGTTCGATCCTGACTACGGGTGCTGTCTGTATGAAGTTTGTACTTTCTCCCCGTGACCTGCGTGGGTTTTCTCCAGGTGCTCCGGTTTCCTCCCACACTCCAAAGACCAACAGGTTTATAGGCTAATTGGCAAAATTGGTAAAATTGTAAATTGACCCCAGTGTGTGTAGTCGGATAGTGTTAGTGTGCGGGGATCGCTGGTCGGCGCGGACTCGGTGGGCTGAAGGGCCCATTTCCTCGCTGTATCTCTAAACCGAACTAAACAACACTGAACTGCATGTTTGTAGCACAGAAGCAGCTATCAAATATCCTGAGGTCATTGAATAGTCATGAATATGGAGGGATATGGATTATGTGCAGGGAGATAAGGGATGGTCTTGCATTATGTTTGGCCAAGGGGGCTGTATAAATTCATAAGTTAGAGGAGCAGAATTAGGCCATTCGGCCCATCAAGTCTACTCCACCATTCCATCATGGCTGATCTTTCTTTCCTTCTCAACCCCATTCTCCAGCCTTCTCCCCATGACCGCTGACACCTGTGCTAATTAAGTCTATCAATCTCCACTTTAAAAACACAATTTGAATTGGCCCCCACAGCCAATTCCACGGATTCACCACCCTCTGGCTAAAGAACTTGTGCTGTTCTCAACGTTCCACGTTCCTAATTCAGGGCAGCATTTCCAGGCAGGAAAGGGAGGAGACTGTGGTGATGGTCAAGAGAGAGTCCAGTCAAGAGTGTTTTCACTGGATGTATTCAAGAGAGAGTTAGATTTATCTCTTCGGGCTAACGGAATCAAGGGATATGGGGAGAAGGCAGGAACGGGATACTGATTTTGGATGATCAGCCATGATCATATTGAAGGGCCGAATGGCCTACTCCTGCACCTATTTTTAATGTTTCTATGATTAATTGTCATATGTATGGAAAAGTAGTCGTTAGGGGAAGGCAGGCGCGGTAAGTGGAAGAGGGATGGCTGAATCAATTCTTTATTGTCACGTGACAGGTTACAGTGAAATTCTTTGCTGGTATACCCAAGGTATGCAAATAGTCGCCCATAAAGGGTGCTTACAAAGTTACAAAGTACCCTCGCGCCAGGCTCCCCTTTGTTCTCCCTCTCTTCACCCTTCCTCATGGCGGCCCCCCCACCCCGGGTCCTCCTTTGCTCCTTCCCCCGGCAGCGGCGTCCTCACTTCCACGTGGTCCGTCCTCGTCCGTCAGTCGGCGCCATCATCGACCGCCGCACCGACCTCTCCACTATCGCTGTGGCGTCCACTCTGGACGCCTCCGTGGTGCCGACCCAGGCCCCAGCCGCGGGCTCTGCAGACCCTGGGGCCGTTGGCTGCGGGCTCCGACGACTTGTGAGGCTCCACCTCCCACCCGCGAGGCTCCGGCCTGTGAGAATGGGTGACCAGCAGTTGTAGGTGAGTCCAGTGGCAGCACCTCCAGAGGGTTAGCCTCTGGTCACCTCTGGATTGCAATCTCACTGTAGGCCACCCATTGACATCCATTCCTCTTCCACGTACCCCACTTGCCCGCCCCTAATCGCTGCCTTCTACAGAAGATCGACACAAAATGCTGGAGTAACTTAGCGGGACAGGCAAGGAGTAACTCAGCTGGAGTACCTCAGCGGGACATGTAGCATCTCTGGAGAGAAGGAATGGGTGATGTTTTGGGGTGAGACCCTTCTTCAGACATATAGGTAGCACTGGTGTGACATAATCCCTTTCTGGAACTGAAATATATCAAATAGATCCATTAGGCTATAAAACACTACAATCTCAAATAAGATTTGAACTACGTGGACTGTTATTGTTATTGTTGCACTATTATTGTTAGCTTTTTGTGTGTACGTATGCATGCGTGTGTGCGCGTGTGCTTGTGTCTGTGTACACACACTGAACTTTTTTTCTCATTTACAATATTGTTTACAGAGTACTATATTTACACGTACTGAAGATAGACACAAAATGCTGGAGTAACTCAGCGGGACAGGCAGCATCTCTGGAGAGAAGGAATAGGTGACGATCCGGGTTGTGACCCTGAAGAGTATGAAGAAGGGTCGCGACCCGAAACGTCACCCATTCCTTCTCTCCAGAGACGCTGCCTGTCCCGCTGAGTTACTCCAGCATTTTGTGTGTAATTGTGGTTTACACCAGCATCTGCAGTTACTTCCTGTGTGTTTGCATGTACTCTGGTGATGCTGCAAGTAAGAATGTCATAGTTCTATCTGGGACCTATGACAATAAAACACTCTTGACTTGATTAGATCGCAGTCCAGGTACCAGTCCTATGTGTGTGCGGTGGGGTGAGGTTGCCCAGATCTTCTAGTGTACGGAAAGACAGCCTGTCAGATGCTTTATTCTCGTCCCAACTGCTCCTAGAATAATAATAAGTTCATGAATCTGTTCCATCTTGTGCTTGGCCCCAACACTTTACTTTAGAGATACAGCCTGGAAACAGGCCCTTTGGCCCACCGACTCAGTGGCTGAATGGCCTGTTTCCACGCTGTATCTCTATACCTATAAAAGTCTGATCTTGTGTGTATGTGTGTGTACATGTGTGCATGTCTATCTGTCTGTCTGTCTGTCTGTCTGTCTGTCTGTCTGTCTGTCTGTATTCATTGTATCTTCTTCAAAATGCTACGTGCTAATGCTTAAATTTTTGCATATTCTTACTCATATTTTTCCCCTCCACTACCTCATCAGGTTCACTGCAGATTTCATGCTCTATTTCAAAAGTTATTCGCGATTAAAGTTAAAAAAAAAACCAAAATCGCTTCTCACAGAGAGCCTTTTTCCAGCAGCTTCAAATGATGATGTCACAATGCCACTCACAGTGCACCAATCACAATTGGCTCTCAATGACATCACAATGGGACGTTGCCAATGGTAACGGCAGCTGAAGGAGAGGTTGCTAAAGGCGGGCCCTGTCATGGTGTGGGGGGGGGGGGGGGGGCAACGAGTGCCATTTGGCATGAGCCTCATGCTTCTGCTTCAAAGGGATCTTGATTTGGGGTCCTCTAAAATTGATGGGCCTCTGCTTGATCTTTGTTTGGGGGCCTCTAAAATTGAAATTGGACTGGGCCTCAGTTCATCTATGAGAGGGCCTGGCCAAAGCTGCCATAGAGTGAGAGAGAGAGGGAGAGAGAGAGGGAGAGATAGAGAGAGAGAGAGGGAGATTACCTTACCTTAAAGGCAGCGGTGAACCAGACTAGTTTCAGAACAATCCATTAATTCCAGATTGACTGCTCCTGAGTCCAGGCTTGATGCCAATGTTATTGATGCTGAAGGATTGTGGAGCAGAAACGTCAACTGTTTTTCCGTGTACAGATACTATCTGGCATGCATTTCCTGTTTGCCTTTTAGATTTCCAACATTTGCAATTTGA
The DNA here is from genome assembly GCA_038087875.1 of Malacoraja senta. Lineage (NCBI taxonomy): Eukaryota > Metazoa > Chordata > Chondrichthyes > Rajiformes > Rajidae > Malacoraja > Malacoraja senta. Next base: position 3,812,785 of record CM075990.1, on the reverse strand, counting down.
AAAATCATTTATTTACGGCTGAGTCCACTGCCACTGGCAGTCTTGACCTTCACCCCCCTCACAGACAAGTCTTCTATCTGTAGACACAAGCAACTTCAGATGCTGGACGGTTCAGCCCCAAGGGGCTCTTCTACCCCACACCATTTGCTTCTCTCTCCACGGATGCTGCCAGAGTGTTTTCCAAAGGTTTCTGATTTTTATCCGTGATTTCCAGAATATAACCACTCTGGAGTTTCGTTTAGAGGTACAGCGTGGAAACAGGCCCTTCAGTCCACTGAGTCCGCACTAGTTCTATCTTATACATTTGGGACAATTAACAGAAGCCAATTACCCTCCAGTGCACAGCAGTAGAGATGCTGCCTTACTAAACCAAAGAGCCGGCCTCAACCCTGACACATTCTGAACGCGTGCAGGTTTGTAGGTTAATTGGCTTCTGTAATTGTCTCTTGTGTGTAGGATAGAACTCGTTGTTTGGCGCGGAGTTAGTGGGCCAAATTAACTGAACCATTCAAGCAACAACTAGAGATCGGTCCTGAACTATTATCTACCTCAATGGAGACCCTCGGACTACCTTTGATCGGACTTTACTGGCTTTGTCTTGCACTAAACGTTATTCATGTTATTCCCTTTATCATGTCCCCATACACTGTGGACGGCTCGATTGTAATCATGTACTGTCTTTCTGCTGACTGGTTAGCACGCAACAAAAGCTTAAAGGGCCTGTCCCACGAGCATGCGACTGCATGCGGCTAGCGCGACCTAACGTGGTCGCTTGAGCCGTGCGGCCTCGCGGGGCCGGTCCCACTTCGATCGCCGGAGCCGTATGGAGTTGTGCGGAGCTGGTCCCGACACCGCGCGGGGCTCCGAAAAACTGACACTGTCCAATTGAGGCCGTACGCTGCCGCATTGAGGCCGTACGCACCGCCTCGACGGGCGTATGCACTGCCTCGACGGGCGTACGCACCGCCTCGACGGGCGTACGCACCTCCTCGACGCCGTACGCAGTGTCTTGACGCCGAACGCAGCATCTTGACGGCGTACGCCTAGAGCGTGGCGTTGCGCGATGACGTCACCGCCCAGCATGCCGTTGCGTGATGACGTAACGGCCCGACGCCGTGCGACGTCCAAATTCAGTCGGCCCGCCTCCTGCCCAGCTGATTGGTGAGTATGATGTCGGGACCAGCTCCATACGGCTCCGCGGTTGGAAGTGGGACCGGCCCCGCGAGGCCATACGCCTCAAGCCACCACGTTTGGTCGCGCTTGCCGCATGCAGTCGCATGCTGGTGGGACAGGCCCTTTACACTGTACCTTGGTACACGTGACAATAAACTAATCTCAAACTCAAGAGCACACACTGTTGCATTGGCACAAGATAGACACAAAACTCAGTAGGACAGGCAGCATCCTTGGCGAGAAGGAATGGGTGACGTTTCGGGTTGAGACCCTTCTTTAGACTCGGCCCGAAACGTCACCCATTCCTCTCCAGAGATGCTGCCTGTCCCGTTGAGTTGCTCCAGCTTTTTTTGTGCCTATCTTCGATTTAAACCAGCATCTGCAGTTCCTTCCTCCACGCCACATCGGCACACATTGCTAACGTCGACACGCTGGTACAGACTTTTAATTAACAGTTTTTTTCAAAGATAGAGGAAATGACTGAAGTTATTGTCACAACCAGAAGGTCACGGGTGTGGAGTAAAAATGACCTTTCGGTGTGGATTCTGTCCAGGGCTGACTTGCTTATTAATGAGGTAAAACCTGGCAGCAACTTGCACTGAGTGCTAACTTAAGGCTGGTTCAGTGGGATCAGATGGTCTCATGCTGTACACCAGGCATCTCTAACGCTGCTCTGGGGATGAACAGTGCGTTCTCTCTCAGTCCCAGTTTGTGCAGCTGTGAATGGTGATGACTCTCCACCTGCGCTCTTGGCAAGCAGCAATGACAACAGACGAGGCATCAGTGTGCATGCAACATCCCACTCCAGCTCCAGTTTAGTTTCAGTTCAGTTTTAGAGATACAGCGCGGAAACGCGCCCTTCGACCCACACGGGTCCGCGCCGACCAGCGATCCCCGCACGCACACTCTCCCTAACACTCCCTAGGGCGGTCACGGTGGCGCAGCGGTAGAGTTGCTGCCTTACAGCGAATGCAGCGCCGGAGACCCGGGTTCGATCCCGACTACGGGTGCTGTCTGTACGGAGTTTGTACGTTCTCCCCGTGATCTGCGTGGGTTTTCTCCGGGATCTTCGGTTTCCTCCCACACTCCAAAGACGCGAAGGATTGTAGGTTAATTGGCTTGGTAAATGTAATAATTGTCCCTAGTGAGTATAGGATAGTGTTAATATGCTGGGATCGCTGGTCAGCGTGGACCCAGTGGGCCAAAGGGCCTGTTTTCTGTGCTGTATCTCTAAACTAAACTAAACTAAACTAAACACTATCCTACACACACTTGGGACAATTTACAATTTCACCGAAGCTAATTTACCGAATCCAATTAGCCTACAAACCTGTAGGAAGTAACTGCAGATGCTGGTTTAAACTGAAGATAGATACAAAATGCTGGAGTAACTCAGCGGGACAGGCAGCATCTCTGGAGAGAAGGAAAGATTCCCAGAATGCGGCCTTAATTAGGGGGGCATTAGCTACAAGGAGAGGTTAGACAAACTTAGATTGTTTTCTAAAGATGTACAGGTTTGTAGGCTAGACCCAAAATGGCTGGAGTAACTCATATGGCGGGCGAATAAGCAAGCCACGCGTGGTGAATCAAAGAGATCTTTATTGTTGAAGTAAAGAGAACAACACACACGCGAATGGGGGAAGGCTGACCCGGGACTCAATACTTATACTAGGGCACACCCCTAAACCGTGTGACAACTCCCTCCCGCCATTACCCAGTCACGTGACCCTATCCCCGACTGCCAAGGGTTCGCATAGTAAGTGGCCTAACCACCGGATGGCGCCACAGGACTCCTCCCCAGAACCGGAGGCACGAAAACGAAAGGGTAGATGAACGAGGCGTTGTCCCCGCACATCCACTAACAGGGAGTGGGCCCGGAGGAAAATCTGCGCCCAGCAACGGCTGGGAAACGTTGGCCACCAGAAAGGTCCAGGTAAAATGGCAGGGGCCAAAGATGAGCGGGACCGCACAAACTCCATACGTCCGTGCGGAGCTGCCGTTGACTGCCGTCAGCAAAGGCCTCGCTTGCCAGAACGAGTGTCCACCCCCGGCCGGGGGTAAAACGCTAACCTCCGCACCCGTATCAACCAGGAACCGTCATCCTGAGTGCCGATCCCACATGTAGAGGCGATGTTTCAGGCCGACCACCACAGCGACTACTGGCAGCCGACCCTGGCATTTCACGGATACGAGCATGGCTGGCGGCACTAACGGGCCGCGAGACCCCAGCGCTGGTGGTAGTAACACCACTTCCCCTTAATGGGGTCGCCCGGGACCGGCGGCGCAGCTGAACTCCTGGTGGACGCAGGGCCTGGTTTCTGGGCCCTCCATCGCACCGCCGATACTCGATCGATCGAGCCACCGAGCTGCTTGCCTTGCCACAGCTCGTCCGCACGCTCCGCTAGCAGCAGGGGGTCTGCGGAATCCTCACTGGCGAGAAGCAGGCGGATATCATCCGGCATCTGCTCCAAGAAGGCGTGTTTGAAGAGCAGGCAGGGCCGATGCCCATCTACGTGGGTGAGGATCTCGCTCATGAGCTCCGACGGCTTGCGATTGCTGAGGCCTCCCGTAGAGCAGCGCTTCAAGGCCCTCTTATTTGTCCTGATCCGGCGGCGTGCGTAGGTAAGGGTCCAGGCGACCGGCCGTCTCCTGATCCAACGTGCCGACCACATGGTAGCACCGGGTGTCATCGGCCGTGATGCGGCGAACGTGGAACTGGCCCTTGGCTTGTTGGAACCACACCTGGGGCTGCGATGTCCAGAACATGGTCAGCTTCAGGGAGACAGCGTTCTGCTGGGCTGGATTGTCAGCGACCTCGGGCTGTTGGGATTGATCGTTGTCGGCAAACATTATTGAAATCCAAAATGACTGTTTTGGATCGTCGGGGTCACCAATATGGCGGGTGAATAAACAAGCCATGCGTGGTGAATTAAAGAGATCTTTATTGTTGAAGTAAAGAGAACAACACACACGCGAATGGGGGAAGGCTGACTCAGTACTTATACTAGGGCACACCCCTAAACCTTGTGACAACTCCCTCCCGCCATTACCCAGTCACATGACCCTACCCCCGACTGCCAAGGGTTCACACAGTAAGTGACCTAACCACCGGGTGGTTATTTATAATTGTATCAGTGTGCTGGGTCCAGGAAAGATCTTGGGAAATATGCACGCCCAGGAATTGGAAGTTTTTGAGTCTCTCCACCATCGTTGATATAAACAGGATTGTGGGTCCTCATCTTTCCTCTTCCAAAATCCACAATCGGTTCATTGGTTTTACTGATATTGACAGCCTCCTGATTTTGCCTTGTTGGTGGTGATGGCATTCAAGCCCCGCCACAGTTGCCAAACATCAGCCGCGTTCTGCAGCTTAGAGCGGAAGTCCCTTTTGGCCTTTTTGCTGGCCTTGTCAAGGTCGTATCTGGACTTGACGGGGAGAACGTACAAACTCCGTAGGGACTGCACCCGTAGTCAGGATTGAAACCGGATCTCTGACGCTGTAAGGCAGCAACTCTACCGCTGTGCCACCGTGACCTTTATTTAAAGGAGTTTTCATTAAGTGCTGCAGTTTGTAAGGATTGAACACAAAGGCGCATATTGATAAAAGGTCACACCACTTCTTATCGCCACCAAGTTCCAAAACGCTTCATTGCTGAGGTACTCTTCATATGGAGCCATCTGAAGAAGGGTCCCCACTTGAAACATCGCTTGTCTAGTCCCTCCACAGTCGCTGCCTGACCGGCTGAGTTCCTCCAGCCCTTTGCGTTTTACCCAAGATCCCAGTGCCTGCAAACTCTTGGACCTCCATGGAAATATATCGCCTTTGCCACAGAGGGCAGCGGAGGCCAAATCACCGGACGGATTTAAAAGAGAGTTAGATAGAGCTCTAGGGGCTAGTGGAATCAAGGGATATGGGGAGAAGGTAGGCACGGGCTATTGATTGGGGACGATCAGCCATGATCACATTGAATGGCGGTGCTGGCTCGAAGGGCCGAATGGCCTCCTCCTGCACCTATTTTCTATGTTTCTATGTTTCAATCTTCATTCCTACAACGATACTTTATTGTCACATGTGCCTAGGTACCGAGAAATTCTTTATTTGGTGGACAATCCGGTCAAATCATACTGTAGATTAGGACAAGCATTTGTAGTGTAAGAAGAGTAGACTTCACCAGCGGCACGGTGGCGCAGCAGTAGTGTTGCCGCCTTACAGCGCCAGAGACCTGAGTTTGATCCTGACCACGGGGACTGTCTGTGCAGAGTTTGTACGTTCTTCCTGTGACCTTGTGGGTTTTCTCCAGGTGCTCCGGTTTCCTCCCACATTCCAAAGACGTGCAGGTTTGTCGGTTAATTGGCTTCGGTAAGTTGTTACATTGTCCCGTGTGTAGGCTGGTGCTAGTGTATGGGGATCGCTGGTCGTGCGGACTCGGTGGGCTGAAGGGCCTGTTTCCATGCTGTATCTCTAAAGTCGAAAGTCACTGAGGCAGTACACAGAGATATGCCATGTTCCTGGTGCCAACGTGCCCTTCAAAGTTCTTTGCCCATTACATTGTTAAATTGATTCTTCTGGTTTTTATTTTATCTTCTTAGCTGTTGTACCCAAGGAACAATCGCATCTGTTCAGCATTCTGCACGTGGAAAAGGGCCGTCCGTTTTCAATCCTGAACTCACTTTTCAGTATTCACATGCGGTGTTCCCTTCTGAAGTTCACTGCTTCAAACTGAAGTTTCTCCAGTTTGTCTTTGTAACCCAGTCCGTTGGCAGAGTGTCCCAGTCCTGAGCTGCCTTTGTTCAGCATTCAGCAATGTCTCATTTTGTATCCAACTCTGGGCATTGGGACAGTGCTCAAGGGGGTGTCTGGCCATAGCACTGGACACCCCAACTGTACTTCCTCTCATTTATATTCCGCTGCTGCAGCCCCCAATTTTGAACTCGTTGGATCACAACCAGCAGTAGATTGACAACTCAGCTTTGAAATTGTTTTTGAGTTCTTTAGTTTAGTTTAGTTTAGAGATGCAGCACAGGAACAGGCTCTTCAGCCCGCGCCGACCAGCGATCCCCGCACACTAACACTATCCTACACACACCAGGGGCAATTTAACATTTAAAGCCAATTAACCTACAAACCTGTAAGCCTTTGGAGTGCGGGAGGGAATCGAAGATCTCGGAGAAAACCCACGCAAGTCACGGGAAGAATGTACAAACTCCATACAGATAGCACCCGTGGTCAGGATCGAACCCGGGTCACTGGCGCTATAAGGCAGCGAGTCTACCACTACCTCAATGTGCCACCAAGTTGTGCTTTTCTTTGGGCCCATCGGCTCACGGTGGCGCAGCGGTAGAGTTGTTGCCTCACAGCGCCAGAAACCGGGTTCAATCCTGACCTCGGGTGCTGCCTGTACGGAGTTTGTACGTTCTCCCCGTGGCCGCGTGGTTTTTCTCTGAGATCTCCGGTTCCCTCCCATAACCTGAAGACGTGCGGGTTTGCAGGTCAATTGGTCTCTGTAAATTGTCCCTAGTGGGCGGGTTGCAAAAGAGGGACAACATGGAACTAGTGAACGGCATGAACCCGGTGGGCCGAAGGGCACGTCTCCACGCTGTATCTTAAAACCAGTCCACTAGACCGTTTGAACGGACACACAGTGAGCATCGGGACACTTCAGATCACTTCGAAATCGCAAGCGCGTGCATGGCAAGGTTTGAAGGGTAGGAGCAATGAGAAAGGGATGTTGTGTTGGCTAGATGGGACGGGGTGCTTCTGGATGTGCCAGGTAGTTCATAAGCTCATAACAAGTGCAAAACAAGAGGATGGTGCAAGATTGTAGTGCAATCAGTATCAGTGCAAACCATCAACGTACAATGACAAATGAATGAAAATGAAAGAGTTACGTGTTGCACTGTGGCAGCACATCCGGGAAAGTGATGTGGCAGAAGTTATTGGTTCAGGAACTGGATAGAATTGTGCGGACAAAATTCTTGCTGTGTCTGAATGTCCGGGCTTTCAGGCTCATAAGGTCATAAGTGATAGGAGCAGAATTAGGCCATTCGGCCCATCAAGTCTATTCTGCCATTCAATCATGGCTGATCTATCTCTCTCTCCTAACCCCATTCTCAGTTGTGGGGAGGCAGCTGACCATGGGGGAAACACATGTAATCAGAAAGGCCCTGTTATTCCCCAGGGAGTAAGTGGGTGAGAAGAGAAGGAACGACAGTATTCTGCTGTACGCACCTTGTTGAAACATAGACACAAAGTGCTGGAGCAGCTCAGCGGGTCAGGCAGCATCTCTGGAGAACATGGATAGGTAACATTTCAGGTACGGAACCCTTCTTCAGAGGTCATAGCCTCAGAATTAAAGGGCGCTCTTTTAGAAAGGAGGTGAGGAGGAACTTCTCTAGTCAGAGGGTGGTGATTCTGTGGAACTCATTGCCACAGAGGGCTGTGGAGGCCAAGTCAGTGGATATTTTTTAAGGCAGAGTTAGCCAAATTCTTGATTAGAACGGGTGTTAAGGGTTATGGGGAGAAGGTAGGAAAATAGAATTAGGAGGCAGAGATCAGCCATGATTGAATGGCGGAGTAGACTCGATGGGCTGAAGGGCCTAATTCTACTCCTACAACTTGTGAACTTATGAACCCATTGAGTTATTGCAGCATTTTGGGTCTTTCCTTGGTAAAAAGGCATTTGCATTTAAATAGACACAAAATGCCGGAGTAACTGAGTGGGTCAGGCAACATCTCTGGAGAGAAGAAATAGGTGCTATTTCGGGTCGGGACCCTTCTTCAGTCTGAAGAACGGTTCCAACCCGAAACGCCACCGATTCCTTTTTTCCAGAGATGCTGCCTGACCCGCTGAGTTACTCCGGCATTTTGTGTCTATCTGCGGTATAAACCAGCATCTGCAGTTCCTAGTTTCTACTTGTTGAAATGATGAAACGTTTTCTGCATTAATTCCATAACCAGGTATGAAACATTGAGCAGGTTCAGCCAGAAAAGAAATGTCTGATTGTATAATAATTTAATCCACGTCCACTGTATTCCTGTGGCATTCTTGGTTTGCTGCCTTATGTATTCTGGCCTAATATTTGCCCACAGAAATGTCTCTGGAAATCTATGAAGAATTTATTATTGAGAACGGTGAATTGATGAAAATATTCTCCCTCATCTCTATGTTTTCTTGTGGCAAATGTGCTTCTTTTTAAAAAATCAAAACAAAATGTATTCAACTATTTCCAATAATAATATTTACAAAACAAACAATACCAACGCACCCACCACCATATTACAAAATTCACCAAATAGTTTTAATACTAAATACTCAATGGCGGCGCAGCGGTAGAGTTGCTGCCTCACAGCGCCAGAGACCCGGGTTCGATCCTGAACTCGGGTGCTGTCTGTATGTTAATTCTGGCCAAATTGGAGATGCCAGGACACTAAAATTGAGTAAAGGCTTCTGTGCTGCTCGGCCATTTGGTCAATTTAAACGTGCCTTCTGCAGAAATGGGACAAGCTGCAGAATTGTGCCAGCTTGTCTGGAGCCCAGATAAGAGTTGCAGGGAAAGAATGGGGCATCTGCAGATTCTTACAATTAGGTGTAAATTGCATGCAATGGATTGGGTAAATGCAAACCAGACATACACATTGTATATAATGTTGCAAAGCTTTACTTTGCTAGATGTTGATTGGGTTAAGTGTTGAGGCTTGACTGGGTTTCTTGAATATCTGGGCTAATGTTGCGATGTTTGCTTCCTTCCAGAAGCTCCTTTTGAATACAATGTATTAGTTACTGTATTATTGGGTTAGGGAAATGTCTATCATGTACTGTGTTAATCGATATCTGTTATTGGACTGTATAGAGACCACCCCCTTATGGTTCGGCCACTCAAGGTTCGGGGACCTATAAAAGGTAGCTCCCACGAGGTCCTGTGTCGATCTTCTGGAAGAACGCTTGGGACTGCGTGACCTTCTGGAGTGTCTCTGCTTGCACGAGGCTAGGAGGGCTTGGACAAGCAGATACAAGGATCGAACCCGCGGTGGTTAGGTATAGTAGTGGGGAACTGTTATTGTGTTTTCCAAAATAAAGTTTAGATGAGCAAGTGCTTGACTCAGTATTTTATTGACTGAAACTAGACTGGGGGGAAGCTTAGAACGAGCTATTTACATGTATGGAGTTTGTACCTTCTCCCCGTGACCTGCGTGGGTTTTCTTCGAAATCTTCAGTTTCCTCCCGCACTCCAAAGGCGTACATGTTTGTAGGTTAATTGGCCTGGTGCGGACTCGGCGGGCCGAAAGGCCTGTTTCCGAGCTGTGTCTCTAAATTAAATTAAATGCCTGCATTACAGTCCTGGTCTAGGATGCATTGAACCCCCCCCCCCCCCGCGGTGCCCAGCGGTCCCGGAATCACCACTGGTGGCCGCGGGCATCCCGTGCTCTTTCTCAAGGGCCACCCGGGCACGGACGTAGTAACCCCCGGAAAAGGGTCAGGCACTCGGCTTGAGCGGAACCTTCTTCTGCCTGGCGCTGTGTCCCACAAATGGCCAGCTTGCCCTGGCCCAGGAGCAAACCATCCTCTGCTCTCCCCACTCCCCTGAACACTGGATGGCCAAAAGATATCCCATGCTCTGGCATGGGATTCAAACCGACGTCTCCACCGGACACTGGGACATGAACACCACGTCTCCATCGGACACTGGGACATGAACACCATCCTGGGGTTAACTGAGCAAAAGTTGCGTTTATTAACTTGGTCCCCGGTGTGGGAATGTTGGGCCGAAGGGCCTGTTTCCATGCTCTCTCACTCTATGACTCTACGACTCTATCACCTTCTGGGTGAAGATACAAGGTACAAGGTACAGGATACACATAACCAGGAACTGCAAGCGCTGGAATCTCGAGCAAATAAACAAAGTTAGTATTGGTCATAGATAGACACAAATGCTGGAGTAACTCAGCTGGTCAGGCAGCATCTCTGGAGAGAAGGAAAAGGTGGCGTTTCGAGTCGGAACCCTTCTTCCTGCAGTCCTTCCGACTATTCCTTCCCTCCAGAGATGATGTCTGACCCGCTGAGTTCCTCCAGCATTTTGTGTCTACCTTCGGTATAAACCAGCATCTGCATTTCCTTCCTACACATTAGAATTGGTCATGACCTTTTTTCCACCTCAGGATTAGGTGCCCAGTCTCCTTGCTCTGCTCCTTGTTCACCCCTGACTGCGTGGCCAAGTACACTGGCAGCTTGTTCTTTCAAGTTCCTCTATGATACCACTGTTGTCGGCCCGATCAACAACAGCAACTCTGAGACGGTGAACACGAAAGAGACAGAGAACTCTGTGTCATGGTGTCAGGACACCAACTTAGCTCTTGACATCAACAAGATGGCAGAGTTGGCTGTTGACTTACGGAAGCGAGGAGTTGAACACAACCCTCCCCTCACTCACTCCCTCACCTCCCCTCCCATCTCCTGCCATAGAAACATAGAAAATAGGTACAAGAGTAGGCCATTCGGCCCATCGAGCCAGTACCGCCATTAAATATGATCATCAAAAATCAGTATCCCGTTCCTGCTTTCTCCCCACATCCCTTGATTCCGTTAGCCCTGGGAGCTAAATCTAACTCTTGAAAACATCCAGTGAATTGGCCTCCACTGCCTTCTGTGGCAGATAATTCCACAATTCACAACTCTCTGGGTGAAAATGTTTTTCCTCATCTCAGTCCAAAATTCTTAAACTGTGACTCCTGGTTCTGGACTCCCCCAACATGGGGATTTTGTTTCTTGCATCTAGCCTGTTCAATCCCTTAAGAACTTAATATATTTCTATAAGATACCCTCTCATCCTTCTAAATTCCAGAAGACAAGTGTGAAAACGCACACCTCCAGATTCAGGGACAGTTTCTTCTCAGCTATTATCAGGCAACTGAACCATCCTACCAACAACTAGGGAGCAGTCCAGAGCTACTATCTACCTCATTGGAGACCCAATGGACTACCTTTAATTGGACTTTATGGACATTATCTTGCAATAGACGTCATTCCCTTAATCCTGTATCTGTACACTGTGGACGGCTCGATTGTAATCATGTATTGTCTTTCCGCTGACTGGTTAGCACGCAACGAAAACCTTTTCATTGTACCTTGGGACACGTAGCAATGAACTAAACTAAACTAATCAACGGAGCTGCTATAGTGACGGTCAACAGATTAAATTTCTGAACCAGTCATAACATAACATAACATTAGCGCCCTAGCCTTATCGCTTTGTGTTGATGCATTAAGGGCCTGTCCCAATTACGTGTCCTTGGCACGCAAATTACGCGACCTCGTGGTCGCGTTGAGGCGCACGGGCATCGTGTGGCCGCGCGGGGCCGGTCCCACTGAGAAACGCGGAGGGGTACGTAGTTGTGCGCGACATCGCGCGGGGCTCCTGAAATTTTTGTAACGAACGAAATCTTCGCGCGCCAACGGTCTGTCGCGGAACTGACGGCCAAAGTGGGACAGGCCCAAGACCCTGGCGCGACGCAACGTCTCACCTTCAACAGCAGCAGAAGCGGGCGAACGATCGCCGAACTCGGCCTGGGGCTCACGGCCGTTGCGGATCCGGATCCGCCCCCACTCCTACTCCCAGAGCGGGGCCAAGAAAATTGAAGATAGACACAAAATGCAGGAGTAACTCAGCGGGACCGGCAGCATCTCTGGAGAGAAGCAATGGGTGATGTTTCGGGTCAAGACCCTTCTTTTCAGACTGAAGAAGAGTCTCGACACGAAACATCGCCCATTGCTTCTCTCCAGAGATGCTGCCGGTCCCGCTGAGTTACTCCAGCTTTGTGTCCATCTTCAAATGACGTCACGCTCTCCAGACGGCTGTGCGGTCGAATGAAGTCGCGCGCGACCTTCGCGGGACCGTCGCGACTCAACGTAATTTGCGTGCCAAGGACACGTAAGTGGGACAGGCCCTTTAGGGTTGCTTTCTTAGGCGTTTACCAAGGAGTACAAATACCTTGGGGTTTACCTGGACAGTAAACTGGACCGGTCCAGGAGCGCTGAGGCCCTGCACAAGAAGGGACAGGGCCGGCTGTACTTTTTGAGAAGGCTCCGCTCCTTCAGCATCTGCAGTAAGATGCTGCAGATGTTCTACCAATCCAGTGGTATCCAGTGCCATCTTCTTCGCTGTTGTGTGCTGGGGCAGCAGGGCGAAGGCCGCGGATGCCAACAGAATTAGCAAGCGCATCAGGAAGGCTGGCTGCATCCTGGGAGCGGAGTTGGATTCATGGGAGGTGGTCCTGGAGGGGAGGATGCTCCTCAAACTGCGGAGCATCCTGGACAATACAGCTCACCCCCTCAATGACGCACTGGTCAACCTGAGGAGCACCTTCAGCAACAGACTGGTTCCACCAAGATGCAGCACAGAACGCCACAGGAGATCCTTCTTCCCTGTGGCTATCAAACTGTACAACTCCTCCCCCTTATGTCATGGGGTAGACTGAGACTGACTCCCACCCCCCCCCTCACCAACCTATGCACATCCCCAATCCTTTCCACTCGTCACTTTAATTTCATGTTTCATGTAACTTTGTTTTATGACTATTGGCAGATCGATTTCCCTCCCGAGATAAATAAAGTTCTATCGTATCGTGTTGTACCATTTGAGAAGGTGAGGTATATCCACAAGCAGCTTCTCAAATCTCTACAGATGGACTATATAAAGTATTCTGACGGGATGCATCTCAGCCTGGTCTGGCAACCACTCTGCTCTTGGCTGCCTGAACCTGTAGTGGACACAGCCCAGTCCATCACAGCCTCATCACTTCCTCCCATCCAGCCCATCGTCACGGTGTGTTGCAACAGGAAGGCCACACCTCCAGTGGGCACGGATGCCCACTGCCCTGGTCATTCCTTCACCTCTCTTCCACCTTACGAGGATGTTGCCAGGACTAGAGGGTCTGAGCTATAGGGAGAGGTTGAGTAGGCTGGGACTCCAATAGACAATACACAATAGGTGCAGGAGTAGGCCATTCGGCCCTTCGAGCCAGCACCGCCATTCAATGTGATCGTGGCTAATCATCCCCAATCAGTACTCCGTTCCTGCCTTCTCCACATATCCCCTGACTCCGCTATCTTTAAGAGCCCTATCTAGCTCTCTCTTGAAAGTATCCAGAGAACCGGCCTCCACCGCCCTCTGAGGCAGAGAATTCCACAGACTCACAACTCTCTGTGTGAAAAAGTGTTTCCTCGTCTCCGTTCTAAATGGCTTACCCCTTATTCTTAAACTGTGGCCCCTGGTTCTGGACTCTCCCAACATCGGGAACATGTTTCCTGCCTCTAGCGTGTCCAAACCCTTAACAACCTTATATGTTTCAATATTCCTCTCAATACTCCCTGGAGTGCGAGAGGGTGAGGGGTGATCTTATCGAGGTGTATAAAATCATGAGAGGAATAGATCGGTCGATGCACAGAGTAGGTGAATCGAGGACCAGAGGACATAGGTTTAAGGTGAAGGGGAAAAGATTTAATAGGAATCTGAGGGGTAACTTTTTCACACAAAGGATGGTGGGTGTATGGAACAAGCGGCCGGAGGAGGCAGTTGAGGCTGGGACTATCCCAACATTTAAGAAACAGTTAGACAATAAACATGGACAGGACAGGTTTTGAGGGATATGGACCAAATGCTGGCTGGTGGGACTAGTGTAGCTGGGACAAGTTGGGCCAAAGAGCTGTTTCCACACTGTATGACTCTATAGCCTGGGAGAAGATACAGGAAGTTACAAGATACAGGATACACTTACCGAATAGTCTTCTTCTTCTGTCGTTTGTCTTTTAGACCTGCAGCTCCGTTGAGGCGAGCCAGGCCAACGTGTCATCGTCCAGGTCAATCAGACCTCGTTCACCATTCGGTGGCCGGTGTTTGGGGCAACTGGTGACTATGTGCTCCACTGTCTGTGTTGGGTCCCCACACTCGCAAGAGGCGCTGTCCACGAGGCCCCACTTCTTCATCGCTACTCCATAGCGTCTGATGCCTGTCCTCAAGCGGTTGAGGGTTGTCCACTGATTTCGGGGCAGGTCCTGGCCAGGGACGTCCATGGGGACATTGATGTAATGGTGTAGCCTAGATGGTTCCGCTAACTTCCACTGGTCTCTCCATCTCGTCTTGACCCAGGCGGCCTTATCGAATAGTGAGAGGCTTGGACAGAGCGGATGTGGAGAGCATGTTTCCACTCGTGGGAGAGTCCAGGACCAGAAGTCACAGCCTCAGAATTAAAGGACGTTCCTTGAGGAAGGAGATGAGGAGGAATTTCCTTAGTCATAGGGTGGTGAATCGGTGGAATTCTTTGCCACAGAAGGCTGTGGAGGCCAAGTCAATGGATATTTTTAAGGCGGAGATAGATAGATTCTTGATTAGAACGGGTGTCAGGGGTTATGGGGAGAAGGCAGGAGAATGGGGTTAGGAGGGAGAGACAGATCAGCCATGATTGAATGGTGGAGCAGACTTGATGGGCCGAATGGCCTAATTCTGCTCCTATCACTTATGACCTTAGCCAGAAAACCCGGACATTCAGACTTAGGAAGAATTTTGTCCGCACTGCTATTCAATTCCTGAACCAATAACATCCATTTCCCAGAAATGCTGCTGGGTACTTTAACACGTAACTCTACCTCATTCATTAACTCTGTCATTATACTTTAATATTGTTTTGTACTGATTCTGATTGCACTACAATCTTGCACAATCTTCTTATTTCACGCTAGCTATATTTAATGCCTGATAACAGCGGTGGAGGAAGCTGTTTCTGAGTCTGGTGGTGCGTGTTCAAGTTTCTGTACCTTCTGCTGGACAGGAACAGGGGGAAGAAGGAATGGGCAGGGTGGGTCTGAAGAAGGGTCCTGACCCGAAACGTCACCTATTCCTTCTCTCCAGAGTTACCTGACCCGCTGAGTTACTCCAGCATTTTGTGTCTATCTGTGGAGTAAACCAGCATCTGCAGTTCATTCCGACACACTTTGATTATGTTGGCTACTTTCCCGAGGCAGCATGTGGTATAGACGGAGTCAGTGGTGCTCCACCATTCATCCTGATGTCAATAACTATCTCCTTCATCTCGCTGAACATGAGGGAGAGGTTATTGTCTTGGCAGTCTGAAGAAGGGTCTCGACCTGAAACGTCACCCATTCCTTCTCTCCAGGGATGCTGCCTGTCCCGCTGAGTTACTCCAGCATTTTGCGTCTATCTTTATTGTCTAGTGCTATGTCAGTTCCCTATCTCATAGAGCCATAGAATCTCGTACAGTGTGGAAACATGCCCTTCAGCCCAACTTGCCTGTGCCTGCCAACATGTCCCATCGACACCAGTTCCAATTGCCTTCGTTTGGCCCGTCTCCCTCTAAACCTCCTTCCTGCATTCTGGCCCGTCAGTGTATGTAACAATAAACACATCTGAATCCGATATCCTCAGCTCCCTGGATTGTGTTTCAGTTATATTAATAGAAATTTCTCTGCAGGAGACCCAAGTGAGTCAGCGGGCGATCTCAGCCCTGCTACCAGTTGAACTCAGGCTCACAGTCTGAAGAAGGATCTCAACCTGAAATGTCACCCATTCCTTCTCTCCATAGATGCTGCCTGTCCCGCTGAGTTACTTTTTGTGTCTATCTTCAGTTTAAACCAGCATCTGCAGTCCCTGCTTCCACACGCCAGCATTTACAGTCGGTAAAACATCCTCCCCTCCGTGGGATGCTGAAAGCATAGAGGAGTGGGAGCTCCTCCAACAGCAGGGGCCGCGGCTGAGTGGAAGAGAAAGAGCTGCAGACATTAGTAGCTCAACTCAGGTCCTTACGTCCGTCCACTCTCTTCTTTCCTCCACTTTAACGCAAGTGGAATCTTGAGTCCTAGCAACATGCTCCTGCAGAGATGCAAAGGAGAACAAAATATAGCAAGTGTGCATTTAGTTTTTTGTTCAGTACAAGGCGCAAACAGGCCCTTCGGCCCACCGAGTCCATGCCGACCAGCGATCCTTGCACATTAACGCTATCTTCCACACGCTAGGTGACGATTTACAATGACACCAAGCCTATTAACCTACAAACCTGCACGTCTTTGTAATGTGGGAGGAAACCGGAGATTCCGGAGAAAACCCACGCGGGACACGGGGAGAACGTACAAACGAAAACCCACGGGGAGAACGTACAAACTCTGTACAGACAGCACACGTAGTCAGTATTGAACCCGGGTCTCTGGCACTGTAAGGCAGGAACTCTATCGCTGCGTCACCGCGCCGCCCGTGTGGGTTGTGCCGCGCAAGCGTGACAATAAGGAGCCGCTGAACCGTTGAGGAGCACGACGTGGACACCAGGGCGGCACGGTGGCGCAGCGGTAGACTTGCTGTCTCACAGCGCCGGAGACACGGGTTCGATCCTGGCTCTGGGTGCTCCGGATTCCTGCACACTCCAAAGGAATGCTAGGTTTGTAGGTTAATTGGCTTCTGTACATTGTCCCTAATGTGTAGGATAGAACTAGTATATGGAGTGATCGTTAGTCGGCATGGACTAGATGGGCCAAAGGGCCAAAACTCCACGCTGTAAGTGAAAAAACTGTGAGGCAGTTATACTGAATAAGTGTCTCCTTGCCTTAGTAGATGTGTCCTACCTTACTACTGCAGATGCCTTGGGAAATAATGGGTCAAGAACTAAAAGGGCCCATTCTGTCTCTTAGAGACTCCTTGGAACTGCCAACGTTTAAGCAGATGTTTTCAATATAATTCTGACATGAAACTTCTACCTCCAGGGTTTCTGGTTGTATTTACCGTAGGTTTTGAGTTCACCCGGTTCACAACTTGTCAAACGAGATCCTCCCCTCAGTAACAAGTTACAGATCACCATGGAAAGCACACTGATCATATTGAATGGCGGTGCTGGCTCGAAGGGCCGAATGGTGTACTCCTGCACCTCTTTTCTATGTTTCTAACCTGATATTGCTGGCGGGATGTGCGGATGGTTGGCAGCACACTTTGGAAAATCTGCGTTTTTGTCCACGTTGGAATATCGCAGCGTGAAATTCATTGCCCTGTCAAAAATAGCTGCCAGTGAGACTGAAGCACAAAGGAAGACCATTTGACCCATTGTGTCTGTGCCAGATCATTGATAAATCCAACCCAACCTCCCTCACTTTCTTCCCATTGAAATGTACTCCCTTACATAATTCCCATGCTCTGATCCTCACTGTATCTTGCCCCGTACAGCTCTGAACTGATTCTTCAAAGTAAACGCTCCTGATTTAGTGCCAGCACGTCCAAGATTTGCCAAGTGATGCCAGGAATGAGCAGTGCCCATTGCCAGCCGTCGGTGCGAAGCTCACAGCCATTCTGCACTGAGAATCTCGTCAAATTCTGACACGTAGTTCACAGCATCAGTTATGACTCAGAGGGGAGAAACCTCATTCCTTAAGGCCCTGTCCCACTTACTTGTCCTTGGCACGCAAATTACGCAACCTCGTCGTCGCGTTGAGGCGCACGGGCATTGTGTGGCCGTGCGGGGCCGGTCCCACTGAGAAGCGCGGAGGTGTATGGAGTTGTGCGGGATATCACGCGGTGCTCCGAAATTTTGCAGCAAACAAAATCTTCGCGCGCCACCAGCCTGTCGCGTAACTGACGGCCAAAGTGGGACAGGCCCAAGACCCCGGCGTGACGCAACGTCTCACCTCCAACAGCAACAGAAGCAGCCAACGATCGCCGAACTCAGCCTGGGGCTCACGGCTGTTGCGGTCCGGATCCGCACCCTCTTCTACTCCCAGAGCGGGGCCAAGAAAATTGAAGATAGACACAAAATGCTGGAGTAACTCAGCGGGACCGGCAGCGTCTCTGAAGAGAAGGAATGGGTGACGTTTCGGGACGAGACCCTTCAGACTGATGTCAGGGGAGAGGGAGATACAGAGATAAGGAAGTGTAAGGTGTGAAACTAGGAGAGCAGGTGGAATTACAGAGGGGGAGCAGTGAGAGAGGATGTTGGTGGGATGTCGTTCCCTTTATCATGTATCTCGTCGTAGAGCGGAGGATGGAGTTTTCTGGCTTAATCTTGCACTAAACATTATTCATGTCGTTCCCTTTATCATGTATCTATACACTGTGGACGGCTCGATTGTAATCATGTATTCCACTGACTGGTTAGCACACAACGAGAGCTTTTCACTGGACATGTGACAATAAACTTACCTCATTTTCAGCCACTTACCTCGACGGAGATGCGATTTTTTTTCATGTCGCATCTCCGCCCCCTCCTGCGGCCAAAGAACGTGGAGCGGTGCGGCCTTTCCAGGGGACTGGGCAGGAGCTTCAAGCCGCGGGCGCGACGCGGACTTACCATCGCGGAGCGGGCGATCCTTTGCCGAGGATCGCCAGCGAAAGCGCTCCGACCGCGGGGTCCTGTGGACTTTAACACCATGAAGCCCGCGGTCTCCGGTAAGAAGAGGCCGACTTGGGAGCTCCATGCTCCGTTCCAGTGTTCCGATCCGTCCCGACGCCGGAGTTTCCATCATCCTGACGCGAGGGCTTCGGACATCGGACCGACTGCTGAGGGATCAAAGGACTTGACCACCAGGGGTGAACAAAGGAGGAAGATGATTGAACTTTATTGCCTTCCATCACAGTGAGGAATGTGGATTCCACTATGGTGGATGCTTATGTTAAATTGTGTTAAATGGTATCGTTGCTTTTCACTTAGTATGGCTGTCTGGCAACTCAAATTTCACTGTTTTCACACCTGACACTTCCTTATCTATGTATCTCCCTCTCCCCTGACATCAGTTTGAAGGGTCTCGTCCCGAAACGTCACCCATTCCTTCTCTTCGGAGATGCTGCCTGTCCCGTTGAGTTGCTTTCCCCTCGCACCTTAAAAGACAATACATGATTACAATCGAGCCATCCACAGTGTAAAGATAGATGATAAAGGGGAATAACATGAATAACGTTTAGTGCAAGATAAAGCCAGTAAAGTCCAAGATGGACTGAGGATCTCCAATGAGGTAGATCGTAGCTCAGGACTGCTCTCTAGTTGTTGGTAGGATGGTTCAATTGATGATAACAGCTGGGAAGAAACTGTCCCTAAATCTGGACATGTGCGTTTTCACACTTCTGTACCTCTTGCCTGATGGGAGAGGGGAAAAGAGAGAGAGTGGCCAAGGTGCGACTGGTCCTTGATTATGCTGGTGGTTTTGCCGAGGCAGCGTGAGGTGTAGACGTAGTCAATGGAAGGGAGGTTGGTTTGTGCGATGGTCTGGGCTGCGAACACAATTCTCTGCCATTTCTTGCGGTCTAGGCCGGAGCTGTTGCCAAACCGTGCTGTGATGCGCCCCCCATTCTGGGGTTGCAAGATGATCCGGTCTGAAGAAGGGTCTCGAGCCGAAACGTCACCCATTCTTTCTCTCCAGAGATGCTGCCCGTCCCGCAGAGTTACTCCAGCTTTTTGTGTCTATCTGCGGTTTAAACCAGCATCTGCAGTTCCTTCAGATTGAAGCTGAATGTACATGCTGATGTTTATGTGCTTGCCCAGTGAGATTGGGATGTAACGCAATGCCTTCATCAGTGGTTGAACAGGACATGCAATTTAATGCATTATAATCTTGAAATGTATATAATTAGTAAGCAACACTATTCACTGAATCAACCCTGACAGCTGAAAGAGTTCCTTGTTACTGGTAATATGAAGCCACTCTGCATCCTCCATTATTCATGAGTTCTCACTGATCGCAGCCAGTGCAGCCAACACCTCTAAAGGCAGAAAGTATTATTGGTGCTGCAATGTGACAACCTGCTACCTATCACCAATTACTTGTTGGCATTCTCAGGATCAGCATGTCTATCGATTCTAGGCACAAAATGGGCCTGTCCCACTTACGTGTCCTTGGCACGCAAATTACGCGACCTCGTCGTCGCGTTGAGGCACACGGGCATCGTGTGGCCGCGCGGGGCCGGTCCCACTAAGAAGCGCGGAGGGGTATGGAGTTGTGCGCGACATCGCGCGGCGCTCCGAAATCTTCGCGCGCCAACGGCCTGTCGCGTAACTGACGGCCAAAGTGGGACAGGCCCAAGACCCCGGCGCGACGCAACGTCTCACCCTCAACAGCAGAAGAAGCAGGCAAACGATCGCCGAACTCGGCCTGGGACTCACGGCCGTTGCGGATCCGGATCCGCTCCCACTTCTACTCCCAGAGCGGGGCCAGGTGAGGAGCTGTTCTGCTGGCGGGGAGGATTGGATGAACTTTTCGGAAGGTTTTGTTTGGCGGGGAGAAACAAAAGCAGTCAGACTTTGCAGTTCAGAGCTTTGTCGATCTGCAGAGACTTTCTTTGTTCAAAGATTCCTCTAATTAGGGAGGATTTGTCCGTGTATCTGGAAAGTCGTAGGAGCGGCAGTGGCTGGCGGAAGGCCAAGTTACACTTGAACGAGTGGGAGCTGAGTCTTGAGTGGTGTTTGTGGTCAGTAACATCGGAAAGCTCCCTCCTACACCGACTTGCCCGGTCCAGGTGGGCTGGGTAAGAACGGCAACAGTGCCTTGGATTTCGTTGAAGCTGGGGAGGCGCCGGAGACCTGAGGAAGAAGCATAAGGAAGCTCCATTTTTGACGATGGGGAGGATTGGCACGGACATTCCTATCTTATCAGGAGGAGACTGCTTCTGTTGCTTATCAAGAAAGCCTTCACAAGACTATTTAACTGCTGGAAAAGAGTGGAGGTGCAGCAACAGCAGAAAGACTGCTTTGGATATAAACTACTGATACTTTGTGTGTTGTGCCACGCCCTAAAGATGGCGGCCCCTCAGAGTTATGCAGCTGCTGCACGGTCAGCAGTCTCCGAGACTGAGGGCCACGAGTTGATGGGGCGCACATATGGTGTAAAAATGTACATGAAGAGCAACCTGCCCTTAAAGGCCTTTCTAGATGCGTTGGGTGAGACTGTTGGCAAGAAAGCCATCGTCTCGGGCGCGGTGGTCAGTGGGAAGGTTGTGGTTATACTAAAGACTGAACAGGCGGTGGCTCTGGCTCTGGAAAGGGGGGTAACAGCAGGGGGGATTTTTGCGGCGGTGGACCCATGGGGGGTCCCGTTTTCCCGGTCATTCTGTCCAACGTTCCCACTTGTTCCGGATGCGTTCCTGCTCCCACATGTAAGGAAGCTGGGGGAGGTGCGGTCAGGGCTCACCAAACTGTTGTACAGGTTTGACGATCCTGAGATGCAGCATATATATACGTTCAAGCGTCGCGTGTATATACAGTTGGCATAGGGGACGGACACGGAGGGGAGTTTTGAGGTGGAGGTGGATGATTTCTCCTATCGCGTGTTCTGGAATGCGGGCCAAGTGCGTTGTCACACTTGCAAAAAGGTGGGGCATTTTCGCAAGAATTGTCCCAGGACCCGGGCTGCCAGTTCAACCACGATGGCACGGGAAAGCACTACAGGCCCATCTGGGGCTGCTGGTTTTATCACGGTGGCCCGTGAAGGCTTTACTCCCCTACCCCCAACCCCTATCCCCCCACCACCCCCATGTCCCGTACCTGTGGCGGTGGATGCCGGAGAAGTGCGTAGGGTGGATGGGAAGGTTTGGGAGCATCAGCAGGGGAGGAAAGTCAAGAAAAAGAAGAAACATCTCCAGGCGGGTCCCCTAGAAGATGATCACCTCCAAGCGGGTCCCCAGGCAGCAGATAATTTCATGCTCGCCTCTGAGATAGACGGTAGTGTGGAGGTAGAGGCTTCTACAATGGAGCTCACCGTACCACCGTACGCCAGTGCTTCGAAGAGGAGGAGGCATGGGTCCTCCGATACAGAGAAGGGCCCTGAAGTTCAGGGGCAACCTGAAGGGGAGCCTTCCCCTCCTGTTGAGGTGGGGTACCCAGGGCACGTTTCCTCTGAGGGGGAGGATGCCTCTGTAGGTCTGGGACCACCTGAGAGTGGAGATATATTGCTCTTGGGGGCTGTTCCCCCAGAAAACACGTCTGCTAGCTTAGTGGATGACCAGGGGCAGCCTGAAGGGGGGGACTTGGGTGAGGGGGTGGGTCCCCAGCATGAGCTCCCCGTTGAGGCTACAAGCCCAGTTGAGGGGTGTGATGCCCCACTGGTTGAGGGAGCAGGGGAGACTCCAGTAACATCGGCCCCTGAGGGCCACAGTGGGGGGATTCACCTGGTGGTGGGGGACGGGGACTCTCTGGGTGACGGTGCAGGGGCGGATACCCTGGGTGCGGAGGAGGGCAAGATCGTTTTGGATCGTGTCCTTAGGTCGGACTCCAGACAGACCCGCTTACAGCAAGGCCCGGAGACTTGCTCTGACTTCACTGTTCCCAATCCGGTTACAGAGGGCGATGGGAGCGTGCAGGAGACTGGCAAATTGTCAGATAGCTTGCCGCGGTCAGAGGCACTGGTACCTGCCCCTGTCACTGATCCTGGGGGTGGGATGGTGACAGAGGAGGGACTGTGTGATGTGGCTGGAATGCCCACCTCACAGGGAGGGGTGAGCGAGGCGGATGAGAGTAGTAACCTTCTGGACTCGGGCTCGGACATTGAGTGCGAGGAGGAAGGGTACGCGGAGTACGTTGACAGTGAGTTGACGGACTGCTCCACCCGTGGCCCCGTGTCTCGACTTGTCGAAGTCTGGGAACTTCGGAAGTTCTTAAAGGAAACTAGAGGGAGTAGGAATAAGGTGGATTTGGCTGTTGACCGCTGGTCGGACCTGATGGCGCCCATGCAGTCCATTCATGCCATCCTTCAGAAGAAGGGGAATGAGGCGGGGCTAGTAAGAAATGAGAGGCGCCAGTTCCAAGAGCTTTTTAAGACCCTAAAGAGAGGGAAGAAGGGTAGGGGCGGCTCCGACCCATCACCGGGGAGGGGTAAAAGATCTAGTGTACTTTCAAAATGAAGCTCACTATAGCCAGCCTGAATATCAATGGGGGCAGGGGTCTCTCCGTAGGTTTCACCATCTCTCAGTGCTCAGGGACAGGAGGTATGCGGTGAGCTTCCTGCAGGAAACACACACTGTGGCTAGTTATGAACCCACATGGCTCCTGGAGTGGGAAGGGGGGGTCTACATGAGTCATCTTAGCTCCAAATCGAGTAGAGTAGCCTTCTTGTTGGCCCCGTCTTTCCAGCCAGAGATCCTCAAAGTGCAGGAGGTTGTACCAGGCTGTTTGCTGTATCTGGCCTTGCGCTTGGATGGCGTGCCATTACACTTCGTTAATGTGTACGCCCCCAAGATCGGCGCAATGCAGACGCGCTTAACAAGGGAAGTGACCACGTTGTTGAATACTATCGACCGTGGGGAGTGTGTTTTCCTTGGGGGAGATTTTAATTGTGCCCTCGAGACAAGAGATCGCTCTGGCGTTCAGCGTGACCCGGGAGCAGTGAAGACTTTGAGGGAGATGGTGGACTCTTTTGAGCTGGTAGATGCTTGGCGGAATTTCCATCCCGACTCTAACGCCTTCTCGTACAGGTTTGAGGGTGGTGGTTCCCGTATTGATCATTTATACGTGTCCAAGGCCTATGTCTCCTGTGTTTCGACGGCCTCCATGCAGCCGGCGCCATGCTCGGACCATTGCCTGGTGCGAGTGGATTTTATCCCGACACGCACACGGGCAGGGTCCGCGTACTGGCATTTTAATAGCCAGCTGTTGGAGGATTGCCGATTCCGGGATTCATTCAGGCAGTTCTGGGCGAGGTGGAGAGAGAGGCAGGGGCGTTTCCTTTCCCTAAGGCAGTGGTGGGACGTGGGGAAGGTCTACGTCCGTCAGTTTTGCCAGGACTATGCGAGGGGGTCGACCAAGGGGCTGGAATCCGAGATCGGACGGCTTGAGAGAGAGTTGCTCGACTCGGAGGCTCGTCTGGATCAGACTGGTGGGGCTTCGTGTGAGTGGGAGGAATACCAGGAGAAGAAGGGAGCACTGAGGGGACTTGCAGCTTAGGAGGTCCCGGGGTGCGTATGGGAGGTCGCGAGTCCAGATGTTGCACGACCTGGACCGCGCCTCCCCCTTTTTCTTTTCTCTGGAGAAGGGGCGAGGAGCCCGCAGGCAGCTTGTAGAGTTGCTTGCGGATGATGGCTCCTCTGTCACAGATCCAGAGAGCATTGGTGCCTCAGTTCGGTAGTTCTACAGGACTCTGTTCTCGGCTGGCACATCGAGTGGGGATGCGAAAGAAGTCCTGTGGGAGGGCTTACCCGTAGTGTGCAATGATGTGGCTGAACACCTGGATGATCCCCTAACTCTGGAGGAGTTGACTGTTGCCCTGCACCAGCTCAGGAGGGGCAAGTCTCCAGGGCTGGATGGGCTGACTGTGGAGTACCTTAGAGCCTTCTGGGATGTCCTGGGGGGTGACTATATGAAGGTCCTGGGGGAGAGCCTGGCGACCGGGGAGATGCCTTTCTCTTGGCGCAGGGCAGTTGTTGTCCTGCTGCCCAAGAAGGGTGATCTTCGCCTTTTGAAGAACTGGCGCCCGGTCTCTCTCCTCAGCACGGACTATAAAGTCTTTGCACGGGCATTGGCGAATCGCCTGGGTCCCGTGCTGTCCCAGGTGATCCACCCTGACCAGTCGTACACAGTCCCGGGCCGCTCCATCCAGGACAATATCCATCTGCTCCGGGACCTGATCCATCTGTCCCAGGGGGCTGGTCAGTCGGTCGCCTTTCTCTCCCTCGACCAGGAGAAGGCGTTTGACAGGGTGGAGCACGACTACCTTCTTGGGACTCTGCAGGTGTTCGGATTTGGACCGCATTTTGTGGCCTGGGTCCGACTGTTATATACTGCTGCAGAATGCCTTGTTAAGGTCAACGGCTCTTTGTTGGCCCCCATTCCCTTTGGGAGGGGGGTTCGTCAGGGATGTCCCATGTCCGGCCAGCTGTATTCCATCTGTGTCGAGCCTTTCCTGTGCCTTCTCCGGAGGCGGTTGACAGGCCTGGCTTTACCGGGGCCGAGGATGGAGGTGGTTCTCTCGGCCTACGCCGATGATGTCCTTCTGATGTTCACCGACCCTGTTGACCTGCGGAGGATGCGTGAGTGCCAGCAGGTTTTCTCGGCTGCATCTTCCGCCAGGGTCAACTGGGGGAAGTGTTCTGGTCCCTTGGTGGGTGGGTGGCAGGTGGGCTCCCTGCCGGAGGAGATGGCAGGTTTTGCGTGGAGTACCACGCACCTCCTCTATCTGGGGGTCTACCTGAGTCCCGCTGAGATGGGGTGACCGGCGAACTGGCAGGAGCTGGAGGCGAAAGTGGTCGCCCGGCTGGGACGTTGGTCAGGCCTACTTGGTGTGCTCTCTTACCGGGGAAGGGCTGTAGT
>CM075990.1:3714298-3787141 GCA_038087875.1 Malacoraja senta | reverse complement strand
ATAAGAGGATGGGACCATAGTGGACCATCCGGTTACAGAGCAGAGAGGACCACCACTGCTGGTTTATAACTACAGCCCCTAAGAGACACTGGCCTGACATCGTCCCAGCGGGCGACTCTCCGACTCAGACCCTGCGGAGGTACGTCTACTCGGACTACCCTCCTAAATGGCACGTGCTGGCGACGTACTTTTTCCGTCAGGGGCGGTGCCTTCAGGAGGGCTCCCGGCTCCCGGTAGCGGGCATGAGTCGACGCGCTAGGCGGGAGTTGCCTGGCTTTTACCGTGAACTCCTGAAGGCCAGGAATTTGGTCACCTTCAGCCAGGGCCCTGCTCCTCAGGGGGAGGGGGGTGTCGTGGCTGTGACGGTGGGTGTCGAGGAGAGGCGTGTGCATGGAGCGATTCCGGACGAGCTTACCCCCGCTCAGTCGGAATTGTTCATAGGGCCCATGGCCCGGGACCCTCCCCGAGAGCCGGCCCCATGCAACATGAGCCGCCTTTCTGAGATGCCCAGTGTGCCATTCCGTGGCGCGGAGAGGCGAGTACTGTACAGGCTGCTCTTGCACACTCTCCACTTCCTCGCTCTCGTCTTCCGTCCAGACACACCCTGGCGGTCCGTGTTACCACCTGACGAGGGGAGCGGTCCCCAGTGGAGGTCTCTCTACAAGGGAGTCCTCCCCCTTTACATCGGGGACCTGGGGTGGAGAGTTTTGCACAAAGCCGTGGCCTGTAATAGGTACTTGAGCCGGTTCACGGACTCTTCCCCTGCGTGTCATTTCTGCGGTGAGGAAGAGACCGTGTTCCACGTGTATATAGAGTGCGAGAGGTTGCAGCCCCTGTTCGAGTATCTGAAAGGGCTGCTCCTCAAGTTTTGGCTACATTTTAGTCCAACGCTATTAATCTATGGGCACCCGGTACAGAGGGGGGAGGGTCGGGAGGGAGGAGGGGGTCTCCCTGTCGGTCTGCTCCTGGGCCTGGCCAAGATGGCCATTCGCGGGTCCAGGCAGCGGGCGGTCGATGGCCGCACAGCGGTCGGCTGCCTGCCCCTTTTCCGGGGTTTCGTCCGTTCCCGCGTGTCCCTAGAGAGGGAACACGCGGTGTCCACGGGGACTGTGGAGGCCTTCTGTGAACGCTGGTCACCGCAGGAGGTTGAATATATTATAGATAAAAATGTTAATATTTTAATTTGATAGTTTTGTGTAAATGTTTTTTAAATTGTGTGAGCTTTCTACCCTTCCTTGTAAATTGTACATTTACGGAAATTGTACATTTCCTTGTAAAAAACATTTACGGAAAAAAAAAAAAAAAAAAGAGCGGGGCTAAGAAAATTGAAGATAGACACAAAATGTTGGAGTAACTCTACGGGACCGGCAGCATCTCTGGAGAGAAGGAATGGGTGACGTTTCGGGTCAAGACCCTTCTTTCAGACTGAAGAAGAGTCTCGACACGAAACATCACCCATTGCTTCTTTCCAGAGATGCTGCCGGTCCCGCTGAGTTACTCCAACATTTTGTGCCCATCTTCAAATGACGTCACGCGCTCCAGACGGTTGTGCGGGCGCATGAAATTGCGCGCGACCTTCGTGGGAGCATCGCCTCAACGCGATCATGAGGTCGCGTAATTAGCATGCCAAGGACACGTAAGTGGGACAAGGGCTTAACTCAGCGGGACAGGCAGCATTTCTGGAGAGAAGGAACGGGTGACGTTTCGGGTCGAGACGCTTCTTCATTTTCACCTTCTGCTTTGTTGCTACCTTCTAACAATGATCTATACTACATGTTCCTTGCTCTCCATCCCCTTTCCCTCGTTTTCACACCTTACACTTCCTTATCTGTATCTCCTTCTCCCCTGACTCTGTCTGAAGAAGGGTCTCGACACAAAATGTTACCTATTCCTTCTTTCCAGAGAAGCTGCCTGTCCCGCTGAGTTACTCCAGCTTTTTGTGCCTCGAATCGATAGACATGCTGATCCTGAGAAGTGTCAACAAGTACGTTGCTGATTGTATTGCCGTGAATTGGAGGGGAAGAGGAGGTTGTTTTCCGGAATGCCGGAGGTTGGGGGGACACCAGAGTGTGGTCATCAGCTGACTCCGCTCGTGGGACGCCAGTAATGCTACTAAATCCCAGAGCACGAGGTGATTGCGGTCCTCAATCATCTCCTCAGCAGGACTCCATTTATATGCTCTTAGTCGTAGATAGAGTCATAGAACAACGTGGAAACAGGCCCTTCGGCCCAACTTGCCCACACCAACCAACATGTCCCATCTACACTAGACCCATTTGCTTGCGTTTGCCCCATATCCCTCCAAACCTGTCTTATCCATGTACCTGTCGTAACTGTTTCTTAAACATTGCGATGGTCCCTGCCTCAACTACCTCCTCTGGCAGCTCATTCCATTCACCCACCATCATTTGTGTGGAAAAGTTACCCCTCAGGTTCCTATTAAATCTTTCTCCCCTCACCTTAAACCTATGTCCCCTGGTTCTCGATTCCCCTACTCTGGCCACGAGACTCTGTGCGTCTATTCCTCTCACTATTTTATATGCTTCTGTAAGATCACTCATCCTCCTGCGCAGCAAGGAAAAACCGCTCCCTCTATCTTGAGTCCTGGCAACATCCTCGTAAATCCTCTCTGTACACAGGAAACCAGGGCACCTGGAGAAAACCCACGTGGTCAAAGGGAGAACATAAAAGCTCACCAGGCTAGATGGTGCCCAGCCCAGGCGACTCTTCGGGCATGGTGGATATGCAATCACGCATTTCAATCGCTCCACTCTTTTAAATCTCTACTCTAACAGATTCACTTTATTCCCTTTATCATGTATCTGTACACTGTGAACGGCTCGATTGTAATGTGCGGGAAGGAACTGCGGATGCTGGTTTGTACCGAAGATAGATACAAAAAGATGGAGTAACTCAGCGGGACAGGCAGCATCTCTGGAGAGAAGGAATGGGTGACGTTTCGGGTCGAGACCCTGCTTCAGATTGCTGAATGGGTGTGTATTGGGTCGAGTCTGAAGAAGGGTCTCGACCCGAAATGTCTCCCTTCCTTCTCTCCAGAGATGCTGCCTGCCCCGCTGGGTTACTCCAGCATTTTGGGTCTATTTTGGCTTGATTGTAATCATGTGTAGTCTTTCCGCTGACTGGTTAGTTCGCAATAAAAAAGCTTTTCACTGTACCTCGGTACACGTGACAATAAACTAAACTGAACTAAATTCAGGTCAGGATTACAACTTTCTCATTCACTCCCTGCATACTGCAGCAGGCTAATTAACCTGCATACCTGCACGTCTTTGGGACATGGGATGAAACGGGCGCTCCCGGAAAACGTGCAAACTCCGCACAGACAGCACCAGAGGTCGGGATTGAACCTGGCTCTCTGGCGTTGTGAGGCAGCAGCTCTGCCAACTGTGCTGCCCCAGATAGATACATAGAAACATAGAAAATAGGTGCAGGAGTAGACCATTCGGCCCTTCGAGCCTGCACCGCCATTCAATATGATCATGGCTGATCATCCAACTCAGTATCCCGTACCTGCCTTCTCTCCATACCCCCTGATCCCTTTAGCCACAAGGGCCACATCTAACTCCCTCTTAAATATAGCCAATGAACTGGCCTCAACTACCCTGTGTGGCAGAGAGTTCCAGAGATTCACCACTCTCTGTGTGAAAAAGTTTTTTCTCATCTCGGTCTTAAAAGATTTCCCTCTTATCCTTAAGCTGTGACCCCTTGTCCTGGACTTCCCCAACATCGGGGATTAACTAGGGGACATAGTTGTAGAATAAGAGGGGGCTCTTTTAAAACTGAGATGAGGAAGAACTTCTTCACCCAGAGGGTGGTTAATTTATGGAATTCACTGCCCCAGGGAGCAGTGGAAGCAGAAACATTAAATATATTTAAGTCTAAAATAGATGTTTTTTTAGCTGCCAAGGGGATAAGGGGCTACGGGGAGAGGGCAGGGATATGGACCTAGGTATGGTTAGTATAGTAAGACCTGAGTGATCTCCTGGACAAGTGTCGATCGCCTGGATTGGGGTCGGAGAGAAATTTCCCGGATTTTTTTCCCGAATTGGACCTGGGTTTTTATCCGGTTTTTTGCCTCCCCCAGGAGATCACGCGGTTCTTGGGGTGGAGAGGGGTGATAGCGATATAAAGGGGAGGGTAGTGTCTTGTGTTCTGTGTCTTGTGTCTACTGTTTGTGGGTAAGGGTGTCTGTTTAGTGTTCAGCCATGAGCGAATGGCGGTGCGGGCTCGATGGGCCTGGTGGTCTACTCTCGCACCTACTTTCTATGTTTCTATGTTTCTATCGGGAACAATCTTCCTGCATCTACCCTGTCCAACCCCATAAGAATTTTGTACGTTTCTATAAGATCCCCTCTCAATCTCCTAAATTCTAGCGAGTATAAGCCAAGTCTATCCAGTCTTTCTTCATATGAAAGTCCTGACATCCCAGGAATCAGTCTGGTGAACCTTCTCTGCACTCCCTCTATGGCTATAATGTCCTTCCTCAGATTTGGAGACCAAAACTGTACGCAATACTCCAGGTGTGGTCTCACCAAGACCCTGTACAACTGCAGTAGAACCTGCCTGCTCCTATACTCAAATCCTTTTGCTGTGAAAGCTAACATACCATTCGCTTACTTCACTGCCTGCTGCACCTGCATGCCTACTTTCAATGACTGGTGTACCATGACACCCAGGTCTCGCTGCATCTCCCCTTTTCCTAATCGGCCACCATTTAGATAATAGTCTGCTTTCCTGTTTTTGCCACCAAAGTGGATAACCTCACATCTAATCACAGCCAAATGTTCTCGACTGTTGTAGATGTCCAACGGTGGTGCAGCGGTGGAGTTGCTGCCTCACACCGCCAGAGACCCGGGTTCCATCCTGACCACGGGTGGAGTTTGTACGTTCTCCCCGTGACCTGCGTGGGTTTTCTCCGGGAGCTCCGGTTTCCCCCCGCTGGGGCGGAGTGTTCTTCCTCAACGTGGTGCAGTTGGCCTGTAACTTGATGCAGCGGAAACATGTCCTGTGGAGAAAAGGACACGGTTATTAATGGGAGCTTTGACGGACACCAGAGTGTAGTGAATACTGTAGCTGCCTTCAGTCGTGATGCTGCCAAAACAGGGCCATCAGTGACTGCGCTACTCAATCTTTTCCACAGCCAGATTTTCCTGTACTTAAACACTCGAAACGTTTTTCAGTTTAGTTTAGTTTATAGTTACAGCGCGGAGATAGAGCCTGCTGACCACTGAGTCCACGCCGACCAGCGATCCCCGCACACTTACACTATCCTACACACACGAGAGACAATTCACAATTTTACCAAAGCCAATTAGCCTACAAACCTGCACGTCTTTGCAGTGTGGGAGGAAACCGGAGCACCCGGAGAAAACCCACGCAGGTCACGGGGAGAACGTCCAAACTCCGTACAGACAGAACACATAGTCAGGATCGAACCCGGGTCTCTGGCGCTGTGAGGCAGCAACTCTACCGCTGCGCCACCGTGCCGCTTTTTACGTTTCCAAACTGTCGCAAGTACACGTTACAATGTTGTACCCTTCTATGGGATTCATCCTGCGCTAAAAAGGTTGACTTAAATGAATCCTTCTGGACTCGGAGGGAATCAGATATCCTTTCACTGCAAGTAAACAAATATACTAAGAATTCTTTGCAAGTCGTCCGTAAATCCAAAATTTGGGAGGGTTACTTTAAGAGATGAGCGAAAGGAATTCAGAGAGCAACAGCGATGCAAAATCTAAACAAAACAACAGTTAAGAGCTTTTTCTCAGGAGCGCCAAAGGTTAAGATGAGATAGAAGAAGATAGAAGTATATAAAATTATGAGAGGCACAGACAGGGTGGACTGTTGGAACTATTTTCCCAGAGTATATGGGTGAAAGGTTTGGACACGCTAGAGGCAGGAAACATGTTCCCGATGTTGGGGGAGTCCAGAACCAGGGGCCACAGTTTAAGAATAAGGGGTAAGTCATTTAGAACGGAGACGAGGAAACACTTTTTCCTCACAGAGTGTGTAATTCTCTGCCTCAAAAGGCGGTGGAGGCAGGTTTTCTAGATGCTTTCAAGAGAGAGCTAGATAGGGCGCTTAAAAATAGCGGAGTCAGGGGATATGGGGAGAAGACAGGAACGGGGTACTGATTGGGGATGATCAGCCATGATCACATTGAATGGCGGTGCTGGCTCGAAGGGCTGAATGGCCTACTCCTGCACCTATTGTCTATTGTTGGAAGGCATAGGTTTAAGATGAGAGGGACAAAGTGGTGGGTTCCACACAGTGGGTGGTGGGTGCCTGGAGTGTGCTGCCATCAGTGGTCATAAGGTCATAAGGGATAGGTGTCGAATTAGGCCATTTGGCCCATCAAGTCTACTCCAACATTCAATCCTGGCTGATCTATCTCTCCTTTGCAACAGTTCTGTGGCTGACAAGAAGGCCCTGCAGAGTGTCATCGACGCAGCCCAGAAGACCACCTACACACACCTGCCTGCCCTGGAAGACATCTACAGCTCCCGTTGCCTGCGGAAGGCATCCTGCATCCTAAAGCACCCATCTCACCCCGCCCATCACTTGTTTGCCCTTCTGCCCTCAGGAGAGCGCTACAGGTCCATCAAAGTGCACACCACAAGACTAACAAACAGTTTCTACACTAAGACCATCACCACACTGAACTCTGCACTGTAAGCACACCCCCCCCCCACAGTAAATATTTATACTGTACAATACCCAATTTTGTGCAATACTGATATATTCATTTATAATATTTATTTTTATAATACTATTCTGTACAATATCTTATAGTCTGACAATAACCTTCATGAGTGAAATATCTTATATTCTGTTAAGGGTGCATGTAGGCATAATATGTATGCGTGTGTGAATCTGTGTATGTGTCACCGTATTTGCACGTGAGTGTATGAACAATTTTTATTTTCCCCACTTATTTGCTGTTATTAATGACCTTCTGAGTGCAGTATCTTATATTCTGGTAAAGGGCCTGTCCCACTTGCACGACCTAATTCACGACCTTTTTTACTCGTGGACATTTTTCATCAGGCTAGAAAAACGCCCCGACCTACTTGATGCCACGAGTACCTACGACTAGCATCACCACCTACCTACGACCTCCTGCTACCTCGTGATGGCCATGCTGCGAGTATGAGTCAAGGGCAAACTAGGTCATGAAAGTGGGACAGGCCCTTAAGGGTGCATACGTAGGCATAATGTGTACGTGTGTGTGAATCTGTGTGTATGTGTCACAGTATTTGCACGTTAGTGTATGAACAATTTTTATTTTTCTCACTTTTTTGTCGTTATTTTATTGTTATTTTTGATCTTGTACATTTGAGCTCCGCTCAGGCGGTGCACCTGAATTTTGTTGTATGCACCACTACGATGACAATAAAGAAATATAGTATGAAGTAAAGTATTCTCCTGCCTTCTCCCCATAACCCCCTGACACCCGTACTAATCAAGAATCTCTCTATCTCGGCCTTAAAAATATCCAATGAGTTGGCCTCCAAAGAATTTCACAGATTCACCACCCCACTGCCTTCTCCCCAGACCCCCTGGCACCTGTGAGATGTGGGAGGAAACCGGAAACCCACGCGGTCGCGAGGAGATCGTGCAAACTCCACACAGACAGCACCCGAGGTCAGGATCGAACCAGGGGTCTCTGGCGCGGTGAGGCAGAAACTGGTTGGGCCTAGAGTTACAGGCTGGGGAGGGAGTGCAGATTTCCTAACCTTAAAGGCAGCGGTGAACCAGACAAGTTTCAGAACAATCCATTAATTCCAGTTTGACTGCTCCTGAGTCCAGGCTCGATGCCAATGTTATTAATGCCAAAGGATTCTGGAGCAGAATCTTATCTAAGGTAGACACAAAATGCTGGAGCAACTCAGCGGGACAGGCAGCATCACTGGAGAGAAGGAACGGGTGACGTTTCGGGTCGAGACCCTTCTTCAGACTGATTGTGTCTACCTTTGATGTTAACCAGCATCAGCAGTTCTTTCCTACACAAGAATCTTATCTATCTCTGCCTTAAAAATATCCACTGACTTGGCCTCTACAGCTTTCTGTGGCAAAGGATTCCATAGATTCACCACCTTCTCACTAGAGAAATTTCTCCTCATCTCCTTACTAAAAGAACGTCCTTTAATTCTGAAGCTGTGACCTCTAGTTCTAAACTCTCCCACTAGTGGAAACATCCTCTCCCTGGTGGTGGCAGATACAATAGCAGTGTTTAAGAGGCTTTTATATGGACACGCATTGCAATAGTGTACCTCTTCATGGGTAATGGCAACAATGTGAAGGGTATATAGAGGGATATGGATCATGTGCAGGATGATGAATCAGTGAGACCAAGCGCAGGCTTGGCGATCGTTTCACCGAACACCTCCGCTCGGTTCACACTAACCAACCTGATCTCCCGGTGGCCCAGCACTTCAACTCCCCCTCCCATTCCGAATCCGACCTTTCTGTACTGGGCCTCCTCCATGGCCTCCTCAAATTGGAGGAGCAGCACCTCATATTTCGCTTGGGAATTTTACACCCCAGCGGTATGAACATTGACTTCTCCAATTTCAGGTAGTCCTTGCTTTCTCCCTCCTTCCCCTCCCCTTCCCAGCTCTCCCACAGCCTACTGCCTTTTCCGCCTCTTCCTTTCTTCTTCCCGCCCCCCCCACCCCCACATCAGTCTGAAGAATGGTCTCGACCCGAAACGTCACCTATTCCTTCGCTCCATAGATGCTGCCTCACCCGCTGAGTTTCTCCAGCATTTTTGTCCACCTGCAGGAGGATGAGATCAGTTTTGCTTGGCATCATGTTCGGCACAGACATTGTGGGCAGAAGGGCCTGTTCCTGTGCTGTATTCTTCTACTCGATGTTCTTTATGGAGTGTCAATAGTAATGGGTATAAAATCAATCCGTCGCCACTTGAGGTGAGAAGTTAACTCATCTTGTTCATCAGAAACAGCAGGCCGATGGTGTGCCACTTGTTGCTTGGTGCTTGTCTCAGAGTTGCGATGGTGGTGGGCTGGGGTGGGTGGTGGGGTGCGAGCCAGGCACGGTGGCTCAGCGGTAGAGTCGCTGCCTCACAACACCAGAGACCCCGGTTTTCGATCCTGACTACGGGTGCTGTCTGTACGGAGTTTGTACGTTCCCCCTGTGACCGGCATGGGTTTTCACTGAGATCTTCAGTTTCCTCCCACACTCCAAAGACGTGCGGGTTTGTAGGTTAATTGGCCTGGTATCAATGTAAAGGCTGGAGTCCCTGGAGCTCAGTCCACCTAAACCTACCTGATCTCCTGGTTGCTAAACACTTGAACTCCCCCTCCCATTCCCACACTGACCTTTCTGTCCTGGGCCTCCTCCATTGTCAGAATGAGGCCCAGCACAAATTGGAGGAACAGAACATAATATCGCTTCAGCAGCAGTGGTATGAATATTGACTTATCTAACTTCAAGTAACCCTTGCTTTCCCTCTATCTCCATCCCTTCCCCTTCCTATTCCCCAACCAGTCTGACTGTCCCCGATTACATTTTATCTCTGTTTGCTTTGTTGTCACCTTCTCCTAACCAACAATAATCTATTCTACATTTTCCTTGAGTTTCATCATCTTTGATGTCTCGTTTTCACAACTTACACTTCCTTATCTCTGTGTCTCCCTCTCCCCTGACTCTTAGTCTGAAGAAGGGTCCTGACCCGAAACGCCACCCATTCCTTCTATCCAGAGATGCTGCCTGTCCTGCTGAGTTACTCCAGCATTTTGTGTCCATCTGGTATAAATCGTTCCTAATGTGTGTGGGATAGTGTTAATGTGGATCGCTGGTCAGTGTGGACACGGTGGGCCGAAGGGCCTGCTTCCGCGCTGAATCTCTAAACTAAACTAATACCTGGTCATAAACATGACAGCTTCTTGTACGAGCCTTGGCTCACTGTCAATTTTCATCTGAAGAGCCTTGGGGCATTATATGATGCGATGATCACTGCTTAACTTCAGTAAGTGGTTGTTGTGTTAACTTCAACAACTCCGTCAAGCCGAGAGGCTTTTCATCCTGATGCCATCAGCTTTAACCACTTCATGCTCACACACTTACACACTCAACACACTCACACATACGCACACACTCACACGTACACACACACACACACACACACACACACACACACACACACACACACACACACACACACACACACACACACACACACACACTTACACACTCAACACACTCACACATACGCACACACTCACACACACACACACACACACACACACACACACACACACACACACACACACACACACACACACACAAACACAAACACACACACATGCACACACACACATACACACACACTCACATGTACACACACACACATTCAAACACAAACACACACACATGCACACACACACATATACACACACACTCAAACGTACACACACACACACACATTCAAGCACACACACATTCAAGCACACACACACATTCAAACACACACACACATGCACACACACACACATACACACACAGACGCACATATTCAAACACACACACACACAAACATACAAACACACACGCACACACACACACGTTCAAACACACACACATTCAAACACACACACACATACTTTCGCACACACACAAACACATTCACACATACACACACACATTTACACACACAAACACACACACATGTATATGCTCAGACATGCATACATATACATGCACACACACAGACTCTCACATACACACATATACACACATTCTCTCTTTCTCTCACACACATACTCACACACACATTCACACACACACTCATACACTCACACACACACACACATTTTTGCTCGTGTTGGTATATATTTTCTTTCCATAATTACCTTGAAAATAATTGTGCAAATAATGTGCTTGATATGTGATTTTGAAGGTCTATTGCATCATGTATTATGGTTACATTTGCCCCTAACCAGCATAGATCTGATGGACCAAACGGCCTCCTTTCCTGAAAACAAAAACCCATTCGGATGTATGGAGCGCACACTGAATTTGTACAAGGTCTTGTCTCGACTATATTGTAAATAGTGTTGAGTGCTCCTTTAAAGGATTTAAAAGCAATGTAGGAGGATATTGGCAGATATGAGGGTCCTAATTATATCGAGATTATAGAGATGAGAAGACTGTCTGATCTGGCAGAGGACCTTCAAATTAAGAATGGTTGCAAAACGATAATGAAAGATTATTGCTGCAGATTGATGAGTTGGTAACCACTAGTTAATAGAGGGAAAGCTTTAAATCTCAACAGGGAACAGTCGGAATATATAATTATCTATCTTTGGCAACTGTTGAAGCCGTCAAGGTATTGGGAGCTTTTCCCATGTAGATGACGTTAGATACACAGTGTACTAACTCATGTACATTGACATTCATATTGAGAGGACTAGAATGTGTGGCACGGTGGCGCAGTGGTCGAGTTGCTGCCTTTTTCTGTAAATTGAATTGTTGTGTGTCATGTAGGAATTGTTTTGTTCGTATGGCTGTGGAAACGGAGTTTCGTTTGAGCCTCTTTGAGGTTCAAATGACAAGAATAAAATCTAATCTAATCTAATCTAATCTTAAGGGCCTGTCCCACTTTCACAACCTAATTCATGACCTTTTTTACTCGTGGACATTTTTCATCAGGCTGGATAAACGCCCCGACCTACTTGATGCCACGAGTACCTACGACTAGCATCACGACCTACCTACGATCTACCTATGACCTCCTATGACCTCGTGACGACCATGCTGCGAGTAGGAGTCAAGGGCAAACTCGGCAGAGGCCGTGAATTAGGTCGTGAAAGCAGGACAGGCCCTTTACAGCACCAGAGACCTGGGTTCGATCCTGACTAGGGGTGCTGTGTGTACGTTCTCCCCGTGATCCGTGTGGGTTTTCTCCGGGTGCTCCGGTTTCCTCCCACACTCCAAAGACGTGCAGGTTTGTAGGTTAATTGGCTTCAGTAAAATTATAAATTGTCCCTAGGGTGTAGGCTAGTGCTAGGGTACTGGTTGCTGGTTGGCACGCACTCTGTGGGCCAAAGGGCCTCTTTTCACGCTGTATCTCTAAACAAAACTAAACTAATAGAAAAGCATGGATGCAATGCTCAGGCTTTATAAGGCATTTGGTGAGGCCACATTTGGAAAATTGTGTACAGTTTTGGGCCTCGTAACTGAGGAAGGTTGCTTTAGTGTTGGGGAGGGTCCAGAGGAGAATGGTCCCAGAGATGTTTGGGATAATGTATGGGGAGTGTTTGAGTGTTCTGGGCCTGTACTCGCTGGAGTTTAGAAGAATGATGCGTAACTTCATTAAAACATACCGAATAGTGAAAGGCCAAGACAGAGTGGATGTGGAGAGGAGGCCTTCACTGGTGGGAGAGTCTAGGACCAGGGGCCACAGCCTCAGAATAAAAGGACGTACCTTCAAAAAGGAGATGAGGAGGAATTTCTTTAGTCAGACGGTGGTGAATCTGTGGAATTCATTGCCACAGATGGCCGTGGAGACCGTCAATGGATATTTTTAAGGTGGAGATCGACAGATCCTTAATTAATATTATTTTTATTTTTATTTGATCACTTTATTGTCATTGTAGTGGTGCTTTCAATGAAATTCAGGTGCACCGCCTGAGCGGAGCTCAAATGTACAAGATAGAGAATAACAATAAAATAACAGCAAATAAGTAGGAAACATAAAAATTGTTCATACACTCACGTGCAAATACTGTGACACAAACTCACAGATTCACACACACATACACATTATGCCTACGTATGCACCCTTAAGGGCCTGTCCCACTTTCACGACCTAATTCACGACCTCTGCCGAGTTTGCCCTGGATTCATACTGGCAGCATGGTCGTCATGAGGTCGTAGGAGGTCGTAGATAGGTCGTGATGCTAGTCATAGGTACTTGTGGCATCAGGTAGGTCGGGACGTTTTTCTAGCATGATGAAAAATGTCCACGAGTAAAAAAGGTCGTGAATTAGGTCGTGAATGTGAGACAGGCCCTTTACCAGAATATAAGATACTGCACTCAGAAGGTCATTGTCAGAATATAAGATATTGCACAGAATAGTATTATAAAAATAAATATTATAAATGAATATATCAGTATTGCACAAAGGTACAGTATAAATATTGACTATGGGGGGTGTGCTTTCAGTGCAGAGTTCAGTGTGGTGATGGTCTTAGTGTAGAAACTGTTAGTCAGTCTTGTGGTTTGATGGACCTGTAGCGCTCTCCTGAGGGCAGAAGGGCAAACAAGTGATGGGTGGGTGAGATGGGTGCTTTAGGATGCAGGATACCTTCCGCAGGCAACAGGAGCTACTGATGTTTTCCAGGGTGTCAGGGGTTATGGGGAGAAGGCAGGAGAATGGAGCTGAGAGGGAAAAGGTAGATCAGCCGTGATTGAATGGTGGAGTAGCTTTGATGGGCCGAATGGTTTAATTCTGTAACTTATGAACATAAACCTATGGAGGTTTGTGCTTTCAAGATTTGTATCTCCTGCCCAACAAAAGCGGGGAGAAGAAGGAATGACCAGGGTTGGACATGTTTTTGATTATGCTCGCTGCTTTTCTGAGGCAACGTGAATGGTAGATGTAGTCAGTGAGGGTAGAGGCACAAACTGCTGGAGTAACTCAGCGGGACAGGCAGCATCTCTGGAGAGAATGAATGGGTGAAGTTTCGGGTTGAGAGTCGATTGGAAGCCCATTCCTTCTCTCCAGAGATGGTGCCTGTCCCACTGAGTTACTCCAGCATTTTGGGTCTATCTTCAGTTGAACCAGCATCTGCAGTTCTTTCCTACAATAGACAATAGACATAGAAACATAGAAACATAGAAAATAGGTGCAGGAGTAGGCCATTCGGCCCTTCGAGCCTGCACCGCCATTCAATATGATCATGGCTGATCATCCCCAATCAGTACCCCGTTCCTGCCTTTTCCCCATATTCTCTGACTCCGCTATCTTCAAGAGCCCTATCTAGCTCTCTCTTGAAAGCATCCAGAGAACCTGCCTCCATCACCCTTCCACAGAGAATTCCACAGACTCACCACTCTCTGTGAGAAAAAGTGTTTCCTCATCTCCGTTCTAAATGGCTTACTCCTTATTCTTAAACTGTGGCCCCTGGTTCTGGACTCCCCCAACATGGGGAACATGTTTCCTGCCTCCAGTGTGTCCAAACCCTTTACAATCTTATATGTTTCAATAAGAATCCCTCTCATCCTTCTAAACTCCAGAGTATACAAGCCCAGCTGCTTCATTCTCTCAGCATATGACAGTCCCGCCATCCAGGGAATTAACCTTGTAAACCTACGCT
Organism: Malacoraja senta; assembly: GCA_038087875.1. NCBI lineage: Eukaryota > Metazoa > Chordata > Chondrichthyes > Rajiformes > Rajidae > Malacoraja > Malacoraja senta. Next base: position 3,772,777 of record CM075990.1, on the reverse strand, counting down.
GCACTCCCTCAATAGCAAGAATGTCCTTCCTACACAGTGTGGGGAGTGTGGTCTGTGTAATGGACTGGGCTACATCCACAACACTCTGCAATTTCTTGTGGTCTAGGGCAGAGCGGTTCCCAAACCAAGTTGTGATGAAGCCCGACAGTGGAGCAAAACGCAAACGCTGGAGGAAGCTTCATTTATTGATCGAGGAAACAAGGAACTGCAGATGCTGGTTCACAACAAAAAGACCCAAAGTGCTGGAGTAGCCCAGCGTGCCAGGCTACATCTCTGGAGAACATAGAACGGCAATGTTTTGGGTCGGGATCCATCTTAAGTCTGAAGAAGGGCTTCGGCCCGAAACGTTGCCTATTTCCTTCGCTCCATAGATGCTGCCACACCCGCTGAGTTTCTTCAGCATTTTTGTCTACCTTTGATTTTCCAGCATCAGCAGTTCCTTCTTGAACAACATACCATGTCATTGGAGATGAGTCAGCGGGTGCCAAAAGACAAGTCACTCGATGAAACTCAACTCCTTTCTCTTCCGGTTATCTTGCACAGACTTGCCACATTGTGACCGGCTTACTACGAATGGTCTCCTTGGACAATGAGAGACTTAACACGTCAGAGGTAGTGTGGGTTACAAGGTGATTGTTGCTTCCCAGCAGACTTGGCTCCATTGTTTCATTTGTACAGCCTCTCCGCACAACTCTCTGAATTTGACCCTGGCTGAATCCAGTGCATTCACCGACGGGCAGTGAGAACCCTGACACTTCAGATGGCACTGTGATGCAACAACTAAGATTGTGACAGGTTCAATCCCAACCCCCGGTTTTAGTTTTTTTTAGTTTTAGAGATACAGCGCGGAAACAGGCCTTTCGGCCCACCTAGTCCGCGCAGACTAGCGATCCCCGCACATTAACACCATCCTACACACACACACTAGGGACGATTTACAACTAACCTACAAACCTGTATGTCTTTGGGGTGTGGGAGGAAACCGAAGATCCCGGAGAAAACCCACGCAGGTCACGGGGAGAACGTACAAACTCTGTACAGACAGCAACCGTAGTCGGGATCGAACCCGGGTCTCCGGGAGCTGCAAGCTCTGTAAGGCAGCAACTCCACCGCTGCGCCAACGTACCGCCCATTTTAAGGCACGTTTATTCCGAATAAAATTTATTTTTCAGGGAAAAAAAATCCTTCTCCCTGTGACCCTGAGGGTTTCGTCCAAGTGCTCCAGAGGGCATAGGTTTGAGTTCAGAGGGGGAAAGTTTAAAGGAGATGTGTGGGCAAGTATTTTCTTCCGTTTAATTTGGAAATACAGCGTGGTAAAAGGCCCTGCAGCCCACCGAGTCCGCGCCGACCAGAAATCCCCGCACACTAACACTATCCCACACACACTAGGGCCAAAATTACATTTGATGTCAAACCAATAACCCTACAAACCTGTATGTCTTTGGAATGTGGGAGAAAACCGGAGATCCCGGAGAAAACCCACGAAGGTCACAGGGGGAACGTATAAACTCCGTACAGGCAGCACCCGTAGTCAGGATCGAATCCGGGTGGCTGGCGCTGTGAGGCAGCAACTCTACCGCTGCGCCACCATGCCACTGTTAATTGGCCTCTGTAAATTGCCCACAGTATGTTGGTAAATGTTAGTGTCACATCAATGGGATTGTAATCCAGTCTGAAGAAGGGTCCCGACTCGAAACATCACCCACCCTTTATTTTTCCCAGAGATGATGCCTGAGGGGGGAGGCCATTTAGGACTGAGATGAGGAAAATCTTTTTCACCCAGAGTGCTGTGAATCTGTGGAATTCTCCCCACAGAAAGCAGTGGAGGTCAACTACTTTATACTTTATATTCATTCTTTATTATTATTGTCATTGTAGTGAAATTCAGGCCCAAATGTACAAGATAAAAAATAACTATAAAATAACAGCAAAAAAGTGAGAAAAATAAAAATTGTTCATACACTAACGTGCAAATATTGTCATTGTAGTGAAGTTCATACACTAACGTGCAAATACTGTGACACATGACTATCTACACTGCACTTCTTCCCACCCTGCTTCCTGTAAGGACTCCATCCCCTACTCCCAATTCCTCCGTCTACACCGCATCTGCTCCCAGGATGAGGTGTTCCACACCAGGGCATCGGAAATGTCCTCATTCTTCAGGGAACGGGGGTTCCCCTCCCCTACTATAGATGAGGCTCTCACCAGGTCTCTTCAATACCCCGTAACACTGCTCTCTCTCCCCATCCCCCCACTAGGGGGACAAGGGCAGAGTCCCCCTAGTCCTCACCTTCCACCCCACCAGCCGTCACATACAACTAATAGTCCTCCGTCATTTTCACCACCTCCAACGTGACCTCGCCACATCTTCCCATCTCCCCCCGTCTGCTTTCCGCAAAGACCGCTCCCTCCATAACTCCCTGGTCAATTCGTTCCCTTCCCTCCTGCACCACCCCCTCTCCGGGCACTTTCCGTTGCAACCGCAAGAGATGCTACACTTGTCGCTTTACCTCCCCCCTCGACTCCATTCAAGGACCCAAGCAGTCGTTCCAGGTGCGACAGAGGTTCACCTGCACCTCCTCCAACCTCAACTATTGCATCCACTGCTCTAGATGTCAGCTGATCTACATCGGTGAGACCAAGCGTAGGCTTGGCGATCGTTTCGCCGAACACCTCCGCTCGGTCCGCAATATACCAACCTGATCTCCCGGTGGCTCAGCACTTCAACTCCCCCTCCCATTCCGAATCCGACCTTTCTGTCCTGGGCCTCCTCCATGGCCAGAGTGAGCACCACCGGAAATCGGAGGAGCAGCACCTCATATTCCGCTTGGGCAGTCTGCACCCCAGCGGCATGAACATTGACCTCGAATTTTCGGTAGCCCTTGCTGTCTCCTCCCATTCTCAGCTCTCCCTCAGCCCTCTGGCTACTCCTCTTCCTTTCTTCTTCCCGCCCCCCCCACCCTACATCAGTCTGAAGAAGGGTTTCGGCCCGAAACGTTGCCTATTTCCTTAGCTCCATAGATGCTGCTGCACCTGTTGTGTTTCTCCAGCACTTTTGTCTACTTGTAACACATACACACAGATTCACACACGCATACATATCATGCCTACGTATGCACCCTTACCAGAATATAAGATACTGCACTCAGAAGGTCATTGTCAGAATATAAGATATTGCACAGAATAGTATTATAAAAATAAATATTATAAATGAATATATCAGCATTGCACAAAGGTAGGTATTGTACAGTATAAATATAAAAAGTATAAAAATAAATTAACTTACATCATAAGAGAAAGCAAGAAAGATTATTATAAGAAGAAATTAGATGACAATAAAGACAATATAAAAAGAATATGGAGCATACTTAATAGCATTATCCGAAATGGTCCGGGGAGAACAAATTACCCGAAGTATTTTATTGATAAGGATAAGGAAATTTACAATATGGAAGATATAGCTAATAGCTTTAATAATTTTTTTGTTAATATTGGACCAGACCTGGCTAAACAAATCCCTGATTCAGGGACATCTGGAGAAACACCTGAGAAATTAGTGGAAAGAAATCCCTGCTCTATGTTTCTTACGGCAGTAGAAGAAAAAGAACTGCTGGATATTGTCAAAACATGTAAAAATAAGAAGTCTACCGATTTCAATGACATTGACATGTCGCTAGTTAAGATGGTCATTGAGGGGATCTCCAAACCTTTAACATTCATCTGTAATTTATCCTTCCAGACCGGTACTTTTCCAATTAAAATGAAAATAGCAAAAATAATACCAATATACAAAACAGGGAACAAGCATCATTTTACAAACTATAGACCTGTTTCCTTACTCCCACAATTTTCCAAAATATTAGAAAAAATGTTTAATAATAGACTAGACAAATTTGTAGAAAATAATAAATTATTAACAGAAAGTCAATATGGATTCAGAACAAATAGATCAACATCACTTGCAATACTAGAATTAATTGAAGACATCACAAACGCCATTGATAAGAAATTATATGCAGCTGGGATATTCATTGACATAAAAAAAGCATTTGATACAATTAATCATGATATTTTATTAAAAAAATTGGAGAGGTATGGAATTAGAGGAATAGTACTGGACTGGATTAAAAGCTACTTAAGTAACAGGCAACAGTTTGTAAATCTGGGTAGTCATGGTTCTACATGTTTGGACATTGTGTGTGGTGTACCACAGGGGTCAGTGCTGGGCCCAAAATTATTTATCATGTACATAAATGATATTTGTAATGTGTCCAATGTCTTGAGGCTGGTTTTGTTTGCAGATGATACAAATATTTTTTGCTCTGGGGAAAATTTAAAAAGGCTATTGGATAAAATAATAAAAGAAATGGGTAAATTGAAAATATGGTTTGATAGTAATAAAATTTCATTAAATCTGAGTAAAACTAAAATAATGTTATTTGGTAATTGTAGAATAAGTCCCCTAGTAAGTATAAAGATAAATGGGGTGGAAGTTGAAAGAGTGCATGAAAATAAATTTCTTGGGGTTATAATTGACGATAAAATAAGCTGGAAATCACATATTAAACATGTAAAATTAAAATTATCAAAAAGTATCTCTGTATTATACAAAGCCAAGCAAGCTCTGGATTACAAATCACTCCGTATTCTTTATTGTACATTAATTTTACCCTACTTAAATTATTGTACAGAAGTCTGGGGAAATAATTATAAAAATTCGATACACTCATTAACCATGATGCAAAAAAGAGCAATTCGTATTATCCATAATGCTAAGTATCTGGGTCATACGAATCCATTATTTTTAGAGTCAAAATTATTAAAATTAGAAGATTTGGTCACATTCAAAACAGCTCAGATAATGTTTAGGGCCAAAAATAAAAATTTACCTGGAAACATTCAAAAATTATTTAACGAGCATGTGGGGGGTTACAATTTAAGAGGAATATTTAACTTTAAGAAACAACAAGTCCGTACGACTAGAAAAACCTTTTGTATTTCGGTTTGTGGAGTAGGAGTGTGGAATAAATTGAACGGGGAATTGAAGCAATGCACAAACATGAATCATTTTAAAATGATATATAAAAAAATAATGCTCAAGGGGTACAGGGATGGAGGGGATGGTTGACAAGTGGGGGTTGATGTTTATCTTGTTTACAATCGTTGATGTTTATCTTGTTAATATTGTTGATGTTTATCTTGTTTACTATTGTTCACTGATGTTGGGTACTTCAAATATGAAGTTTGTATGTACATAATAGTTGTATGTATATAAGTGTCTTATGTATTATGGGAAATTGCCTAGGGCAGTACTATTATTAGTAAGGAATTGATTTTTAAATACGATAGAAGTGTTGGGGAAAAGGGGTGAGATTTAATAAGTTATTCTTCTTCTCACTCCTTTTCGAGCTTGTACAGACTCTGAGTTGGACATTGGAACCTTGATTTTGTTCTTCTCAATTGTAAATGTTGATTGCAATGTTCAATTGTTTGATAATTTCGATTTTGTTAATATCAATGTCTTTAATGTCTTTACTTGTTCGGAATAAATAAATAAATAAATAAATTGACTATGGGGCGTGGGCTTACAGTGCAGAATTCAATGTGGTGATGGCCTTGGGGTAGAAACTGTTTGTTAGTCTTGTGGTGTGTGCTCGATGGACCTGTAGCTCTTTCCTGAGAGCAGAAAGGCAAACAGGTGATGGGCGGAGTAGGATGTGTCCCTTAGGATCCAGGATGTCTTCCGCAGGTGTGTTAATGACTCTCTGCAGAGCAGATGTTTTCACTGGATGTTTGCAAGAGGGAGTTATATATAGCTCTTCGGGCTAATGGAATCAAGTGATATGGGGAGAGGACAGGAACGGGGTACTGATTCTGGACGATCAGCCGTGATCATGTTGAATGGCTGGCTGGGAGGGCCGAATGGCCTCCTCCTGCATCTATTTTCTATGTTTCTATATTTCTATGACCCGCTGAGTTACTCCGTCATTGTGTGTTCATCTTTGGTTTCATCCAGGTTCCGGGCGCTCTCCGGGAGTGACCCAGACCATCCCTGGCACTATATTGACAGCCAGCCAGAGCTGGCATCCCTGGTGCCCATGGCCAACATCAGTGACGGAAATGAGGGGGGGGGGGGGGGGTACGCAGGGGGACGGCGTTCCACTACTTTTCAGTTTCCAGTTTCCATCCTGTGCGTGAATTCGCAGCTTTATTCTGCGCTGCTTAATCCAAGGGCGAGCGGACAGACGGACGAAAGCAACGATCATAGAGTGGAATAAGTGACATTTTGGGTCGAGACCCTTCTTCAGACTGAGTCAGGGGAAAGAGGAACAAGAGATATAGACAGTACTAAGGACAAATGAATGGAAGATATGCCTATATCTCCCATTTCCCTTTCCCTTGACTGTCAGTCTGAAGAAGGGTCTCGACCTGAAATCACCAACCTGCTTCCCTCACCGAAGCAGACGATGGCTGCAGCCAACACAGAGAGAGAGAGAGAAAGAGAGAGAGAGAGAGAGAGAGATGCAAGAAATCAGCTATGACATAAGAGTATAAGAGCAGGGAGGTTCTACTGCAGTTGTACAGGGTCTTGGTGAGACCACACCTGGAGTATTGCGTACAGTTTTGGTCTCCTAATCTGAGGAAAGACATTCTTGCCATGGAGGGAGTACAGAGAAGGTTCACCAGACTGATTCCTGGGATGGCAGGACTTTCATATGAAGAAAGACTGGATAGACTCGGTTTGTACTCGCTAGAATTTAGAAGATTGAGGGGGGATCTTATAGAAACTTACACAATTCTTAAGGGGTTGGACAGGCTAGATGCAGGAAGATTATTCCCGATGTTGGGGAAGTCCAGAACAAGGTGTCACAGTTTAAGGGTAACGGGGAAGTCTTTTAGGACCGAGATGAGAAAATCATTTTTCACACAGAGAGTGGTGAATCTGTAGAATTCTCTGCCACAGAAGGTAGTTGAGGCCAGTTCATTGGCTATATTTAAGAGGGAGTTAGATGTGGCGCAGTGGTAGAGTTACTGCCTCACAGTGCCAGAGACCCGGGTTCGATCCTGACCTCGGGTGCTGTCTGTACTGAGTTAATTAAGAACTTTTAAAATAATTTTTTGAGACATAATCACAATCATAGGCATGAATGCTTGTCGGGAAATACAATTAACAGTATTAGTTTAGTTTAGTTTAGAAATGCAGCGCGGAAACAGGCCCTTCGGCCCACCGAGTCTGCACTGACCAGCGATCCCCGCACGTTAACACTATCCTACACACACTAGGGGTAATTTACACTTATACCAAACCAATTTACCGATATACCTGTACGTCTTTGGAGTGTGGGAGGAAACCGAAAATCTCGGAGAAAACACACGCAGATTAAGGGGAGAACGTACAAACTCCGTACAGACTGGATGCACCCATAGTCGGGATCGAACCCGGGTCTCCGATGCTGCAAGCGCTGTAAGGCAGCAACTCTACCCTTGCGCCAACATGCCGCCCATGAGAAGCTTCTAGAATGGAGAGCTGATAGAACTGGCAACAACTGAACACGACCTTTGTGCATCTGCATTGGCGAAACGTACCTGAAGTGTTAGGTCCATCACGGGTACTGAACTCCCCACCGTCGAAGGGATCTACAGGAGTCGCTGCATCAAAAAGGCAGCCAGCATCATCAGAGACCCACACCAGCCTGGCCACGCTCTCATTTCACCCCCTGCCATCGGGAAGAAGGTACAGGAGCCTGAAAACTTTAACGTCCAAGTTCAGCAGCAGCTTCTTCCCTCCAGCCATCAGGAACAAAGAGGCCGCCGAGAAAATGAACGGACCAGGCGTGGGGGTCTGCCGAGAGCAAAGAGGGACAATTGGGGACTTCTTTGTAAAGGGGCTGTCCCACTGTACGAGCTAATTCAAGAGCTCTCCCGAGTTTTAAAAAAATCAAACTCGTGGTAAGCACGTAGAATGTATGTAGCGGGTACGTCGGAGCTCGGGACGTCTCTTAGCAGCTCGTAACGCAAATGGCAGGTACTCGGGAAACGCGGTAAGCTCGTGAAGACTCGTGAAGATTTTTCAACATGTTGAAAATATGTCCACGAGAGCCCCGAGTACCTACAAGTGGTTATTACCGTAATCCTCCGAGTTCGAATCAGGGGAAACTCGGGAGAACTCTTGAATTAGCTCGAACAGTGGGACAGCCCCATTATGGTGTCGGCGCCCTTGAGGTGGTGACTGTTTGCATTCCTTGTGCATGGTATGAACAACAACGAATTTCACTGTGACATGTCACATGTGATAATAAAGTATCAATTAATTAATCAATCGATCGATCAATCAAACAATCAATCAAGCTATTGAAGAGGACAACCTCCAAGTAAGCTCCGAACTACACAGACCTGGGGGCATTATTTTTGTCTTTTAGTACTATTATTATTTGTTTCGATTATTTTTTCTATGGTGCTTAAAAAGTACTATGTTTAGTACAGAAGTAGACTTTAGAGCCAGACTTTAGAGTCTGAAGAAGGGTCTCGACCCGAAACGTCACCCATTCCTTCTCTCCAGAGATGCTGCCTGTCCCGCTGAGTTACTCCAGCACTTTGTGTCTATCTATGCTTCCATCTCTGTTGCACTGCTGCTAGTAAGATTTTCATTGTGACATTTCGAGACACATGATGATAAAACACACTTGACTCTAGAGTCGATCCAATCTGGTTCATTTATTAATTTCCCTCTTCTGCAGTAGAGCCCAGTGCCTTATTTAAACCACCCCTACATTCTCCCTATAAGATGTAAAACTCCACAGTGAAGTCTAATAGGACAGACTAGATGCAGGAAAAATGTTCCCGATGTCGGGGGGAGTCCAGAACCAGGGGTCACAGTTTAAGAATAAGGGGTAGGCCATTTAGGACTGAGATGAGGAAAAACCTTTTCACCCAGAGAGTTGTGAATCTGTGGAATTCTCTGCCACTGAAGGCAGTGGAGGCCAATTCACTGGATGTATTCAAGAGAGAGTTGGATATAGATAGCCCTTAGGGCTAAAGGAATCAAGGGATAGGGGAGAAAGGAGGAATGTGGTACTGATTTTGGATAATCAGCCATGATCATATTGAATGACGATGCTAGATCAAAGGCCTACTCCTGCACCTATTTTATATGTTTCAAAAGGGCCTGTCCCACTTAGGCATTTTTTAGGCGACTACAGGCGACTAGGCTGTCACCACATGGTCGCCGGGATGTCGCCTGTATGGTCGTGAGTAGTCTCAGCCGCCCAAAGAATCGTAGCGTTTTTCTGGTCCCCGCTGGATTTTGAAATGTTCAAAAGTTTTCGGCGACAGTGGGCTTGACGCCAATGAGCATAGCTCATTTTAAAATATTAAAATAAAACAATTCCTCCAGTTTGATGACCTCGAAAAGATCATCCACACATTCACCAATCTTCCCTGTCCTGCCTGCAACTGGTCCAAAACGCCGCAGCGAGACTCCTGACGGGCACCCGAAAAAGGGACCACATCACCCCGATCCTGGCCTCTCTCCACTGGCTCCCTGTGCGGTTCCGTATAAACATCAAGATCCTCCTCCCTGTCTACAAAGCCCTCAATGGACTTGCCCCCACCTACATAAAAAGTCTTCTCACCCCCCACTCCACCTCCAGGGCCCTCAGATCGGCCGACTTGGGGTTGCTGAATATCCCGTGGTCTAGGCATAAGCTCAGGGGCGACCGCGCCTTTGCGGTTGCAGACCCTAGACTGTGGAACAGCATCCCCTTTCCCATCAGAACTGCCCCCTCCATCGACTCTTTTAAGTCAAGACTAAAAACTTATCTATACTCCCAAGCCTTTCCTGACGTCCTCTGAGTGAGGGCTACATGTATATATTTATGTAGTTTGTTTTGTTTGTGCTATTCTTATAACAAATGTAAAGCACTTTGGCCAACGAGAGTTGTTTTTTAAATGTGCTATATAAATAAATGTGACTTGACTTGACTAGACAAGCTTGACTTCTCCTGACGTAGGTGCTGTCGTAGGCTGTTGCCAGGTGACATGGGTTGTCACCGGTGCTGACGTAGGTGAATTCCATTGGCGACTACCTACGTCAACCAGAGACAGGTACCGGCGACTGAATTGTTGTAAGTTGCCTTCAGTTGTCGCCAACAGGGTCGTAGGGTGGACGTAGGTTGTCGTAGGTGTGTGGTCGTAGGTGGACGTCCTAATGGGTCGCCGGTTGTCGGTAGCTTGCCGTCGACTAGGTGGTAGGTTGTCGTAGACATTGTCGTAGGGGGGGTCCAGTCGCTGTTTTTTCGGCGACCTACTACGACTATGACAGTCGCCGACAGTCGCCGGAAACATCTCCTAAGTGGGACAGCCCCATAAGTCAGTGTGGAGGTTACATGCTGATTCATGTGACGACTGATCCACGATGCATGGACGTGGTAATGCATCATTGGTTTTAAAGATGGCTCGTTTGCCCTGGAAGCTTCATTGGGTGGGAGGGGGTGGGGGGAGAGGAGGCAGTGAAGGGGGCTGTGCAGAGGAGCTTTGCAAGAACCTGCAATCCAAGCCAACACACTACTTAATTGCCTCATCACATCACCACTGTAAAGCAACAAGGATATGTTCTGGCTGCATAATCTATGTATAATTGATGTCTAGTTTATGTGTTGGCTGCAGCAATGTGACACTAATGATGCTGCTGCAAGCAAGATTTTCATTGTACCCGCACCTCACCATACTTTACTTTTAAACTTGGAGATACAGCATGGAAACAGGCCCCTTCGGCCAACCGAGCCCTCGCCGTCCAGCGATCACCCGCACACTAGTTCTGTCCTACACACATTTAGGGACAATTGACAATTTTACCGAAGCCAATTAATCTACAAACCTATGCGTCTTTGGAATGTCAGAGAAAGCCCACGCGGTCACGGGGAGAACGTGCAAACTCCACGCACGGGCAGCACCCGAGGGCAGGATCGAACCCGGGTCTCTAGCGCTGCAAGGCAGCAGCTCTACCGCTGTGCCACCCCTTGTGCATATGACGACATACTTGACTTGACTTGGAGGGGTTAAACACTCCCTAGGAGAAGGTTGTGTTCCTCCCATTCTTCTTGAGAAGGAGTGTACTATTACATTTGCATTACACAGAGGTGCTTGTTTATGGAACTGGCAGTCTGACTCAGTACTGCCACAGTTACCGTCCCAAGAATTCTTCCTCTGAGACTGCTCTTTCACGTCCATGTCAGTGGTAAGTATTAGTGCGGCGGCCCCTACAGCCCGTCTGTCTTTTTATTTTATTTTTGTCTAGTTAAATGTAGTTGTTTGTATTTTTTTGGTACTGTTTTAATTGTGTATATGTGGGGGGAGGGGGAAACTTTAAAAAAATCTCTTCCCTGTACGGGAGACCCGACCTTTTCCCTGTCGGGTCTCCGTTGTCGTTGGTCCGTAGCTCCGTGGAGCGGCCTCCGACCGGCACGACCTGGGGGCTCCAGTCGCGGAGCCTGCAGAGCTGCGGACGTGCCATCGTGGGGTTGGCCGGCCTCGGAGCGTGGGGGAGCGGTGGTGGCTCGCTGCTGCGGCCCGACTCCGGAGCTCCAGCTGCAGCTGCAGACCCGTGGACTGTGACATCGGGAGCTCGCGGGTCCGGGTGAGAGACCGCTTTCCGGAGCTCCCGCAACGCAACTTCTCCCGCCCGTGTTGCGGGGTTGGAACGACCCGGAGCGGGGCCGTAAATCGCCCGGCGCGTCTTTAATGGCGGCGGGACATTCCAGCGCCCGCCGGGGGCTCCAACTTGGTGACCTTTGGGCCCGGAGCGAGGCCGTACACCGCCCGGCGCAGCCTCAACGGCCGTGGGACTTAACATTGCCCGCCTGGGGCTTCAACATCGGGAGAAAAATGGTGCAGGGGAGAGAAATGACTTTGCCTTCCATCACAGTGAGGAGGAGATTCACTGTGATGGATGTTTTTCTGTAAATTGAATTGTTTGTGTGTCGTGTAAGAATTGTTTTGTTTGTATGGCTGTGGAAACGGAGTTTCGTTTGAGCCTCTTTGAGGTTCAAATGACAAGAAATAAATCAATCAAATCAATCAATCAATCAATCAGTCTGAAGAAGGGTCTCGACCTGAAATCACCAACCTGCTTCCCTCACCGAAGCAGACGATGGCTGCAGCCAACACAGAGAGAGAGAGAGAGAGAGAGAGAGAGAGAGAGAGAGAGAGAGAGAGAGAGAGAGTGTTTTTTTTTTCAGCTCTGCAGTTGAGAAGGATTCAAACAGCTTTTCAAGGACGTTGTCGATGGGGAAGGAACAGAGGCAGAGGGGCTTCATGGTCTAACTTATTGTTGGACTGGTGAAACTTTTCTCTGTTCTAGGAATTCTCCACAAGTGCGGACATTCCGGAGATATTTTTCCATTGTGGAGGGTGCGGTTGTCGTTGGTGGACTGCCAAGAGTGGATGGTGTTAGAGGCAACAGGAAACAAGGCATTTTGCTCCGGCGGATGTCGGGTTTCATGTGAAGATGGTACTGTTGAGTCCGGAAAGAATGGGATAGAGCTTCCCAAAAGCTGCTGTCGGCTGTGGCCGTCTTTGGGGATTTTCTGGCGGTAGCTGGAGGCTTCAGAGTTCTGCTACTTGTTGACTGTGACTGTTTGCAGGAGTTAACGTGGAGCTGAGCTGCCGGGGCGATTGGAGCTGGTTGTGCCTCTGTCAGGATGGCGAAGGCTGGGGCGAGGCCGAAGAACCGGAGCTACGCAGTGGCGGCATCAGAGACGGATGCGAGGACAGTGGAGCATGAGCCTTATGTGAACTTGCATTGGGGCAGGTTTGGTATCTCGATCCAAACTGGGCCCCAGATGTCTAGGGGTGCAATTACCAAGGCCGTGAATGACCTTATTGGGGGGCGGGCTGTTGTCTCTTCCGAGCTTGTAAGAGGCAAGGTGGAGATGATTTTGCAGACCGAGGAGGGTGTGAAAATGGCGTTGGAGAGGGGGATATCAGTGGGGGGGATCCAATTACAGGTGGATCCGTGGTTATCGAGGGTGAGACCGGTTCTCCTGCGGAGTTGCCCCACATTTATTTCGGATGCTGCACTTATGCCACACCTGTCTACGATTGGGGAGGTGAGGTCTAAGTGCTTTAGGCTCAGGCACCTCGGGGAGGACCCGGAGGAAAGAGGGATCTTGAGTTTTAAGAGGAGGGTGTTCATGAAGGTGGGTGAGGGCGAAGGCGAGGAGGGGAGCTTTGAGGTGGATTGTCAGGGTCTCTATAGAACCGTGTATTGGAGTTGGGGGAAGGCACGGTGTCATGAGTGTGGAGCATATGGACATTTCCGTAACGAGTGTCTTTCTCGCAGGGGCATTGCTAGAAGTTCTAGCGTAGTGGCCCAGGATTGCAATGCTGGGCCATCCGGGGTGGTACATCATGCCTCGGTGGCGCGGGCTGGCACTGCTGACCTGGCTAGGGCGGCTAGCTCTACCTCGGGGATCCGGGGCGGAAGTGATAGGCCATCTGGGTCTGAAAGTTCTGCCTTGGGGACCCGGGGCGGGGAAGGCCTCAGGCCCCTGCGTCCTGAGACTGTGGAGGTGGTGGTGGATAATGGTGAGGGGGAGGGAGAGGGTGGAGAGGGGGAGGAAAAAGATGGGGGGGGGGAGTGGGAGGTGAAGAAGTCGAGGAAGAAGAAGGCAAAGGGCCATCCAACGAGTAAAACGCAATCTGAGAACGGGGTGCGTGTCAGATCTAGTGAGGTCCAGAGTGTGCTTGGTGTGGCCCAGCAAGGCGATGAGGTCACTCAGACGGGGGGAGGGATGGTAAAGTGTGCGGGTGGTATAGTGGATGGGGGTAGTGAGGGGGTGGAAGACCCTTCCTTTATGGAGGTCACCGTACCGCCGCATGCTAGTGGGGTAAAAAGGACTAGGCCTGGCGAGGAAGAGGAAGGGCGTGAGGCGAAAGTTAGGGCAGGTGAGGGGGTTGATTCCGCTGGAGATGTGTCCTCTGGGCGGGGGGCTGTCCCTTCATTTCAGGGGCCCTCTGAGGGAGTTATCTCATCGGGTGGTGAGGTGAGCTCCCCTGGGGATGTGTCCTCTGGGTCGGAGGAGGTCCCCTCGTTTCAGAGGCCTCTTGAGGGTGATGGAACGCCAGAGGATGGGGTATGTGCCCATGGTAGGGGGGCCCCTGAGATGGGGGATGAGCAGAGTCGGCCTGAGGGGGGTGGTTCGGGGGCTGTGGTGTTCCAGTCTATGCTGCACATCAGTGCCAGTGGTGGTCATGGGGGGTGTGCTGCATCGCCGGATGAGGTGGAAGGGGAGAGGCTAAAAGAAAGAGGAGAGCCTCTGGGTATTGCTAGTGGTGGGGATGCTATAGGTGGTGTGGAGGTCGGGGATAGTTCGGAAGGTGAGGTCCCTTTAGGTTCAAGGGGTGGCAGTGTATCCCAGGCCCGGGGGGTGCCCAGTGTTTTTGTTTCCCCAGGCCAGGGAGTGGTGGGTGATGGTAGTGAGCAGGTGCCAAGCCAGGCAGGGGGATGCTTGTTGCAGTTGGGGGTTTCAGGGCCCTTACCTGGCATTGATCCTGGGGGTGGTGGCTTGCTGGAGGAGCGGGAGGGTGAACAGGAAAGTTTGGGTAGTGGGGGTGGAGAGCTTTTGGAGAGCTCTGGGCGTTCAATTACTGAGGGAGACCTTGAACGTTGTGTGTGGAGCCTGATGGTGCAGGTGCAAGTGCGTTGGCCGAGTGCCCAGGGTCCAAGGCCGAGTCTCTTGAATGTGAGATAGAGGTGGTTCGAGACTTTCTCAGAACAAACCGCTCTGTAAGAACAAGATTGGAGGCTGCTAATAGGCGGTGGAAGGATCTGCCAGGATTGATTCCGATTCTCGAGGATATTCTTGGCAGCAGGGAGAGTGCTCTTACTGACTTAGAGGAGGGGCAGTTTGGGGACTTTTTGGTGTTCCTTAGAGAGAAATTGGTTGTGTCTACGGGGTGTGAAGGGGTTTAATATCGTGGGCCTTTACATTCACCGTTGTAACATTAAACTTAAACGGGAGTAGAGCGAGTTTTCGTAGATTTCAGCTTTTATCAGTCCTTAAAGAGGGGAGATTTGCAGTGTGTTTTCTGCAGGAGACGCACACAGTTGTTAGTGATGAACCTACCTGGAGACTGGAGTGGGAAGGGGGGGTTTACATGAGCCATCTCAGCTCGAATTCGAGTGGGGTGGCCTTTTTGTTGGCCCAGAATTTCCTGCCAACGATTTTAAAAGTGAATGAAGTTGTGCCAGGACGTTTGCTCCATCTGGCCGTGAGCCTGGATGGCATGCCGTTGCATTTTATTAACGTGTATGCCCCTAGCTCCGGCACGATGCAGGCCGGCCTAATTCAGGAGGTGACTGCTCTGTTGAGCACTATTGATAGGGGAGAGTGTGTTTTCCTTGGTGGGGACTTTAATTGCACACTTGAGGCGCGAGATCGTTCTGGTACTCAGTGTGCCCCTGCTGTAGCGAAGAAGTTGAGAGGGATGATTGAATCCTTTGAGTTGGTTGATGCATGGAGGAACCTCCACCCGGATTCCAATGCTTTTTCGCGGAGGTATGAGGGTGGTGGTTCCCGTATTGACAGAATATATATTTCCCGAGCGTGTGTTGCCCGTGTCTCAGAGGCTTCAATGCGGGTGGTGCCATGTTCGGATCACTGTTTGGTGCGTGTGGAATTCAATCCGGCGCGCGCTAGGGCTGGGTCCGCGTACTGGCACTTTAATAACCGGTTGCTGGAGGATCGGTGTTTCCGGGAGTCATTCAGTAGGTTCTGGGGGAAGTGGAGAGAGGGGCGGAGGGGCTTCTCTTCCCTTAGGCAGTGGTGGGATGTAGGGAAGGCTCACATTCGTCTATTTTGTAAGGAGTATACGTGGGGGTCGACCGGACGGAGGGACTCAGCGGTCGCGAGGCTTGAGAGGGAGCTACGGGGTGCAGAGTCTCGCCTGGGTCGGGATGGTGAAGACTCCTGTGGATGGGGAGAGTTTCAGGAGAAGAAGGAAGCCTTGAGGAATCTGCTGCTTGAGCGGTCCCGAGGTGCTTTCGTGAGGGCGCGGGTACAGATGATGCAAGATCTGGACCGAGCGTCGCCTTTCTTTTTCTCTTTGGAGAAAGGGAGGGGAGCCTGCAAACAGCTCGTAGAGCTGCTCGCAGATGATGGATCCTCAGTCACTGATCCGGAGAGGATCAGTGAGGAGGTCAGGTCCTTTTATGGGTCCCTGTTCTCCGCAGGGGGATATAACGGGGAGGCTCAGCAGGACTTGTGGGAGGGTCTACCGACAGTTGATAGGGAGGTGGCCGATCTTCTTGATGGCCCCTTATCTTTGGAGGAGTTGACTTGTGCATTGTTTCAGCTCAGGAAGGGTAAGTCACCCGGGATGGATGGGTTGACGGTGGAGTTTGTCAGAGCTTTCTGGGAGATCCTGGGGGGTGATTACATGTTGGTGCTGGGGGAGAGTCTGGCGGCCGGGGAGATGCCCCTCTCGTGGCGTAGGGCAGTTGTTGTCTTGCTGCCTAAGAAGGGTGAACTCCGCTTGTTGAAGAACTGGAGGCCGGTATCTCTCCTATGTACAGAATATAAAGTATTTGCACGGGCAATGGCAAATCGCATGGGCCCTGTGCTGTCTCAAATGATTCATCCTGACCAGTCCTATACAGTCCCTGGCAGGTCCATTCAGGATAACATCCACCTGGTTAGGGACCTGATTCATATAGTTCAGGGTACTGGTCAGTCAGCTGCTTTTCTGTCTCTTGATCAAGAGAAGGCTTTTGATAGGGTAGAGCATGATTACCTATTCGGGACGTTGCAAGCGTTTGGATTTGGACCGCATTTTGTGGCCCGGGTCCGGCTTCTGTACGCTGCAGCGGAGTGCCTGGTGAAGGTTAATGGTGCGTTGTTGGCTCCCTTTCAGTTTGGGAGGGGGGTCCGTCAGGGGTGCCCCATGTCGGGTCAGTTGTACTCGGTCTGTGTGGAGCCGTTCCTGTGTCTTCTTCGGAGGAGGTTGACAGGCCTGGCCCTACCTGGGCCTGGGTTGGAGGTGGTTCTTTCAGCGTATGCAGATGATGTCCTCCTTATGTTCACTGATCCTGGTGACCTGCGGAGGATGCGTGACTGCCAGGAGATTTTCTCAGCTGCATCTTCTGCCAGGATTAACTGGAGTAAGTGTTCTGGTCTTTTAGTGGGTCAGTGGCAGGTGGATTCCCTGCCGGAGGAGATGGAAAGGTATGTGTGGAGCACAACCCATCTCCTCTATCTGGGGGTTTACCTGAGTCCCACTGAGGATGCTTGGCCGGCGAATTGGCTGGAGTTGGAGACGAAGGTGGTTGCCCGGCTGGGTCGCTGGTCGGGCTTGCTTGGAGTTCTTTCTTTCCGGGGGAGGGTGATGGTCATAAATCAGCTGGTGGCCTCCATGTTATGGTACCGGCTGGCTACTCTTGTACCACCTTCCATATTTGTAAATGCTCTTCAGAAGAAGCTGGTAGATTTCTTCTGGGGAAATAGGAAGCACTGGGTCTCTGCAGCGGTCCTGAGTCTCCCGTTAGAGGAGGGCGGTCAGTCCTTGGTATGCGTGCGTACCCAGGTGGCGGCTCTCCGTCTCAGGACTCTGCGGAGGTATATGTATGAAGAGAATCCCCCCAGATGGCACGCTCTGGCCACGTATTTTTTTCGTCGTGGTCGTTGCCTAGGGGGGGTCTCGCGGCTCCCGGTGGCGGGCATCAGTAGACCCGCCCTAAGGGGTTTGCCTGTTTTCTATCGGGATGTGATCAGAGTGAGGAATTTGGTTGTTTTCAGCCAGCGTGTTGTTCCACGAGGGGAGGGGGATGGTGCGGATGCGGGAGTGGCCGGTCCTCGCCCAGTCATGGCGGGTGTCGAGGAGAGGCGAGCGCCTAGAGTGGTTCTGGCTGAGCTTTCAATTGCTCCGTCAGATCTGCTCATCGGGCCAAGGCTCCGGGATATTTCTCGGGAACCGGCTCCACACAACCTGAGCCGCCTTTCTGAGATGATCAGCATACCGTTTCGTGATGCGAAGAGACGCACATTGTATAGGATGTTCCTGCACATTCTGCACCTCCTTGTCTTTGTTTCCCGTCCTGACACACCTTGGCGGACGGTGTTACCACCTGATGGTGGGGGGGGTCCCTGGTGGGGGTCCTTCTATAAGGGAGTTGTTCCCCTTTACATTGGGGACCTGGGGTGGAGACTGTTGCACGGAGCGGTGGTTTGCAATAAACTTTTGAGTCGGTTCACGGGTTCGTCTGCCGCGTGTATTTTCTGTGGCAAGGAAGAAACCGTGTTCCACGTATACATGGAGTGTGAGAGGTTACTGCCCCTGTATCAATATCTGAAGGGGTTGTTCCTTAAGTTCTGGTTGCATTTTAGTCCCACGATTCTAGTGTGTGGGCATAAGGTAGGGTGTGGGGAGAGCCAAGTGGGGGGTTGGGACCTCCCTGTCGGTTTGCTCCTGGGCCTGGTTAAGATGGCCATTCGTGGGTCCAGGCAGCGGGTGGTCGATGGTGAGGCGAGAGTTGGCTGCCTGCCCCTCTTCCGGGCGTACGTCCGTGCACGGGTGTCCCTGGAGCGGGAATATGCGGTGTCCACGGGGACTCTGGAGGCCTTCCGTGGGCGATGGTCACCACGTGGGGTGGAGAGTATAATAAATCATGAATGTAATGTTGTACTATAATGATGTGGTTTGATATAATGTATCTTTGATTATGTATTGATGTGATGTATCATTGAGTGTGTTGAATAAAGTTTTTGAAAAGTAAAAAAAAATAAAATAAAAAAAAGAGAGAGAGATGCAAGAAATCAGCTATGACATAAGAGTATAAGAGCAGGGAGGTTCTAGTGCAGTTGTACAGGGTCTTGGTGAGACCACACCTGGAGTATTGCGTACAGTTTTGGTCTCCTAATCTGAGGAAAGACATTCTTGCCATGGAGGGAGTACAGAGAAGGTTCACCAGACTGATTCCTGGGATGGCAGGACTTTCATATGAAGAAAGACTGGATAGACTCGGTTTGTACTCGCTAGAATTTAGAAGATTGAGGGGGGATCTTATAGAAACTTACAAAATTCTTAAGGGGTTGGACAGGCTAGATGCAGGAAGATTATTCCCGATGTTGGGGAAGTCCAGAACAAGGTGTCACAGTTTAAGGGTAACGGGGAAGTCTTTTAGGACCGAGATGAGAAAATCATTTTTCACACAGAGAGTGGTGAATCTGTAGAATTCTCTGCCACAGAAGGTAGTTGAGGCCAGTTCATTGGCTATATTTAAGAGGGAGTTAGATGTGGCGCAGCGGTAGAGTTACTGCCTCACAGTGCCAGAGACCCGGGTTCGATCCTGACCTCGGGTGCTGTCTGTACTGAGTTAATTAAGAACTTTTAAAATAATTTTTTGAGACATAATCACAATCATAGGCATGAATGCTTGTCGGGAAATACAATTAACAGTATTAGTTTAGTTTAGTTTAGAAATGCAGCGCGGAAACAGGCCCTTCGGCCCACCGAGTCTGCACTGACCAGCGATCCCCGCACGTTAACACTATCCTACACACACTAGGGGTAATTTACACTTATACCAAACCAATTTACCGATATACCTGTACGTCTTTGGAGTGTGGGAGGAAACCGAAAATCTCGGAGAAAACCCACGCAGATTAAGGGGAGAACGTACAAACTCCGTACAGACTGGATGCACCCATAGTCAGGATCGAACCCGGGTCTCCGATGCTGCAAGCGCTGTAAGGCAGCAACTCTACCGTTGCGCCAACATGCCGCCCATGAGAAGCTTCTAGAATGGAGAGCTGATAGAACTGGCAACAACTGAACACAACCTTTGTGCATCTGCATTGGCGAAACGTACCTGAAGTGTTAGGTCCATCACGGGTACTGAACTCCCCACCGTCGAAGGGATCTACAGGAGTCGCTGCATCAAAAAGGCAGCCAGCATCATCAGAGACCCACACCAGCCTGGCCACGCTCTCATTTCACCCCCTGCCATCGGGAAGAAGGTACAGGAGCCTGAAAACTTTAACGTCCAAGTTCAGCAGCAGCTTCTTCCCTCCAGCCATCAGGAACAAAGAGGCCGCCGAGAAAATGAACGGACCAGGCGTGGGGGTCTGCCGAGAGCAAAGAGGGACAATTGGGGACTTCTTTGTAAAGGGGCTGTCCCACTGTACGAGCTAATTCAAGAGCTCTCCCGAGTTTAAAAAAAATCAAACTCGTGGTAAGCACGTAGAATGTATGTAGCGGGTACGTCGGAGCTCGAGGACGTCTCTTAGCAGCTCGTAACGCAAATGGCAGGTACTCGGGAAACGCGGTAAGCTCGTGAAGACTCGTGAAGATTTTTCAACATGTTGAAAATATGTCCACGAGAGCCCCGAGTACCTACAAGTGGCTATTACCGTAATCCTCCGAGTTCGAATCAGGGGAAACTCGGGAGAACTCTTGAATTAGCTCGTACAGTGGGACAGCCCCATTATGGTGTCGGCGCCCTTGAGGTGGTGACTGTTTGCATTCCTTGTGCATGGTATGAACAACAACGAATTTCACTGTGACATGTCACATGTGATAATAAAGTATCAATTAATTAATCAATCGATCGATCAATCAATCAATCAATCAAGCTATTGAACAGGACAACCTCCAAGTAAGCTCCGAACTACATAGACCTGGGGGCATTATTTTTGTCTTTTAGTACTATTATTATTTGTTTCGATTATTTTTTCTATGGTGCTTACAGAGTACTATGTTTAGTACAGAAGTAGACTTTAGAGCCAGACTTTAGAGTCTGAAGAAGGGTCTCGACCCGAAACGTCACCCATTCCTTCTCTCCAGAGATGTTGCCTGTCCCGCAGAGTTACTTCAGCACTTTGTGTCTATCTATGCTTCCATCTCTGTTGCGCTGCTGCTAGTAAGATTTTCATTGTGACATTTCGAGACACATGGTGATAAAACACACTTGACTCTAGAGTCGATCCAATCTGGTTCATTTATTAATTTCCCTCTTCTGCAGTAGAGCCCAGTGCCTTATTTAAACCACCCCTACATTCTCCCTATAAGATGTAAAACTCCACAGTGAAGTCTAATAGGACAGACTAGATACAGGAAAAATGTTCCCGATGTCGGGGGGAGTCCAGAACCAGGGGTAGGCCATTTAGGACTGAGATGAGGAAAAACCTTTTCACCCAGAGAGTTGTGAATCTGTGGAATTCTCTGCCACAGAAGGCAGTGGTGGCCAATTCACTGGATGTATTCAAGAGAGAGTTGGATATAGATAGCCCTTAGGGCTAAAGGAATCAAGGGATAGGGGAGAAAGGAGGAATGTGGTACTGATTTTGGATAATCAGCCATGATCATATTGAATGACGATGCTAGATCAAAGGCCTACTCCTGCACCTATTTTATATGTTTCTAAAGGGCCTGTCCCACTTAGGCATTTTTTAGGCGACTACAGGCGACTAGGCTGTCGCCACATGGTCGCCGGGATGTCGCCTGTATGGTCGTGAGTAGTCTCAGCCGCCCAAAGAATCGTAGCGTTTTTCTGGTCCCCGCTGGATTTTGAAATGTTCAAAAGTTTTCGGCGACAGTGGGCTTGACGCCAATGAGCATAGCTCATTTTAAAATATTAAAATAAAACAATTCCTCCAGTTTGATGACCTCGAAAAGATCATCCACACATTCACCAATCTTCCCTGTCCTGCCTGCAACTGGTCCAAAACGCCGCAGCGAGACTCCTGACGGGCACCCGAAAAAAGGGACCACATCACCCCGATCCTGGCCTCTCTCCACTGGCTCCCTGTGCGGTTCCGTATAAACTTCAAGATCCTCCTCCCTGTCTACAAAGCCCTCAATGGACTTGCCCCCACCTACATAAAAAGTCTTCTCACCCCCCACTCCACCTCCAGGCCCCTCAGATCGGCCGACTTGGGGTTGCTGAATATCCCGTGGTCTAGGCATAAGCTCAGGGACGACCGCACCTTTGCGGTTGCAGACCCTAGACTGTGGAACAGCATCCCCTTTCCCATCAGAACTGCCCCCTCCATCGACTCTTTTAAGTCAAGACTAAAAACGTATCTATACTCCCAAGCCTTTCCTGACGTCCTCTGAGTGAGGGCTACATGTATATATGTATGTAGTTTGTTTTGTTTGTGCTATTCTTATAACAAATGTAAAGCACTTTGGCCAACGAGAGTTGTTTTTTAAATGTGCTATATAAATAAATGTGACTTGACTTGACTAGACAAGCTTGACTTCTCCTGACGTAGGTGCTGTCGTAGGCTGTTGCCAGGTGACATGGGTTGTCACCGGTGCTGACGTAGGTGAATTCCATTGGCGACTACCTACGTCAACCAGAGACAGGTACCGGCGACTGAATTGTTGTAAGTTGCCTTCAGTTGTCGCCAACAGGGTCGTAGGGTGGACGTAGGTTGTCGTAGGTGTGTGGTCGTAGGTGGACGTCCTAATGGGTCGCCGGTTGTCGGTAGCTTGCCGTCGACTAGGTGGTAGGTTGTCGTAGACATTGTCGTAGGGGGGGTCCAGTCGCTGTTTTTTCGGCGACCTACTACGACTATGACAGTCGCCGACAGTCGCCGGAAACATCTCCTAAGTGGGACAGCCCCATAAGTCAGTGTGGAGGTTACATGCTGATTCATGTGACGACTGATCCACGATGCATGGACGTGGTAATGCATCATTGGTTTTAAAGATGGCTCGTTTGCCCTGGAAGCTTCATTGGGTGGGAGGGGGTGGGGGGAGAGGAGGCAGTGAAGGGGGCTGTGCAGAGGAGCTTTGCAAGAACCTGCAATCCAAGCCAACACACTACTTAATTGCCTCATCACATCACCACTGTAAAGCAACAAGGATATGTTCTGGCTGCATAATCTATGTATAATTGATGTCTAGTTTATGTGTTGGCTGCAGCAATGTGACACTAATGATGCTGCTGCAAGCAGGATTTTCATTGTACCCGCACCTCACCATACTTTACTTTTAAACTTGGAGATACAGCATGGAAACAGGCCCCTTCGGCCAACCGAGCCCTCGCCGTCCAGCGATCACCCGCACACTAGTTCTGTCCTACACACATTTAGGGACAATTGACAATTTTACCGAAGCCAATTAATCTACAAACCTATGCGTCTTTGGAATGTCAGAGAAAGCCCACGCGGTCACGGGGAGAACGTGCAAACTCCACGCACGGGCAGCACCCGAGGGCAGGATCGAACCCGGGTCTCTGGCGCTGCAAGGCAGCAGCTCTACCGCTGTGCCACCCCTTGTGCATATGACGACATACTTGACTTGACTTGGAGGGGTTAAACAATCCCTAGGAGAAGGTTGTGTTCCTCCCATTCTTCTTGAGAAGGAGTGTACTATTACATTTGCATTACACAGAGGTGCTTGTTTATGGAACTGGCAGTCTGACTCAGTACTGCCACAGTTACCGTCCCAAGAAGTCTTCCTCTGAGACTGCTCTTTCACGTCCATGTCAGTGGTAAGTATTAGTGCGGCGGCCCCTACAGCCCGTCTGTCTTTTTATTTTATTTTTGTCTAGTTAAATGTAGTTGTTTGTATTTTTTTGGTACTGTTTTAATTGTGTATATGTGGGGGGAGGGGGAAACTTAAAAAAAATCTCTTCCCTGTACGGGAGACCCGACCTTTTCCCTGTCGGGTCTCCGTTGTCGTTGGTCCGTAGCTCCGTGGAGCGGCCTCCGACCGGCACGACCTGGGGGCTCCAGTCGTGGAGCCTGCGGAGCTGCGGACGTGCCATCGTGGGGTTGGCCGGCCTCGGAGCGTGGGGGAGCGGTGGTGGCTTGCTGCTGCGGCCCGACTCCGGAGCTCCAGCTGCAGCTGCAGACCCGTGGACTGTGACATCGGGAGCTCGCGGGTCCGGGTGAGAGACCGCTTTCCGGAGCTCCCGCAACGCAACTTCTCCTGCCCGTGTCGCGGGGTTGGAACGACCCGGAGTGGGGCCGTAAATCGCCCGGCGCGTCTTTAATGGCGGCGGGACATTCCAGCGCCCGCCGGGGGCTCCAACTTGGTGACCTTTGGGCCCGGAGCGAGGCCGTACACCGCCCGGCGCAGCCTCAACGGCCGTGGGACTTAACATTGCCCGCCTGGGGCTTCAACATCGGGAGAAAAATGGTGCAGGGGAGAGAAATGACTTTGCCTTCCATCACAGTGAGGAGGAGATTCACTGTGATGGATGTTTTTCTGTAAATTGAATTGTTTGTGTGTCGTGTAAGAATTGTTTTGTTTGTATGGCTGTGGAAACGGAGTTTCGTTTGAGCCTCTTTGAGGTTCAAATGACAAGAAATAAATCAATCAAATCAATCAATCAATCAATCAGTCTGAAGAAGGGTCTCGACCTGAAATCACCAACCTGCTTCCCTCACCGAAGCAGACGATGGCTGCAGCCAACACAGAGAGAGAGAGAGAGAGAGAGAGAGAGAGAGAGAGAGAGAGAGAGAGAGAGAGTGTTTTTTTTTTCAGCTCTGCAGTTGAGAAGGATTCAAACAGCTTTTCAAGGACGTTGTCGATGGGGAAGGAACAGAGGCAGAGGGGCTTCATGGTCTAACTTATTGTTGGACTGGTGAAACTTTTCTCTGTTCTAGGAATTCTCCACAAGGGCGGACATTCCGGAGATATTTTTCCATTGTGGAGGGTGCGGTTGTCGTTGGTGGACTGCCAAGAGTGGATGGTGTTAGAGGCAACAGGAAACAAGGCATTTTGCTCCGGCGGATGTCGGGTTTAATGTGAAGATGGTACTGTTGAGTCCGGAAAGAATGGGATAGAGCTTCCCAAAAGCTGCTGTCGGCTGTGGCCGTCTTTGGGGATTTTCTGGCGGTAGCTGGAGGCTTCAGAGTTCTGCTACTTGTTGACTGTGACTGTTTGCAGGAGTTAACGTGGAGCTGAGCTGCCGGGGCGATTGGAGCTGGTTGTGCCTCTGTCAGGATGGCGAAGGCTGAGGCGAGGCCGAAGAACCGGAGCTACGCAGTGGCGGCATCAGAGACGGATGCGAGGACAGTGGAGCATGAGCCTTATGTGAACTTGCATTGGGGCAGGTTTGGTATCTCGATCCAAACTGGGCCCCAGATGTCTAGGGGTGCAATTACCAAGGCCGTGAATGACCTTATTGGGGGGCGGGCTGTTGTCTCTTCCGAGCTTGTAAGAGGCAAGGTGGAGATGATTTTGCAGACCGAGGAGGGTGTGAAAATGGCGTTGGAGAGGGGGATATCAGTGGGGGGGATCCAATTACAGGTGGATCCGTGGTTATCGAGGGTGAGACCGGTTCTCCTGCGGAGTTGCCCCACATTTATTTCGGATGCTGCACTTATGCCACACCTGTCTACGATTGGGGAGGTGAGGTCTAAGTGCTTTAGGCTCAGGCACCTCGGGGAGGACCCGGAGGAAAGAGGGATCTTGAGTTTTAAGAGGAGGGTGTTCATGAAGGTGGGTGAGGGCGAAGGCGAGGAGGGGAGCTTTGAGGTGGATTGTCAGGGTCTCTATAGAACCGTGTATTGGAGTTGGGGGAAGGCACGGTGTCATGAGTGTGGAGCATATGGACATTTCCGTAACGAGTGTCTTTCTCGCAGGGGCATTGCTAGAAGTTCTAGCGTAGTGGCCCAGGATTGCAATGCTGGGCCATCCGGGGTGGTACATCATGCCTCGGTGGCGCGGGCTGGCACTGCTGACCTGGCTAGGGCGGCTAGCTCTACCTCGGGGATCCGGGGCGGAAGTGATAGGCCATCTGGGTCTGAAAGTTCTGCCTTGGGGACCCGGGGCGGGGAAGGCCTCAGGCCCCTGCGTCCTGAGACTGTGGAGGTGGTGGTGGATAATGGTGAGGGGGAGGGAGAGGGTGGAGAGGGGGAGGAAAAAGATGGGGGGGGGGAGTGGGAGGTGAAGAAGTCGAGGAAGAAGAAGGCAAAGGGCCATCCAACGAGTAAAACGCAATCTGAGAACGGGGTGCGTGTCAGATCTAGTGAGGTCCAGAGTGTGCTTGGTGTGGCCCAGCAAGGCGATGAGGTCACTCAGACGGGGGGAGGGATGGTAAAGTGTGCGGGTGGTATAGTGGATGGGGGTAGTGAGGGGGTGGAAGACCCTTCCTTTATGGAGGTCACCGTACCGCCGCATGCTAGTGGGGTAAAAAGGACTAGGCCTGGCGAGGAAGAGGAAGGGCGTGAGGCGAAAGTTAGGGCAGGTGAGGGGGTTGATTCCGCTGGAGATGTGTCCTCTGGGCGGGGGGCTGTCCCTTCATTTCAGGGGCCCTCTGAGGGAGTTATCTCATCGGGTGGTGAGGTGAGCTCCCCTGGGGATGTGTCCTCTGGGTCGGAGGAGGTCCCCTCGTTTCAGAGGCCTCTTGAGGGTGATGGAACGCCAGAGGATGGGGTATGTGCCCATGGTAGGGGGGCCCCTGAGATGGGGGATGAGCAGAGTCGGCCTGAGGGGGGTGGTTCGGGGGCTGTGGTGTTCCAGTCTATGCTGCACATCAGTGCCAGTGGTGGTCATGGGGGGTGTGCTGCATCGCCGGATGAGGTGGAAGGGGAGAGGCTAAAAGAAAGAGGAGAGCCTCTGGGTATTGCTAGTGGTGGGGATGCTATAGGTGGTGTGGAGGTCGGGGATAGTTCGGAAGGTGAGGTCCCTTTAGGTTCAAGGGGTGGCAGTGTATCCCAGGCCCGGGGGGTGCCCAGTGTTTTTGTTTCCCCAGGCCAGGGAGTGGTGGGTGATGGTAGTGAGCAGGTGCCAAGCCAGGCAGGGGGATGCTTGTTGCAGTTGGGGGTTTCAGGGCCCTTACCTGGCATTGATCCTGGGGGTGGTGGCTTGCTGGAGGAGCGGGAGGGTGAACAGGAAAGTTTGGGTAGTGGGGGTGGAGAGCTTTTGGAGAGCTCTGGGCGTTCAATTACTGAGGGAGACCTTGAACGTTGTGTTGTGGAGCCTGATGGTGCAGGTGCAAGTGCGTTGGCCGAGTGCCCAGGGTCCAAGGCCGAGTCTCTTGAATGTGAGATAGAGGTGGTTCGAGACTTTCTCAGAACAAACCGCTCTGTAAGAACAAGATTGGAGGCTGCTAATAGGCGGTGGAAGGATCTGCCAGGATTGATTCCGATTCTCGAGGATATTCTTGGCAGCAGGGAGAGTGCTCTTACTGACTTAGAGGAGGGGCAGTTTGGGGACTTTTTGGTGTTCCTTAGAGAGAAATTGGTTGTGTCTACGGGGTGTGAAGGGGTTTAATATCGTGGGCCTTTACATTCACCGTTGTAACATTAAACTTAAACGGGAGTAGAGCGAGTTTTCGTAGATTTCAGCTTTTATCAGTCCTTAAAGAGGGGAGATTTGCAGTGTGTTTTCTGCAGGAGACGCACACAGTTGTTAGTGATGAACCTACCTGGAGACTGGAGTGGGAAGGGGGGGTTTACATGAGCCATCTCAGCTCGAATTCGAGTGGGGTGGCCTTTTTGTTGGCCCAGAATTTCCTGCCAACGATTTTAAAAGTGAATGAAGTTGTGCCAGGACGTTTGCTCCATCTGGCCGTGAGCCTGGATGGCATGCCGTTGCATTTTATTAACGTGTATGCCCCTAGCTCCGGCACGATGCAGGCCGGCCTAATTCAGGAGGTGACTGCTCTGTTGAGCACTATTGATAGGGGAGAGTGTGTTTTCCTTGGTGGGGACTTTAATTGCACACTTGAGGCGCGAGATCGTTCTGGTACTCAGTGTGCCCCTGCTGTAGCGAAGAAGTTGAGAGGGATGATTGAATCCTTTGAGTTGGTTGATGCATGGAGGAACCTCCACCCGGATTCCAATGCTTTTTCGCGGAGGTATGAGGGTGGTGGTTCCCGTATTGACAGAATATATATTTCCCGAGCGTGTGTTGCCCGTGTCTCAGAGGCTTCAATGCGGGTGGTGCCATGTTCGGATCACTGTTTGGTGCGTGTGGAATTCAATCCGGCGCGCGCTAGGGCTGGGTCCGCGTACTGGCACTTTAATAACCGGTTGCTGGAGGATCGGTGTTTCCGGGAGTCATTCAGTAGGTTCTGGGGGAAGTGGAGAGAGGGGCGGAGGGGCTTCTCTTCCCTTAGGCAGTGGTGGGATGTAGGGAAGGCTCACATTTGTCTATTTTGTAAGGAGTATACGTGGGGGTCGACCGGACGGAGGGACTCAGCGGTCGCGAGGCTTGAGAGGGAGCTACGGGGTGCAGAGTCTCGCCTGGGTCGGGATGGTGAAGACTCCTGTGGATGGGGAGAGTTTCAGGAGAAGAAGGAAGCCTTGAGGAATCTGCTGCTTGAGCGGTCCCGAGGTGCTTTCGTGAGGGCGCGGGTACAGATGATGCAAGATCTGGACCGAGCGTCGCCTTTCTTTTTCTCTTTGGAGAAAGGGAGGGGAGCCTGCAAACAGCTCGTAGAGCTGCTCGCAGATGATGGATCCTCAGTCACTGATCCGGAGAGGATCAGTGAGGAGGTCAGGTCCTTTTATGGGTCCCTGTTCTCCGCAGGGGGATATAACGGGGAGGCTCAGCAGGACTTGTGGGAGGGTCTACCGACAGTTGATAGGGAGGTGGCCGATCTTCTTGATGGCCCCTTATCTTTGGAGGAGTTGACTTGTGCATTGTTTCAGCTCAGGAAGGGTAAGTCACCCGGGATGGATGGGTTGACGGTGGAGTTTGTCAGAGCTTTCTGGGAGATCCTGGGGGGTGATTACATGTTGGTGCTGGGGGAGAGTCTGGCGGCCGGGGAGATGCCCCTCTCGTGGCGTAGGGCAGTTGTTGTCTTGCTGCCTAAGAAGGGTGAACTCCGCTTGTTGAAGAACTGGAGGCCGGTATCTCTCCTATGTACAGAATATAAAGTATTTGCACGGGCAATGGCAAATCGCATGGGCCCTGTGCTGTCTCAAATGATTCATCCTGACCAGTCCTATACAGTCCCTGGCAGGTCCATTCAGGATAACATCCACCTGGTTAGGGACCTGATTCATATAGTTCAGGGTACTGGTCAGTCAGCTGCTTTTCTGTCTCTTGATCAAGAGAAGGCTTTTGATAGGGTAGAGCATGATTACCTATTCGGGACGTTGCAAGCGTTTGGATTTGGACCGCATTTTGTGGCCCGGGTCCGGCTTCTGTACGCTGCAGCGGAGTGCCTGGTGAAGGTTAATGGTGCGTTGTTGGCTCCCTTTCAGTTTGGGAGGGGGGTCCGTCAGGGGTGCCCCATGTCGGGTCAGTTGTACTCGGTCTGTGTGGAGCCGTTCCTGTGTCTTCTTCGGAGGAGGTTGACAGGCCTGGCCCTACCTGGGCCTGGGTTGGAGGTGGTTCTTTCAGCGTATGCAGATGATGTCCTCCTTATGTTCACTGATCCTGGAGACCTGCGGAGGATGCGTGACTGCCAGGAGATTTTCTCAGCTGCATCTTCTGCCAGGATTAACTGGAGTAAGTGTTCTGGTCTTTTAGTGGGTCAGTGGCAGGTGGATTCCCTGCCGGAGGAGATGGAAAGGTATGTGTGGAGCACAACCCATCTCCTCTATCTGGGGGTTTACCTGAGTCCCACTGAGGATGCTTGGCCGGCGAATTGGCTGGAGTTGGAGACGAAGGTGGTTGCCCGGCTGGGTCGCTGGTCGGGCTTGCTTGGAGTTCTTTCTTTCCGGGGGAGGGTGATGGTCATAAATCAGCTGGTGGCCTCCATGTTATGGTACCGGCTGGCTACTCTTGTACCACCTTCCATATTTGTAAATGCTCTTCAGAAGAAGCTGGTAGATTTCTTCTGGGGAAATAGGAAGCACTGGGTCTCTGCAGCGGTCCTGAGTCTCCCGTTAGAGGAGGGCGGTCAGTCCTTGGTATGCGTGCGTACCCAGGTGGCGGCTCTCCGTCTCAGGACTCTGCGGAGGTATATGTATGAAGAGAATCCCCCCAGATGGCACGCTCTGGCCACGTATTTTTTTCGTCGTGGTCGTTGCCTAGGGGGGGTCTCGCGGCTCCCGGTGGCGGGCATCAGTAGACCCGCCCTAAGGGGTTTGCCTGTTTTCTATCGGGATGTGATCAGAGTGAGGAATTTGGTTGTTTTCAGCCAGCGTGTTGTTCCACGAGGGGAGGGGGATGGTGCGGATGCGGGAGTGGCCGGTCCTCGCCCAGTCATGGCGGGTGTCGAGGAGAGGCGAGCGCCTAGAGTGGTTCTGGCTGAGCTTTCAATTGCTCCGTCAGATCTGCTCATCGGGCCAAGGCTCCGGGATATTTCTCGGGAACCGGCTCCACACAACCTGAGCCGCCTTTCTGAGATGATCAGCATACCGTTTCGTGATGCGAAGAGACGCACATTGTATAGGATGTTCCTGCACATTCTGCACCTCCTTGTCTTTGTTTCCCGTCCTGACACACCTTGGCGGACGGTGTTACCACCTGATGGTGGGGGGGGTCCCTGGTGGGGGTCCTTCTATAAGGGAGTTGTTCCCCTTTACATTGGGGACCTGGGGTGGAGACTGTTGCACGGAGCGGTGGTTTGCAATAAACTTTTGAGTCGGTTCACGGGTTCGTCTGCCGCGTGTATTTTCTGTGGCAAGGAAGAAACCGTGTTCCACGTATACATGGAGTGTGAGAGGTTACTGCCCCTGTATCAATATCTGAAGGGGTTGTTCCTTAAGTTCTGGTTGCATTTTAGTCCCACGATTCTAGTGTGTGGGCATAAGGTAGGGTGTGGGGAGAGCCAAGTGGGGGGTTGGGACCTCCCTGTCGGTTTGCTCCTGGGCCTGGTTAAGATGGCCATTCGTGGGTCCAGGCAGCGGGTGGTCGATGGTGAGGCGAGAGTTGGCTGCCTGCCCCTCTTCCGGGCGTACGTCCGTGCACGGGTGTCCCTGGAGCGGGAATATGCGGTGTCCACGGGGACTCTGGAGGCCTTCCGTGGGCGATGGTCACCACGTGGGGTGGAGAGTATAATAAATCATGAATGTAATGTTGTACTATAATGATGTGGTTTGATATAATGTATCTTTGATTATGTATTGATGTGATGTATCATTGAGTGTGTTGAATAAAGTTTTTGAAAAGTAAAAAAAAATAAAATAAAAAAAAGAGAGAGAGATGCAAGAAATCAGCTATGACATAAGAGTATAAGAGCAGGGAGGTTCTAGTGCAGTTGTACAGGGTCTTGGTGAGACCACACCTGGAGTATTGCGTACAGTTTTGGTCTCCTAATCTGAGGAAAGACATTCTTGCCATGGAGGGAGTACAGAGAAGGTTCACCAGACTGATTCCTGGGATGGCAGGACTTTCATATGAAGAAAGACTGGATAGACTCGGTTTGTACTCGCTAGAATTTAGAAGATTGAGGGGGGATCTTATAGAAACTTACAAAATTCTTAAGGGGTTGGACAGGCTAGATGCAGGAAGATTATTCCCGATGTTGGGGAAGTCCAGAACAAGGTGTCACAGTTTAAGGGTAACGGGGAAGTCTTTTAGGACCGAGATGAGAAAATCATTTTTCACACAGAGAGTGGTGAATCTGTAGAATTCTCTGCCACAGAAGGTAGTTGAGGCCAGTTCATTGGCTATATTTAAGAGGGAGTTAGATGTGGCGCAGCGGTAGAGTTACTGCCTCACAGTGCCAGAGACCCGGGTTCGATCCTGACCTCGGGTGCTGTCTGTACTGAGTTAATTAAGAACTTTTAAAATAATTTTTTGAGACATAATCACAATCATAGGCATGAATGCTTGTCGGGAAATACAATTAACAGTATTAGTTTAGTTTAGTTTAGAAATGCAGCGCGGAAACAGGCCCTTCGGCCCACCGAGTCTGCACTGACCAGCGATCCCCGCACGTTAACACTATCCTACACACACTAGGGGTAATTTACACTTATACCAAACCAATTTACCGATATACCTGTACGTCTTTGGAGTGTGGGAGGAAACCGAAAATCTCGGAGAAAACCCACGCAGATTAAGGGGAGAACGTACAAACTCCGTACAGACTGGATGCACCCATAGTCGGGATCGAACCCGGGTCTCCGATGCTGCAAGCGCTGTAAGGCAGCAACTCTACCCTTGCGCCAACATGCCGCCCATGAGAAGCTTCTAGAATGGAGAGCTGATAGAACTGTCAACAACTGAACACGACCTTTGTGCATCTGCATTGGCGAAACGTACCTGAAGTGTTAGGTCCATCACGGGTACTGAACTCCCCACCGTCGAAGGGATCTACAGGAGTCGCTGCATCAAAAAGGCAGCCAGCATCATCAGAGACCCACACCAGCCTGGCCACGCTCTCATTTCACCCCCTGCCATCGGGAAGAAGGTACAGGAGCCTGAAAACTTTAACGTCCAAGTTCAGCAGCAGCTTCTTCCCTCCAGCCATCAGGAACAAAGAGGCCGCCGAGAAAATGAACGGACCAGGCGTGGGGGTCTGCCGAGAGCAAAGAGGGACAATTGGGGACTTCTTTGTAAAGGGGCTGTCCCACTGTACGAGCTAATTCAAGAGCTCTCCCGAGTTTTAAAAAAATCAAACTCGTGGTAAGCACGTAGAATGTGTGTAGCGGGTACGTCGGAGCTCGGGACGTCTCTTAGCAGCTCGTAACGCAAATGGCAGGTACTCGGGAAACGCGGTAAGCTCGTGAAGACTCGTGAAGATTTTTCAACATGTTGAAAATATGTCCACGAGAGCCTCAAGTATCTACGAGTGGCTATTACCATAATTCTCCGAGTTCGAATCAGGGGAAACTCGGGAGAACTCTTGAATTAGCTCGTACAGTGGGACAGCCCCATTATGGTGTCGGCGCCCTTGAGGTGGTGACTGTTTGCATTCCTTGTGTATGGTATGAACTACAACGAATTTCACTGTGACATGTCACATGTGATAATAAAGTATCAATTAATTAATCAATCGATCGATCAATCAATCAATCAAGCTATTGAACAGGACAACCTCCAAGTAAGCTCTGAACTACATAGACCTGGGGGCATTATTTTTGTCTTTTAGTACTATTATTATTTGTTTTGATTATTTTTTCTATGGTGCTTACAGAGTACTATGTTTAGTACAGAAGTAGACTTTAGAGCCAGACTTTAGAGTCTGAAGAAGGGTCTCGACCCGAAACGTCCTCCTGCATCTATTTTCTATGTTTCTATATTTCTATGACCCGCTGAGTTACTCCGTCATTGTGTGTTCGTCTTTGGTTTAATCCAGGTTCCGAGCGCTCTCCGGGATTGACTCAGACCATCCCTGGCACTATATTGACAGCCAGCCAGAGCTGGCATCCCTGGTGCCCATGGCCAACATCAGTGACGGAAATGAGGGGGGGGGGGTACGCAGGGGGACGGTGTTCCACTACTTTCCAGTTTCCAGTTTCCATCCTGTGCGTGAATTCGCAGCTTTATCCTGCGCTGCTTAATCCAAGGGCGAGCGGACAGACGGACAAAAGCAACGATCATAGAGTGGAATAGGTGACATTTCGGGTCGAGACCCTTCTTCAGACTGAGTCAGGGGAAAGAGGAACAAGAGATATAGACAGTACTAAGGACAAATGAATGGAAGATATGCCTATATCTCCCATTTCCCTTTCCCTTGACTGTGCGGCGGCGCGGATTACTGCAGCGGCCCCTACAGCCCGTCTGTCTTTTTATTTTATTTTTGTCTAGTTAAATGTAGTTGTTTGTATTTTTTTGGTACTGTTTTAATTGTGTATATGTGGGGGGAGGGGGAAACTTTAAAAAAATCTCTTCCCTGTACGGGAGACCCGACCTTTTCCCTGTCGGGTCTCCGTTGTCGTTGGGGCCTAGCTCCAGCTGCAGCTGCAGACCCGTGGACTGTGACATCGGGAGCTCGCGGGTCCGGGTGAGAGACCGCTTTCCGGAGCTCCCGCAACGCAACTTCTCCCGCCCGTGTCGCGGGGTTGGAACGACCCGGAGCGGGGCCGTAAATCGCCCGGCGCGTCTTTAATGGTGGCGGGACATTCCAGCGCCCGCCGGGGGCTCCAACTTGGTGACATTTGGGCCCGGAGCGAGGCCGTACACCGCCCAGCGCAGCCTCAACGGCCGTGGGACTTAACATTGCCCGCCTGGGGCTTCAACATCGGGAGAAAAATGGTGCAGGGGAGAGAAATGACTTTGCCTTCCATCACAGTGAGGAGGAGATTCACTGTGATGGATGTTTTTCTGTAAATTGAATTGTTTGTGTGTCGTGTAAGAATTGTTTTGTTTGTATGGCTGTGGAAACGGAGTTTCGTTTGAGCCTCTTTGAGGTTCAAATGACAAGAAATAAATAAATCAATCAATCAATCAAGTACAGTTTGTTTATCAATGTACCTCATTGCGAGCACCAGGAAAACTAAATAACCTCCTTATTTAAAAGCTGGAGTAACTTCTGCAGTGTTTGACGTGTCAAGCAGTGATGCTGACAGATAGCTGAACTAAAGATAGACACAAAATGCTGGAGTAACTCAGCGGGCCAGGCAGGCAGCATCTCTGGAGAGAATTGATAGGTAACGTTTCGGGTCGGGACCCTTTTTTCCGACCCGAAACCGACCCAAAATATCACCTGTCCATTTTCTCCAGAGATGCTGTTTAACCCGAAGATTGACACAAAATGCTGGAGTAACTCAGCGGGTCGGGCAGCATCTCTGGGGAGAAGAAATGGGTGATATTTCGGGGACGAGGCCCTTCTTCCGACCCTTGGTTCTTGGTTTCTTGGTTTCTTGGTCCTCCAAAATATTCCAAATTGGAATTTAAACTGGAGGTGGTGGAGGGAGGACTTAAGCCAGAAGGGGTTTTTGGGAAGAAAGAGCTACCTTAAATTTAGTTGCATCTGGTTGGGTAACCAGAAACGTCACCCATTCCTTCTCTCCAGAGATGCTGCCTGTCTCACTGAGTTACTCCAGCACTTTGTGTCTATCTTTGGTTTAAACCAGCATCTGCAGTTCCTTGTTATCACAGATTGCTGAACTAGTCTGGTTGAGGTTGGATGAGTTTCTACTCTCCAAGGCTACACTGCACATAGCAAGCATGGGCTGAAACATCTACATCAGTGAAGAGAGTGCTAGAGAAAGCAATGTGGATGCTCCCTGCCTTGTCCTTTCTCGAGATTCTCCTGGTCGAGGTCTAGAAGGTGTTTATCAATCGGACAATTCCTAAGTAGAAACATCTTGGATGG
The DNA here is from genome assembly GCA_038087875.1 of Malacoraja senta. Taxonomy (NCBI): domain Eukaryota; kingdom Metazoa; phylum Chordata; class Chondrichthyes; order Rajiformes; family Rajidae; genus Malacoraja; species Malacoraja senta. The sequence goes on along the minus strand of CM075990.1, from coordinate 3,737,655 downwards.
CATGAACAAATTGGGCGGCACGGTGGCGCAGCGGTAGAGTTGCTGCCTTACAGTGCCGGAGACCCGGGTTCGTTCCTGACCATGGGTACTGTCTCTATGGAAATTGCACGTTCTCCCCGTGACCTCGTGGGTTTTCTCCGGGTGCTCTGGTTTGTTCCCACACTCCAAAGCCCTGCAGGTTTGTAGGTTACTTGTCTTCTGTAAATTCTAATCTCTCCGCCTTAGAAATAAACCCAATGACTTGGCCTCCACAGCTGTCTGTGGCAATGAATTCCACAGATTCACCATCAGCTGACTAAAGAAATTCTTCGGTACATCCATTTATTCTGTGGCCTCTGGTCCTAGACTCTCCCACTAATGGAAACATCCTCTCCGCATCCACTCCATCCAGGCCTTTCACTATTCGGTAAGTTTCAATGACGAACCCCTTCATCCTTCTAAACTCCAGCACAGGCCCTGTGCCTTCAAACGCTCAGCATTTGTTAATATTGTAACATCTGGAATCCAGGCATCTGTCCAAGTGTTAGTGGGCAGGTTATCTGCAGCAAACCAGAGTTGTTAACATTGACGAAGACAGACACAAAATGCTGGAGTAACTCAACGGGACAGGCGGCATCTCTGGAGAGAAGGAATGGGTGACGTTTTGGCTCGAGACCCTTCTTCAGACCCCAACCATTAACACACACCGTGCTCATCTCTGCATCCCAAGCCATTGGACTCCATGACGGATCCAACCACCCTCTGCATTTACTAACGATTGCTTCAAGCTTTACTAAAAGTACGTGGCGCCCCCTTGTCACCCAGCATCAGCGGACATGCACCCCTTATTCTTTCAGCCGAGCTGTTTGGGGCTATCTCGACATCTCACAGTTTCAGGGCCCACCTCTCTCCAACCTATCTAGGTCGGCAAGGTGGCACAGCAGTAGAGCTACTGCCTTTCAACGCCAGAGATCCGGGTTCGATCCTGACTATGGGTGCTGTCTGTACAGAGTTTGTACGTTCTCCCTGTGACCTGTGTGGGTTTTCTCCGAGATCTTCGGATTCCTCCCACACTCCAAAGATGCACAGGTTTGTAGGTTAATTGGCTTGGTGTAAATGTAAATTTGTCCTCAGTGTGTGTAGGGTAGTGTTAGTGTGCGGGGATCGTTGGTCGGCGCACTCGTTGGGCCGAAGGGCCTGTTTCTGCGCGATAGCTCTAAACTAAACTAAACAAAACTCCTCCTAACCCTAGCAAGCACAAGTGTCACAAGTATGTATGCCTCAAAGGCTGGCACTTGGGATCAGTTGTGAGGAGCTGCAAACATTCTTCCCAGATTTTCCCAGATTTTTGCAACAGTTCCCCCGGATTTTCTATCCCAGTATCCAACCGGCCGCACTGAACCTCTCCCAACTGTTGATGCAGGGAACTGCAGATGCTGCTTTACCACCTTGTAACCCACGCCACTTCTGACTTGCTAAAGAGCCTGTCCCACTTTCATGACTTAATTCAAAACCTCTGCCGAGTTTAAAGGACCTAAAAAAAAATCAAGATCTTGGTAATCTATGAACTCCTACGACCTTCCACAACTATGTTCACAAACTCCTACGAGTATGTCTACGTATTCCCATGACTATTTCGATGCCCTCCTTACGAGTAAAAAGTTGCAATTTCTTTCATCCCGGACATTTTTTTACTCGTGGACATTTTTTATCGGGCTGGAAAAAACGTCCCGACTTACCTGATGCCACGAGTACCTACGGCCGGCATAACGGGCCGCTACGATATATCTACGAACTCCTACGACCTCCTACGGACTCGTTACGAACATTCTGCAAGTTTAAATCAAGGGGAAAACTCGGGAGAATTCGTGAATAACTCGGGAAAGTGGGTCAGGCCCTTAAGCCTCTCATTGTCCAAGGTGACCATTTGTATTGTGAGTAGTAAGCCGGTCACAATGTGGCACGTCTGTGCAAGACTAGCACAGTCTCGTAGAGAAAGGACTTAAGTTTCTTCACGATACTTGTAGCTACAGCACACATTGTGTTACCTTCAATTACACGGGATGTTGTGATCACCACTGCTTGTACACGATGTGACTAAATAACAAAGCAAGAGAACCTTTCTTTTCAGGAAACCGATCAATTCAAAACCCGACACTTTCGTTTATTGGTTTTCATTTTAGACTTTAGACTTGAGAGATACAGTGCATAAACTGCCCACCAAGTCCAACGAGATCTGGGGGTCCTATGAGAATGCAGGGTGACTTGGACAGGTTGGGGGAGTGGGCAGATGCATGGCAGATGCAGTTTAATGTGGATAAATGTGAGGTTATCCACTTTTTTTTTTTTTTTTTTGAAATTATTTTTTATTGGAGGTAAATACATATCATATTAAAATCGATACCAGTCTTACATTTTAAAATTAATAATATTGTCAAATATTATTACATTGTCTCCAATACTTTTTTTTAAATTAAAAAAACCCAACTAATTAGAACTAAAAAGATAGATGAAATAAGGAAAGAAAGAGAGAAAAGAGAAGAAACAAAAAGCAAAAAAAAAAAGGAAAGAGATAATAAAGAAGAATGGAATAACTTACTACAATAAAAAACTTCATTCGAGATATATTCATACATTTCAGAGTATAACATTTCATCTATTCCTTGGCTCGAGTGCTAGTCAGGTTCTCGTGCTGAACCATTCTGACCCTTTAAATAGTCAATAAAGGGAGACCATGTTCCAACGAATAGTTCCTGTTTGTCCAACAGGACAAGTCTAATTCTTTCCAAGTGTAAGGTCTCCGTCATTTCTATAATCCACATTTTAATTGTGGGGGTTATAGGACCTTTCCAAAATTTTAGAATTAATTTTTTCCCAGTTATTATACTATAATCAATAAAGTTTCTTTGAGTTGTTGTAAATGTTTGATTTAGTTCTAATGTTCCTAGTATTATTAATTTTGGATCCGGGTCCAATTGAATGCTAGTCACTTTAGATATTATTCTGAAAATATTTACCCAGAAATTTTTAATTTTTATGCAATTTGCAAACATATGAGATAAGTTAGCTTCTAAATGTTGACATTTATCACATATAGGTGAGATATGTGGGAAGATTTTATTTAATTTTGTTTTAGAATAATGTAACCTATGTATTACTTTGAATTGTATTAGAGAGTGTCTGGCATTTAATGAACATTGATGTATGTGTTGTAAACTTTCTTCCCAAGTATCTTTCGTTATTATTTGATTTAGTTCTTTTTCCCATGTTTGTCTGTGTAAGTCCGTCAATGGAATATCGCTGTCTAATAAAATATTATATATATAAGATATTAATTTTTCTGTCAAATTTCTGAATTTCTAATTCTAAAATTTCGAGTATTTGCTTTTACGTAATCTCTAAGTTGAAGATATCTGAAAAAATCATTTACTTGAAGTCCATAAGTCTGTTGCAACTCCTGAAATGAAAGAAAAGTGCCTTCCTTATAAAGAGTTCCCATCTTTTTAATTCCATAGTTTTTCCATTGTGTGAAACCTTTGTCCAACCATGAGGGCTTAAACAAAGGGTTATTCGCAATTGGAAGAAAAAGTGATAAATTATCTAGTTTGAATGTCTTTTTTAATTGTTTCCAAATTCGCATAGCACGATATATTATAGGATTTTCCCTATAATTTTTTTATTTAATTTAGAAGTAGCAAATAGTATCGAGCCGATTTCAAAAGGTGAGCAATCTTCCTTTTCCATTTTTAACCAATCTGGTTGTTGATCTATTTCTTCCAACCAAAAATTCATATTTTTAATGTTAACTGCCCAAAAATAAAACAAAATGTTTGGTAAAACCAAGCCTCCATTTATTTTTGATTTGCACAGATGTTTTTTGCTTATCCTATGATTCTTATAATCCCAGATAAAGTCACTGACAATGGAATCTAACTTTTAAAAAAAGTTTTTTGACAAGTATATCGGAATTGTTTGATAAAGGTATAATATTTGCGGTAAGAAAATCATTTTTATGGCATTAATTTTGCCAACCATTGAGATAGGAAGTGTTTTCCAATACTGAATATTCTTATGTAGTTTATTCAGTAATGGGGGAAAATTTGCTTTAAATAATGATGTATATGTCTTAGTGACATAAATGCCTAGGTATTTGAATTTTTCATTTACCATTTTAAATGGAAATTGTTGTATTATATGTTTATTATGTTCCCTTATTGGCATAATTTCACTTTTATTCCAATTTATTCTGTATCCTGAGAGTGAACCAAATTGGGTTATTAGCTTTAATAAATTTGGAATACTAATTTCTGGTTTTGTAATGTAAATTAATACATCATCTGCGTATAGAGAAATTTTATTCACTGTATCCTTTGTGTTATACCCATATATTTCTGGATGGGTCCTAACTCTTTCTGCGAGTGGCTCTATAACAAGCGCAAATAATAATGGAGACAACGGGCATCCTTGTCTGCAACCTCTAGATAGGTTAAATTTAGATGATAACCTTTGGTTTGTTAATATTCTAGCCATTGGGTTGGTATATAACAGTTTTATCCATGCGCAGAATTTCTCGCCCAGCTGCAATTTTTCCATCGCCGAAAATAAATAGGGCCATTCCACCTGATCAAAAGCTTTTTCAGCATCGAGTGAGATTATTGCTAGATCTTCATTAATATTTCTCTTTGAATATATTATATTAAATAATCTTCTTAGAATATAATATGAATACCGCTTCTGAATAAAACCTGTTTGGTCAGGGTGTATTCGTTTATTCATCACTGTACTTAATCTGTGCGCTAAAATTTTGGTTAGTATTTTCTGATCTGTATTTAAAAGTGCAATTGCTCTATATGTTCCTGGATTTTCCGGATCCTTATCAGCTTTAGGAATAAGTGTTATTATAGATTCATTTAAGGTATCTGGAAGTTTCTGTTGAGTATAAATATGTTCATACAGCATTTGTAAGCGTGGCGAGAGCAAATCGTAATTTTTTTAATAGAATTCAGAGCCTAAACCATCTGGTCCTACTGCTTTACTATTTTTTAAAGATCCATAGACTCTTCAATATCTTTTATCGTAATCTCCGCTTCTAATAATTCTCTATCTTTTGAATCTAAACCTTTTAAATTACATTTTTGTAAAAAATCTGCTATTCCTTCTGGTTGTACTACAGTTTTAGTTGAGTAAAGATTATGATAGTATTGGAGAAATCTCTCGTTTATATCCTTGGGCAATTTTAATAATTCTCCTGTATCTGTTCTAATTTTATGAATTATTTTTTCCCCCTCCATTTTTCGTAACTGACGTGCTAATAGTTTTTGTGGTTTGTCTCCGAACTCAAAATGTAGTTGTTTAGTGTGTTGATAACGTTTTATTACTTGTTCTGAATACATTTTGTTTAGTTTATATTTCAGTACAGCAATTTTATTATGTTTTAACATAGATGGCATTCTCGCATTTTCTATATCTAGTTGCTTTATTTCCCTTTCCAATGTTTGTTGTTTAATCCGGTTCTCTTTGTTATAAAATACTTGGGCAGAAATTAATGCGCCTCGGACAAACGCTTTAAATGTTTCCCAAATAAGAGAAACAGATGTGTCAGGGTTGTCATTTGCCTCGAAAAATGTTTGAATCTGTTTAATAAGATATTCCTGGCATGATCTTTCATTCAATATTTGTGGGTTAAATCTCCAATATGTTTGTTTCTCGGACATTCCATTTAATTTAATCATAAATGTTACAGGTGCGTGGTCTGAGATTATAATATTATGGTATTTTGAGTTATAAGTAAATGGGATAAACGTGGAGTCAACTAAAATATAATCTATTCTTGAGTATGTTTTATGTACTGGTGAGTAAAATGAGTATTCCCGTCCAGTTGGGTTTTCAATTCTCCAGACATCCTTAATATTAGTGGTATTAATAAATGAATTTAAAAATACACTTGATTGAGATTTTACTTTTTTTTGCCTTGATGATCTATCTAAATAAGAGTCTAATGTACAATTGAAATCTCCTCCAATTATTAATTTATATTGTGTAAATTCTGGGAGTATATTAAATGTTTTATTAAAAAACATAGGATTATCAAAATTAGGTCCATATACATTAAGAAGAATCACTTTTTTCCCATTTAACTCTCCAACTAATATAATATATCTACCATCTATATCCGCTATTGTTGATGAATGTGTAAAAGATATTCCTTTACGAATTAATATTGCAACTCCTCTGGACTTGTGTGAAAAAGAGGCATGGTACGATTCAGCAATCCACTTAGCTTTAAGTCTATATTGTGATTCCTTTTTAAGGTGTGTTTCTTGGAGGAATATTATATCTGTCTTGAGTGAATTTAAATGTGTTAAAACTTTACCTCTCTTAATTGGTTCATTGATTCCCTTAACATTCCCTTAACATTCCAACTACAAAACGTTATTCCTTCACCCCCTCTTGTCATATTACCATCTTGCATATTGTTTCTAGGGTGGTCTATAGCCGAGCAGAAGGTACAACACATAAAACCTGACCTTGTCCCTGACCCTCAGATAGATGAATTTTAAATGACATACATCGCTACTCCGAACACATCTCCTTGAATTAACAATAATTAAAGTGAAAAAAGTGATATAGTTGATTAGTATAGGGTGAAAGAAAAAAAACTACAACTACAATTAGTGTAGTTAGTGATAACCACACTAGCGTGGCTAGAATTCTAAAGACTTCCGTAGCCTTTGTAAAAGAAAAAAATCCTAGCTCCGTGCTTTAAAAAAAAAAAAAAGATAATATTTCTGACAATCAAATAACTTCTCTGGCAGTCGCAAATTTTTTTATTTTTTTTAAACCCAAAAAAGGTAAACAACAGTAAAAGTTAACAACGTTATTATTCTCTAAATACCGTATTAATATCTTCTTTAAGTATGTATTTTTAATTTTGAATTGAAAAATAAAGAGGAAAACCATCAAACCTTATTAATACATGGGCTAAATTACCTCTTACTTATATTCCTATGGAATATATGTATGTAATCTATTTCTACGTTAACCAGAAACTGTTAGTTATTAATCATTGTTATTAATCATACACGGTAAAAATATTTATGAATAATATAGATGTTAGTAATTTTAGTAGTAATATTGATATTTAATGTATTAGTAGTTACATGTATGGTTAAATATGAATATACTAAATAATAATAGTGATTAGTAACAATTGATCGTAACTGTGATATTATTGTTCTTAGAATTTATACTAAACGCGAAGAATGAATTAAAAAAATTAGAGATATTAAGAGAGATTTAAAAAAAAAAACTTAAAAAAAACCCAGGTTTTCTCCAATGTCCATTTCAATTTTCAAACGTCCTTAAAGCTCTTAAAAGTATTTTAAAGATCCTTTTAGACCTGGCGAGGTCCCGTTATTCCTTGACTCCTGAGAAGTGATGTATATTGTTCAGTCTGTGGTCACATTCCCGATGCCTTTGGCGAATTCCAGTGCTTTTTCATGGTCTGTAAAAAATTGCTCCTTCTTCATGTAGGTGACTCTTAATGTTGCGGGATAAAGCAAGCCGTATCTCAAATCCGGTATATTCTTCAGTATTCTTTTTGTCTCAGTAAACAGCGCTCTTTTCTTGAAGACCTCCGCCGGGTAGTCTCTGTAGATACTGATCCTCACTCCTTCAAAATAGAGCTCTCTGCTACGGGCAATTTTCTTCATTATATCGTCAAATTTATGATCAAGTTGCACCTTTACTATAATTTGTCTTGGGTAGGCATCATCTCGTGTACGACACCCCTGCGCTCTATGTGCTCGACCAAGTAAAGGTTTTTGATCCAAATTTAAGGCTTTTTGTAGTAAATCTGCCACAAAATCCCGAGTGCCCATATCCCTCTCACTTCCTTCTTTCACACCTACAATTCTTAAGTTCTGGCGTCTTTGACGCCCCTCCAGGTCGATACACTTTCCACTTAGTTTAGTCACCATTTCGGAGAGGCGTTGATTTTCGGTAAGGAGTCAATTTACAGTTTCCGCACTTGTCGCCACACATTTCTCAAGTTCAGTTATCGCTATAATATGTTGCATCAGTGTCTGATGGATGGGGTCAATCTCTCCCTTAAGGCTCGATTCCACCGAAGCGATCCTGCCTTCCACCTCTCCCATCTGATCATTGACCTCTTCGTCCCTCGACCTCTTCCAGACTTCCAATATATCCTGAACGGTAGAGAGCATTTCTGCTTTAAAATCTACCTTAAAAGAGTTAAGTTCCTCTTTAAAATTCAGCTTTCCTTCAAAGGTTTTCAGCTGTATTTGAATATTTTTTATCTCTATGGAGAGTTCTTCAATTTCAGATTTTTTTTGCTTTGGTTTCTTCGATGGGTCTTCCTGGGACATCGTTGTACCTGAGGCCGAGGCCTCGGTTGGGCCTACCTCTTCCGTCGGTTGTCTCACTTTACCGGCTAGGTTATGCACTTTGGTAGCAAAAACAGGAAGGCAGATTATTATCTAAATGGTGTCAGGTTGGGAAAAGGGGAAGTACAACGGGATCTGGGGGTCCTTGTGCATCCGTCACTGAAAGTAAGCATGCAGGTACAGCAGGCAGTGAAGAAAGCGAATGGCATGTTGGCCTTCATAACAAGAGGAGTTGAGTATAGTAGCCAAGAGGTCCTTCTGCAGTTGTACAGGCCCCTAGTGAGACCACACCTGGAGTATTGTGTGCAGTTTTGGTTTCCAAATTTGAGGAAGGACATTCTTGCTATTGAGGGATTGGCCTCTACTGCCTTCTGTGGCAGAGAATTCCACAAATTCACAACTCTCTGGGTGAAAAAGTGTTTTCTCATCTCAGTTTTAAATGGCCTCCCCTTTATTGTTAGACTGTGGGCCCTGGTTCTGGACTCCCCCAACATTGGGAACATTTTTCCTGCATCTAGCTTGTCCAGTCCTTTTATAATTTTATATGTTTCTATAAGATATCCTCTCATCCTTCTAAATTTCAGTGAATACAAGCCCAGTCTTTCGAATCTTTCCTCATATGACAGTCCCGCCATACCGGGGATTAACCTTGTGAACCTACGCTGCACTGCCTCAATAGCAAGGATGTCCTTCCTCAAATTATGAGACAAAAACTGCACACAATACTCCAGATGTGGTCTCACCAGGGCCCTGTACAACTGCAGAAGGACCCCTTTACTCCAATACTCAACTCCTCTTGTTATGAAGGCCAACATGCCATTAGCTTTCTTCACTGCCTGCTGTACCTGCATGTTTACTTTCAGTGACTGGTGTACAAGGACATCCAGGTCTCCTTGCACTTCCCTTTTTCCTAATCTGACACCATTGAGATAATAATCTGCTTCCTTGTTCTTGCCGCCAAAGTGGATAACCTCAAATTTATCTACATTATACTGCATCTGCCATGCATCTGCCAACTCACTCAACCTCCTAGCATCTTCGCAGTTCACACTGCCACCCAGCTTTGTGTCATCTGCAAATTTGCAAGTGTTATTTTTAATCTCATCATCTAAATCATTGATATATATTGTAAATAGTTGCGGCCCCAGCACCGAGCCTTGCGGCATTCCACTCGCGACTGCCTGCCATTCTGACAGGGACCCACAATATCCCCTATATCATGCGCTCTAATTTTGCCCACTAATCTCCTGTGTGGGACCTTATCAAAGGCTTTCTGAACGTCCGGATGCACTGGCTCTCCTTCATCCATTTTGCTTGTCACATCCTCCACATAAAATGGATTGAAATGGCTTTAGACATTAGACTTTAGAGATACAGCGTGGAAACAGGTCCTTCGGTCCACTGAGTCCACGCCGACCAGCGATCACCCCCTACACTAGCAGTATCCTACACACTAGAGATAATTTATAATATTTACCAAAGCCAATTAACCTACAAACCTGCAGGTCTTTGGAGTGCACGAGGAAACCGGACCACCCGGTGAAAACCCGCGCAAGTCACGGGGAGAACGTAGAAACTCCGGACAGACAGACAGAGGTCAGGATGGAACCCGGGTCTCTGGCGCTGTGAGGCAGCAACTCTACCGTTAAGGCTGTTGATTACTCAGTTTCCAGGAAAGGGTTACGGATGAGAACCATTCCAAGGCGTTTATTTCTCCCACTGCTGCCGACTGCCTAGCCATACACTTAACAGGGTCAGTTTTAACATCTGTTTTTCTCTTTCCTTGCAAACTCGACTCAAGATTGGGGAAAGGGAGAGGGTGAAAATGTGGACTGGGAGAGGGATGGACTAGGTTGGCCAGCTGAGCAAGCTTTTAATCAGAGGTGGGCAATGCAAATGTGGCCCTGGAGCCTGGTACATTTGCATTAAAGTCATTGAATTGTGGTTAGTGCTGATCACAGTGTGATCACAGGGCCAATCCTTGTTGTTCGTTTAGTTTCAGGAAGAGATACGCCATGGAAACAAGCACTTCATTGTTAAGGTTCACTTCTTAATAAACAGACAACTCACAAAAATGTTAGGTAGAGAATCTCAATAAGATAAAGGGATATTGTTAAGAGGGGTATTCCTCCTCCATCATTATATGGGATGTGCGTACACACCCAGCATACACTTATATTATCATGAAGGGGAAATTCAAAACTCATAGACAGAAACCAGTTATTTCCCCAAGTCCGGTCCATCTGGGCCAACCCCAGATTAAAAAGAGGGTCAATAGCCCCATTGTCCTTTCTTGCTTCTCTGAACCGTTTACAGTCAATCAGATGTATCCAACGAGGGTGATCTTCAATCTTCACGGTGGTTGATGTTGTTGGTAGCACTTGGTACAGTTCCTTTCAACACAGTCTCAATTTCTTCCGGTCCCAGTACCGTATCAGCATGCAGACTGACAGTATGGACTCGTCCCTGTGTTCAACTGGTAGTGGCTTCTGTGCCTCCCGTACCTGGGAATGCAGACCTGGCAAGGCATGGGTTAATTGCTGTGCATACATAATTAGTTAATCGCTGAGGGCCTGTAGGTGTAACTTCCACATCTTCTGGTAGGTTCATAGCTCATCCTGTTATCAATTCAAAAAGCATTAATCCTGTCTCTCGAGCTGGGGTTCAATCAATCAATCACATTTTATTTATATAGCACTTTTAAATCAACTTGCATTGAACCAAAGTGCTGTACATGGAAGAATTTGGGTTGCCATACATCCATAGAAATAAAGAGAAAAACACAACACACTATAGAATTTAACATGAAATGTCCCCCCACAGCAGAATAAATGTTTTCCACTGTGAGGGAAGGCAGTAAAAGTCCAGTCCTCTTCCTCTGTGTTCACCCATGGACAGGGCCTATTTGAGGCCTCCGTAGTCACCGCAGCGGAGGCCCGGTGTTTCAGGCCCTCTCGCCGGTTGATGGAGCTTTGGCTTCGGAAAGAACAGTTCAAGTGGCTTGGAGTTCCGAATCGGCCGCTTCCTACCGGAGACATAGAAACATAGAAACATAGAAAATAGGTGCAGGAGTAGGCCATTCGGCCCTTCGAGCCTGCACCACCATTCAATATGATCATGGCTGATCATCCAACTCAGTATCCTGTACCTGCCTTCTCTCCATACCCCCTGATCCCTTTAGCCACAATGGCCACATCTAACTCCCTCTTAAATATAGCCAATGAACTGGCCTCAACTACCTTCTGTGGCAGAGAGTTCCAGAGATTCACCACTCTCTGTGTGAAAAATGTTTTTCTCATCTCGGTCCTAAAGGAATTCCCCTTTATCCTTAAACTGTGACCCCCTGTCCTGGACTTCCCCAACATCGGGAACAATCTTCCTGCATCTAGCCTGTCCAACCCCTTAAGAATTTTGTAAGTTTCTATAAGATCCCTCCTCAATCTTCTAAATTCTAGCGAGTACAAGCCAAGTCTATCCAGTCTTTCTTCATATGAAAGTCCTGACATCCCAGGAATCAGTCTGGTGAACCTTCTCTGTACTCCCTCTATGGCAAGAATGTCTTTCCTCAGATTTGGAGACCAAAACTGTACGCAATACTCCAGGTGTGGTCTCACCAAGACCCTGTACAACTGCAGTAGAACCTCCCAGCTCCTATACTCAAATCCTTTTGCTATGAATGCTAACATGCCATTCGCTTTCTTCACTGCCTGCTGCACCTGCATGCCTACTTTCAATGACTGGTGTACCATGACACCCAGGTCTCGTTGCACCTCCCCTTTTCCTAATCGGCCACCATTTAGATAATAGTCTACTTTCCTGTTTTTGCCACCAAAGTGGATAACCTCACATTTATCCACATTATACTGCATCTGCCATGCATTTGCCCACTCACCCAGCCTATCCAAGTCACCTTGCAGCCTCCTAGCATCCTCCTCACAGCTAACACTGCCCCCCAGCTTCGTGTCATCCGCAAACTTGGAGATGTTGCTTTCAATGCCCTCGTCCAAATCATTAATATATATTGTAAATAGCTGGGGTCCCAGCACTGAGCCTTGCGGTATCCCACTAGTCACTGCCTGCCATTCTGAAAAGGACCCGTTTGCTCCTACTCTTTGCAGACGGCGGCTCCCGAAGTCCACAGGCCGAGCTGGTTGTTCTGAATCATCAGAAGACTGGGAATACCTTAACCCATTCCTGTCCAGTCTCGGTCAAGGATTTACTTAAACTCTTTAGTGTCCTAATCATTCGCTCCACTAATCCAAAACTCTGCAGATGGTTTGGAAATGTGAAATCAGTCTTTAACGACTGGCATGGCAGAAACCTCCTTCATTACCTTCCCTGTGAACGTGTTCCCTGATCAGAGTCCATCTGAAGACGGACCCCCACCTAAATATTATCTCTTCCATGTCCAAATATATTTCTGCTCCCCAATCCACTTTATCTCTCACTTTTTACCCCTCATAGTGAGTTCCCTCTAACCACCTTTTGTAAGCTACGGTCTGATGTAATCAACTAAAGGGCCTGTCCCACTTACGCACTTACGTGTCCTTGGAATGCAAATTACGCGACCTCGTGGTCGCGTTGAGCCGAGATGGTCCCGCGAAGGTCGGGCGCAATTACATGAATACGCACAGCCGTCTGGAGTGCGTGACATCATTTGAAGATGGACACAAAGCTGGAGTAACTCAGCGGGACCGGCAGCATCTCTGGAGAGAAGCAATGGGTGACGTTTCGTGTCGAGACTCTTCTTCAGTCTGAAAAGAAGGGTCTTGACCCGAAACATCACCCATTGCTTCTCTCCAGAGATGCTGCCAGTCCCGCTGAGTTATTCCTGCATTTTGTGTCCATCTTCAAATTTCTTGGCCCCGCTCTGGGAGTAGAAGTGGGGGCGGATCCGGACCGCAACGGCCTTGAGCCCCAGGCCGAGTTCGGCGATCGCTTGCCTGATTCTGCTGCTGTTGAAGGTGAGACGTTGCGTCGCGCCAGGGTCTTGGGCCTGTCCCACTTTGGCCATCAGTTTCATGACAGGCCGTTGGCGCGCGAAGATTTCGTTCACTACAAAAATTTTGGAGCCCCGCGAGATGTCGCGCACAACTACATACCCCTCCACGCTTCTAAGTGGGACCGGCCCCGCGCGGTCATACGATGCCCGTACGCCTCAATGCGACCACGAGGTCGCGTAATTTGGGTGCCAAGGACACGTAAGTGGGACAGGCCCTTAACACAATACTGCATGGACCTTCATTTGTCCCTTACACAGCACATGTTTCAAGCCTCCACACATTTACTTCCCTGTAGACAGGAACCTGGCTGCTCATTTTCATTCTAAAAGACAAACACTGTTAACACATCAAAATCAGTAATCCATAACTTCGCCAATATCTTTAAACTCTTTAAAAAAACAGATCATTATTAAGAAAAACAATTTGAAAATTATTCCCAATTGTTCCAATCTATCTCTCCAAATTCACAATTTCAAATTCCTAGCATGAATGTATACTAATCACAATTTTCCCAAATTAACTTTTTTTTCCCCCTGCGATATTGGCATCTCCAATCTCACTTTAACCAGGATGCCAAAAGTATCCAGTTCTCTTTTTGAACTCAGTTCAAAAGATTAGAAATAGGGGAAAAAAACTGAAAACATTGATAAGACAAAACAAACTGCATTTTTGCATCTCTCCTCTGTTTAACAGTTAAAAGAAAACAAAGAATAAACAGTTAATTTCCACATAAATAGAAAAGCATTCGTAAGGCAGTGTATATAATATAAAAGAACGGACAGAAAAACATCAGTTACACAAACTTGCCCGAGAGGGGTGAGCCAGAGGCCCGTCAAAGAGTCAATGGGGCAGCCCTCTCGTTTCCAAAAATCTCGCTGCGCACTAAGAGGCGTCCCTCTGTATTGACTTTACATCACCCATGTCTTGGCAAGGCTGTTCTGTTTACTAGAATCTTTGGTTCTGTGGGGACCAATGTGCAGAATTCGGTGCTTTGGCAGAGGCAAGGGGCAACAGTAGTATCCCGTCTCAATGATACTCTAGCTTTGCATTGTTTAAATCTCTCACTGCTGGATTCAATACTACTCCTTCCTCTTCTGCCTCAGCCCTTCCCTTCTTTTTCATCTTCCTTTTTAGTCTCCCAGTCGCTATCAGTATCATTTTCTTCTGGGGGTGCCCTTCCCTGAGGAGTGGCTGGAGCCCCCCCGAATTTGTTCCTCATCCCTCCTCTTCCATAAACAGGGTCGTCGTGCCAGACAAGGGGTCCCCGGGCTATGTTGGACGGGCATTCCCCCATTACTTTTATCCAGATTATTCCCCATTTGTGAACCCATTATGAACAATTATTCCCCATTGTGCGGAGCCAATTGCCAACTACTTTCCCAGTAGCAAAATAACACATTTGCGCCAAACATTTTAGTTTGCCATGCCCAATCGCCGACTACTCTCCTGGTAGCAAAATACATACACAATTAGTCTTACCGTTGTCTGTATTAAGGACCTCGGCGGAGAACCAGATCAATTTCTGACGAAGGACAACAGATGTTCCCGGGCGTTTCTATGGGAGTCGGTCTCAAAGGGTCCGATTAGAGCTCAGTTTTCTTCCTGTCCAATCCCGGTCGCTCTGCAGCCTCTTACACATTCATCTGTTGATGGTTCCAGTGAGATCCTGCCAACTACGCCAATGTTAATAAATACTTCTTACTGATCATTGGCCGGGAAGTGATGGGGATACAACAGTCAAATAAGCAACACTTGACTTCCCACTTCAACGAACAAAGCTTTGCACGGTGCTTTATACTGTGTGTCACTTAATCACATTCCAAAGAGGTCACAAGATTCAATCAATACACATCCCTACACGAGTCTGAGCCTGTCTCTCTTATCAATTGGTAGACACATTTCAACGGCACCGGTCGTTGTCTCAATATACACCAACCTGAAACAAGCCTGGACTTGCCTCTCTCTCTCTTATCAATCCACTGGAGAAGGCCTGCTTGAGATGAAATATAAGCTACAACCTAGTCAAGTATTCCACTATGTATTTTTAATATATTTTAAAGCATTTAACCTTTTCATCAGCCCACCAAGTCCGTGCCGATCAACGATCAACCGTACACTGGCTCTATCCTACGCACTGGGGACAATTAACAATTTTTACCGAAGCCAATTAACCTCCAAACCTGCACGTCTTTGGAGTGTGGGAGGTAACCGGAGCCCCCGGAGAAAACCCACGCGGTCACGGGGAGAAGTGCAATCTCCGTACCCGTAGTCAGGATCAAACCCGGGTTTCTGGCGCTATGAGGCAACGACTAGGGTTGCCAACTGTCCCGTATTGGCCGGCTCATCCCGTATTTTGGGCTAAATTGGTTTGTCCCATACGGGACCGCCCTTGTCCCGTATTTGACTGCTACATCTCGGGTCGAGGGGACTGTCGGGTCGGAGCGCCGCGTCCGGCCCCGCCACACCCGTCCCGATGAAGTGCTGCCCATGGAGTGCAGCAGCAGCGCCTCGCCCGTGGCCCCGTCGGTCGGTCGGCAGCCCGGCCAGCTGTCCGACCTTCGGACCTTCGCTTATCGCCGACACCACCACCCCTCCTTCTCATGGCCGATCATCGGTTCATGAGTTGGATGGGGTGCCGGACTTTGCGCGTGACATCGCGCAGGCCAAAACTCGTCAGCTGTCCGCCGGCTGGGCTTCGTGTGCAGTCCAGCACCCGGGGCCAAATCATCATTCACCCAGCCACGGCCGAGTCGGTCAACAAATTGCCGTTGAGAATTTGTCCCATATTTTGACCTTTTGTCCCTTATTTGGGAGTGAGAAAGTTGGCAATCATTAACAGTGACTCTATCACTGTGCCACTATAGGCTGCATTGTTCTATGGTCTAAGGTAAGAGTGCAGGGCAGATGTAGTGAGTAACACTATGCGGAATGAATTAGCAATGGTAGAACAGCACAGTGGGAACACACTCACTTGTTAGACCGGGAGAGAGGGGCATCAGTGCAGGTGGAAGGGGCTGTTAGTGGAAGAGGGAGGGATTGGCAGCAGGGTGGGAGGGGGCTGCAAGCAGTTAGGATGGGGAGGGGCAGGAGCGGGTGGAGGGAACGCTTGGAGCAGGAGGGGGGAGCTATTGGAGAAAGGAGGGGTCACCAGAGTGTCGGGTGGGAAAGAGGTTGGGGGAGGCAGGAGGGGGTCAAGAGATTGAGATTGTAGCCAATGGTGGTGGCACAAGAGATAGACACAAAATGCTGCAGTAACTCAGCGGGTCAGGCAGCATCCCTGGAGAAACGGAATCGGTGACATTTAGGGTCGAGACCCTTCTTCTGACTGAGAGTCAGGCGAGAGGGAAACCAGAGTTATGAACATGTTTAGAACAAATCAGAGTCTGCACCGAAGATCAAGGAAAGGCGGAGCCCACAATGGTCCATTGTTGGCTGTGGAAGAGGTGCTGATGAAGGGATACGAACAATTAAACTAGCAGGATTGTCGAGGACAATCATGTTTTGTCTTTCCGCTGGCTGGTTAGCACGCAACAAAAGCTTTTCACTATTTCCTCGGTACACGTGACAATAAACCAAACTAAACTGAACTTTACTAGAATGACCAGGGTGGGGGAGGGCGGAAGAGGGAAGGTACACAAGGATTGCTTGAAATTTGATTCATGATTCATCATTAGATCAATGTTCAGACCGCTGGGGTGTGAGCTGACCAAGCGAAATATAAGGTGCTGTTTCTCCAATTTGCGATGGGCCTCACTCTGACAGTGGAGGAGGCCCAGGACAGAAAGTTCAGTGTGGGAGTGGGAGTGGGAGGGGGAAAGGGTTTGGTAACTGGGAGATCGCGTAGGCCAAGGTGGACAGAGCGAAGGTGATCAGCGCAAGGTTTTTTGCATGGGGTGAGCTCTGAGCTGAATAATTAAACTCCTTCTCTGTGTTGTCTTTGCAGCACAATTTGGTGTGACTGGGGAGAGGAGAGAGGCTCTGTGACCGATACCTTCACCAGTAGACTGGCCCTACGCTGGCACGGAGGTGGGCTGTACCGAATCCCTGGCGGACCATTGAGCGGCACGCTTCTGTGCCTAGGGACCTCCTGCGCACCATTGTATCAGGATCCCAGCCTCAAAGACAGTAGCAATGAGAATGAGGAGCAAATATGCCATTATTCTATTTTTCCTTGTTGCCCTTGTGATCATTGAGAAAGAGAACAACATAATTTCAAGGTAAGACGTTCCCTCTTTGTCAGCGCCCTTTATGTAGCGACTCTTTGCATACCTTGGGGATGCAAGCAAAGAATTTCACTGTGACTTGTCACGTGTGACAATGAAGCCATCCATTCATTCAATCTCCTTCTCCGGGAAGGTTGAGTTATACAACGAGAATGGGCTTGTGTGGGAAGGGCACAGGTCAATCAATCTTGACAGCTTAGCCCTGGGCATTGAGCTCAACAGATCCGGGCCAAAATAAAGGCAGAAAGAACTGCAGATGCTGGTTTACGCAAAATAAAAGACACAAAGTGCTGGAGGAACTCGGCAGGTCAAGCAGCATCTCTGGAGAACACGGTTAGGTGACTTTTTGTGTCAGGACCCTCCTTCTTAGAAACATAGAAACATAGAAGATAGGTGCAGGAGTAGGCCATCCGGCTCTTCGAGCCAGCACCGCCATTCACTATGATCATGGCTGATCATCCAAATTCAGTACCCCATTGCTGCTTTTTCCCCATATCCCTTGATTCCATTAGCCCTAAGAGCTATATCTAACTCTTTTAAGAACATCCAGTGAATTGGCCTCCACTGCCTTCTGTGGCAGAGAATTCCACAGATTCACAACTCTCTGGGTGAAAGGGTTTTTCCTCATCTCAATCCTGAATGGCCTACCCCTTATTCTTAAACTGTGACCCCTGGTTCTGTTAATGCCCGGATCTAATCTAACCGATGTATACAAAAACCTTGTAGTACCCAGGTACTAAGTGTAAACATATAATCCTCTACCCAATCACAGGCTTAGGTTCAGCATCTGTTCAACAGAACCTAGACTTAATGGTTTCAGAGAAGCCACAAGAACAGAAGCCACCTGGAGTCCCCTTGCACAAACCTAGACTTAATGGCACCAGCGAGGTCACATGGACCTCTTGTACCTGGTGTTTTGTCACCTCATCCACCTTGACCGTGCTCACTGTCAGCTATTTTCCAAAGTCCCCATATTCTTACATATTATCAGTTCTGGCCTCCCTCAACATGGGGAACATTGTCCCTGCATCTAGCCTGTCCAACCCCTTAAGAATTTTATGTTTCTATGATCCTTTCTCATCCTTCAGGCTGATTTTGGTGGGGGTAGGGTGCAGGGGTGGCGAGAGAAAGCTAGAAAGGAAGTGTGGGGGGGGGGGGGGGGGGGTTGAAGTAGACAAAGCCCAGGAAATGATAGATGGATACAAATGAGAGTAGTTTACCTGAGATTACAGGGTAAGGTGGTTGTTTTTTAAGATGACTGGACAAAGGCCAGTGAAGAATAATGTCAGTGAGATCGATGTCGTTGAGGTATAGATTGTCCTTTAAAATTAGGTAGAAACAAAGTCGTGGGGTGGCACGGGGGCGCAGCGGTAGAGTTGCTGCCTTACAGCGCCAGAGATCCAGGTTCGATCCTGACCATGCCCGCTGTCTGTACGGAGTTTGTACATTCCCCCCGTGACAACCTGGGTTTTCTCTGAGATCTTCGGCTTCCTCCCACACTCCAAAGATGTAGGTTAATTGGCTTGGTATAAATGTAAAAAATCTGTCCCTTGTATAAGATAATGTGAATGAGCGGGGATGGCGGGTGGGCTTGGGCAGTGAGTTCAGGAAACAGGCCGGATCCATTGCATGCCATTCTTTGTTCCGTCAACAAATCCTGCTTCAATGTCTATTTATAATCCCGATGTGTTGACACGTTCCCTTTCAATATATGCCTCGTAAATAAACCGGGGATTTGGCTGTTGCCAGTAATACCAGCATTTGTTATACATGTTATACAAATGCCCAGAATCTATCAGGCCTGGACAAAGTGGATGTGGAGCGGATGTTTCCACTGGTGGGAGAGCCTCAGACCAGAGGCCGTAGCCTCAGAATTAAAGGACATTCTTTTAGGAAAGAGATGAGGAGGAACTTCTTTAGTGAGAGGGCAGTGAATCTGTGGAAGTCAATGGATATTTTTAAGGCAGAGATAGATAGATTCTTGATTAGTACGGGTGTCAGGGGTTATGGGGAGAAGGCAGGAGAATGGGGTTAGGAGGGAGAGATTGATCAGCCATGATTGAATGACGGAGGAGAGTCGATGGGCTGAATGGCCCAATTCTGCTCCTATCGCTTATGATTCATAAAAGATGCTTCCTTAAACGGCGGTGAGGGTGAACAAGCTCCAGAGGTGGGGTTGGGAATGAGTAGGAACCCTCACCCTGTGGTGATGGAGTGATAACTTAACATGCAGCGGCCCTGGAGTCAATGGTAGACACTAGGTGCTGGAGAAACTCAGCAGGTCAAGCAGCATCTCTGGAGAAAATTGATAGGTGACGTTTCGGGCCGGGACCCTCAGACTGAGGAAGGGTCCCGACCTGAAACATCAGCTATCCACTTCTTCCAGAGATGCTGCCTGACCCGCTGTGTTACTCCAGCACTTTGTGTCTATCTTTGGTATAAACCACATCTGCAATTCCTTTTTATTACATTGGAGGCAATGGTATTGCATTGCACCTGCTATTCCAGGCAGATGCCACGAATTTGTTAACCTAATAGAGCGGCACGGTGGCGCCGCAGTAGAGTTGCTGCCTCGCAGCACCAGAGACCCAGGTTCGATTCTGACTACGGGTGCTGTCCGTGGAGTTTCTACGTGCACCACGTGACCTGTGCGGGTTTTCTCCGGGTGTTCCGGTCTCTTCCCACACTCCAAGGAGACACAGGTTTGTAGGTTAATTGGCTTCAGTAAAATTGTCAATTGTCCCCAGTGTGTAGGATAATGCTGGTGTACGGGGGGATCACTGGTCGGTGCGGACCCGGTGGGCCGAAGGGCCTGTTCTCTAAAATCTATAGATTCCATGAATTTCTTAACCTAACACAACAGGTTGTAGTGAAAATGGAAATAAAAGATTGGTGAGTGTGTTACTGGTCAAATAGAATCCTTTTTCCTCAATGGCATCACGGCTCATGAAGTGATTGATGTACAGTAGTTTAGCTTAGTTTAGTTTAGAGATACTGCAGATACAGGCCCTTCGACCCACTGAGTCAATGCTGACCAGCGACCCCAGTGCACAGTAGGCACAATTTTTCAATTTTATACCAAGCCAATTAACCTACGTCTTTGGAGCGTTAGAAGAAACCGGAGCTCCTGGAGAAAACTCACGCACGTCACGGGGAGAACATACAAACTCCGTACAGACAGCACCCGCAGTCGGGATCGAACCCAAGTCTCTGGCGCTGTGAGGCAGCAACTCTACCGTTGCGCCACCGTGCTGCCCTGTAAATCTATTCAC
Source organism: Malacoraja senta (assembly GCA_038087875.1). Lineage (NCBI taxonomy): Eukaryota > Metazoa > Chordata > Chondrichthyes > Rajiformes > Rajidae > Malacoraja > Malacoraja senta. The sequence goes on along the minus strand of CM075990.1, from coordinate 3,716,773 downwards.
ACTCCTGGTTATTGTTTAGGTTGATGCTGGAGAGGCCATGTGGAGTCATGGCATGCCATGCTGTCATCTACCCAACCTTCGATGTGCCCTGGTATGCATGGAATACATGCAGCTGTGAAAATATAGCTCCTTCTCAGCTGTGAATTCAGTTTGACCAACCTTGGTTACAAGTTCAGCAACATCTTCTCAACAACCGTCAGGCCATTGAAAGTTACGAAAAGTAGTTAATTGCCTCTAGTATTCAGAGATATTTAAAAACTACAATGGATGAAAATGATTTTAAAGTAATTGATTAATTAATTAATTAATTTTATTAAGAAATACCAAATAACGGCACGGTGGCGCAGCAGTAGAGTTGCTGCCTTACAGCGCTTACAGCGCCAGAGACCCAGGCTCGATTCCGACTACGGGTACTGTCTGTACGTTTGTACGTGAGTTTGTACGTTCTCCCCGCGACCGCGTCGGTTTTCTCTGGGTGCTCCGGTTTCCTCCAAAGACGTAGGTTAATTGGCTTGGTATAAATTTCAATTGTCACAAGTGTGTGTGTAGCTGATTAGGTGTAGTGTTAATATGTGGGGATCGCTGGTCGGTGCGGACTCGGTGGGCCGAAGGGCTTGTTTCCACGCTTTATCACAAAACTAAACTAAACCAAACTTTGAACTATGAACTGCCTGTGTTACACGAGGGACTTTGAGCCTTGTTTTGGTTCTGCACTATATTGGGTTTTATTTTAATTTATTAAGCATATTTTTTTATTGTTTGTTTTATTATTTATTGAGTAGCGCATTTAACAACCTATTGTGCTGCTGCTGGAAGTACAGTAAGAATTTGATGGTTCCCTATCGCCTCATATGATAATAAAACACTTTCTTTGTCACGGTGGTTCAGCGGTAGAGTTGCTGCCTTACAGCGCCAAAGACCCGGGTTCGATCCTGACTACGGGTCCTGTCTGTACGGAGTTTGTACATTCTCCCTGTGATCACGTGGGTTTCCTCCGGGTGCCCTGGTTTCCTCCCACACTCCAAAGATATACAGGTTAATTGGCTTCGGTAGAGATTGTTAATTGTCCCTAGTGTGTAGGGCAGTGCTAGTGTACGGGGGAGATCGCTGGTCGGCACAGACTCGGTGGGCCGAAGAGCCTGTTTCTGCACTGTGTACCTAAATTAAACTAAACTAAACTAAATTAAACTTGACTGTTGAATAGCCTATCAGCTTGTAGACAATGTCACCTTCTTTGTCCTCAAATTCCCATGGTTTGAAGTGAACTTACTTCGGTTGGATAACTAAACCTGTAGCATAACTATTATGCCACAATAGTGTCGTACATCCATTCAACATAGTGAATGAACCTAATAGTATAAACAAATACTATCGTTCTGCTTAGTTTTTCTGTTTGTATCCACTCATTATATCCACTTCCCCAGCCAACAATGCACCATTGTGGGCTCCACTTTTCCTTGATCATCGTTGCTGGCTTTGATTTGTTATTTTCTGATTTTCATACCTCTGAATCCTTTCATACCTCTCGTTTCCACCTCCCCGACCCTCAGACTGAAGAAGGGTCTCGAACCAAAACATCGCCTATTCCTTTTTTCCAGAGATGCTGCCTGTCCCGCTGAGTTACTCCAGCATTTTGTGTCGCCCTTCGGTGTAAACCAGCATCTGCAGTTCCTTCCCACACGAACCATGTTTAACCCTGGTTTATTCACACATGTAAATGCATTGATACGTTCCGAGTGTAATAATAATTCTCTGACAAATCCTATTAATAAAATTGCTTCAGTGACACTGTGTGAGTATATATTTGCTCATTTAAAATGATTTTAATTGTTCTCCCAAGGCATCAGTTGAATGAAATTATGATATCAGTCCATGACAGATTCAATTTAGCCCATTATCCCAATTTATGCCATTGATGCGATGATGGATTCTGCACATAATGACAGTCCATTGCTGGCCTACATTTATCATACCTCTGCACTATTCACGGAAGATTGAACATAGAACAGCACAGGAACAGGCCCTTCGGCTCACCATGTCTGTGCCGAACATGATGCCAAATTAAACTGATCTCATTTGCCTGGACGTGATCCATATCCCTCTATTCATTTCATTTTCATGTGCCTATCTTAACGCCTCTTAAACACAGGCCATAAATGAAACATATAAGATTGTTAAGGGCTTGGACACACTAGAGGCAGGAAACATGTTCCCGATGTTGGGGGAGTCCAGAACCAGGGGCCACAGTTTAAGAATAAGGAGTAAGCAATTTAGAACGGAGACGAGGAAACACTTTTTCTCACAGAGAGTGGTGAGTCTGTGGAATTCTCTGCCTCAGAGGGCGGTGGAGGCAGGTTCTCTGGATGCTTTCAAGAGAGAGCTAGATAGGGCTCTTAAAAATAGCAGAGTCAAGGGATATGGGGAGAAGGCAGGAACGGGGTACTGATTGGGGATGATCAGCCATGATCACATTGA
>CM075990.1:3606798-3709298 GCA_038087875.1 Malacoraja senta | reverse complement strand
AGTTGAAGGTTCACAATGCTACCACACTACATGTCAGCCACCCCAGAGCGGAGTGTCACCTTCACTATGACCAGCCATGTTTTTGCTCTATAACAAGCCCCTTAAGGGCAGCAAAAAAGGTGTAAAAGTTCATAAGTGATAGTAGCAGAATTAGGCCATTCGGCCCATCAAGTCTACTCCGCCATTCAATCCTTGAGTCATGGCATCATAGAGTGATACAGTGTGGAAACAGGCCCTTCGGCCCAACTTGCCCACACCGGCCAACATGTCCCAGCTACACTTGTCCCACCTGCCTGCGTTTGGCCCATATCTCTCCAAACTTGTCCTATCAATGTAACATTCTAGGGTCAACCCAGGCAATAGTTACCATGAATGGGTGGTAACTATACATCGTAGGTGAATGTTGTGGACTATGCAGAGTTGGGTCTTATATAGTGTTGGGGGTCAAAAATAATCATGGCTGATCTATCTCTTCCTCCTAATCCCATTCGCCAGCCTTTTCCCCATAACCCCTGACACCGGCACTAATGAAGAATCAAGAGAGGCTGGCGGGAACCCGTGGGTGCTCTGAGGATAAGAAAGTCTCATGCGCGCGATCTCTGCGTGTTCATTCTTGGACCAGTTACAGTAGGCAGCTTAGTGAATATGGAAGGAAGCGTCTTAGTTGCACAGGGCTTTTGTCTATTTAAAAGGTGTATTCGTGACTTAGTTGGCAAGGAGCGGTTATTTAATCCCGCGCCGGTTCCTGGTGTCGTAGCGGCACTTCATGCCGAGTGTTGCCAAGTTGTGTTCCGTACCTTGTTTTTGTTTGGCGTGGAAGAGAGTGTGTCTCTGACCTGCTGAAGACTCCTGATTCGGCTGAGGCTGTGGAGGGATCAAGTGCCCCGCCGTGCCCTCGTCTCTTTTGATGCTTTGTTTCCCTGGAAGAATGATCTTCGTGGAGCACCTTCTGGCGCCGTGAAGAGACGAGTCGGCCTGCCGCACTCCCTCGGCTAATTTGCAGTTTTGGCAAAAAAAATTGGCCGGTCAAAATGTCATGTCATAAGGGATAGGTGCAGAATTAGGCCATTTGGCCCATCAGGTCTACTCTGCCATTCAATCATGACTGATCGATCTCTCCCTCCTAACCCCATTCTGCCTACTCCCCATAACCCCTGACACCTGTACCAATCAAGAATCTATCTACTTCTGCCTTAAAAATATCCATTGACTTGGGCTCCACAGCCTTCTGTAGCAAAGATTCACCACCCTCTGACTAAAGAAATTCCTCCTCATCTCCTTCTGAAAAGAACGCCCTTTAATTCTGAGGATTTGACCTCTAGTCCTAGACTCTCCCACTAGTGGAAACATCCTCTCCACGGTCCACAAAAACCGCAGCAAGGCCACGCCGGACGGGAATCTTCTTTGTTAATTGTTCAGGCTCAACCTCCTGCCACCCCCCCCCCCCCCCCCCCCTAATGCTTTCCATGAAAAACACTCCCCATTTTACCTCATGGTTGCCCGGTGCCTGATTTCTTCACGGAATAGCAAGGGAGTTACTGCAGCTGGCCTGCAGAGGTTTGGCCATCGCGTACACAAATTGTGGATGTAGCACGGTGTTTGTCTCCGATATCTGTGTTTCATTTCCCCTGTAACCCTTCCCCATGGCTAGGAATATCTCTGTACGATGGTGAATGTGTCATTAAAGGCTGGTATTTCATGGCAACCTTCCTGCTCACCACTGGCTTGGTTTATTGTCCGATCTGCATGACCGAGGAATGACAGACACAGCAGGGAAACAGGCCCTTCGGCCCACCAAGTTTGCGCTGACCATCGATCATCCATCAGTGGCGCAGTGGTAGAGTCGCTGCCTCACAGCACCAGAGACCCGGGTTCGATCCGGACTGTGGGTGCTGTCTGTACGGAGTTACAAGTGGGTTTCCTCTGGGTGCTTCGGTTTCCTCCTACACTCAAAAGACGTGCGGGTTTGTAGGTTAATTGGCTTCTGTAAATTGCCCCTACTGTGTAGGATAGAACCAGTGTGTGTGTGTGTGTGTGATCACTGGTCGTCGGGTACTTGGTGGGCCGAAGGGCCTGTTTCCATGCTGTAACTATGAACTAAACTAAAAACCCATTCACACTAGTTTCATGTTTTCCCACTTTTGCAACCGTTCCATACACAGTGGGGACAATTTACAGAGGACAACTAAATGAAATTACAGCCCCACACCTCGGGATGTGGCAGAGTTAATTCCGGTTCTAATCTTACCCCCCCCTAGACTGGTTCAGTCAAACACCGAATACGAACACTGGAATTCCAACTCTATTTTATTGTATGCAATACCGCGGGGCCGATCCTCGGAACCACTCACTCAAGCCCAAAACAGTCTCGCGCAAATATAACAGACTATAGACAATCGGCACACCCCAACGAACTACTCCCCCCTTTATACCCATCAAGTCAAGTCAAGTCAAGTCAATTTATTCGAGATATGCAGTGAAATGAAAAAGTGGCAATGCTTGCGGATTGTGCAAAAAAACTACAAACAGAATGGAACAGAATCACATATTCATATATTACATATTTGTGGGAGGAAAAAAACAGAAAAAAACAGCAATTTTAAAAAGACACCACATAACAGTAGATTGGTTCAGTAAGTTAGTCCCTGGTGAGATAGGAGTTTACAGTCCGAATGGCCTCTGGGAAGAAACTCCTTCTCATCCTCTCCGTTTTCACAGCATGGCAATGGAGGCGTTTGCCTGACCGTAGCAGCTGGAACTGTCCGTTGCTGGGGTGGAAGGGGTCCCCCATGATCTTGTTGGCTCTGGATTCGAACTCAGGACATGACATTACTTGGGGAGGCAACCCCTACAAGCCAATTACCGATACTGGTTGCAAAATACATAGAATGATAACTCTCTGGCCCAATCATATAACAGTACATAACATAATTTCAACACATAGCACTTAGGCAGAAACATTTCCATTAAGTAAAGAAACATTACCATTAGATGAAGAAACATCTTTGGTGAGGCCACTCTTCTGGACCAATCAATCACAAGTACCGGCGGGAAGGTACTGAAACATAGTTGAGACATAACATTTCCCCAACCAATCACAAACATGCCTTTAGCATCAGGGCATAGCTGCACCTGCAGAATCCCAGACATTTTGACAACGTAGGGCCATCTGGACGGAAACCTGCTGCAACCCCTTCCCAGGCTTCAGACTCCCTCGAGCCATCTATGTCACATGGGTCTCCAGCTCCTTGCAAATGATGTCACCCTTAGTGAACCCTTCAACACATCTGCCATTTTCCCAAGTACCCACATTTCTGACATTCACATTCCCCCCTTTTATCATTCTATGATAAACAAAACAATTTTACAGGCAGGGTAAAATGACGACGGTTCACATTATACAATCCGACAGTGATGGTGATGTAGTTGTATCAGAACCCTTCACAGACATCTCCCATCTCCCATTTTCCCAAGTACCCACATTTCTGCTATTCACAGGAGGAAACCGGGGCACCCGGAGGAAACGCGCGGTCACAGGGAGAACGTGAAAACTCAACACAGACAGCAATCCAAGTTCAGGATCGAACCTGGGTCTCTGAGGTTGTGAGGCAGCAGCTTTCAGATTCAGATTCAACTTTATTGTCATTGTGCAGTGTACAGTACAGAGACAATGAAATGCAGTTAGCATCTCCCTAGAAGAGCGACATAAATATGAGCAATAAATAAATCTAATAAATCCTGGTGGGAGGAGTGTCCGGGTGGGGGGGGGGGGGGGTGATTGGCAGTCACCGAGGTACAGTGTTGAGTAGTGTAACAGCAGCAGGGAAGAAGCTGTTCCTGGACCTACTGGTCCGACAACGGAGAGACCTGTAGTGCCTCCCGGATGGTAGGAGGGTAAACAGTCTGTGGTTGGGGTGAGAGCAGTCCTTGGCAATGCTGAGCGCTCTTCCCAGACAACGCTTGCTTTGGACAGACTCAATGGTGGGGAGTGAGGAACCGGTGATGCGTTGGGCAATTTTCACCACCCTCTGCAGTGCTTTCCGGTCGGAGACAGAGCAGTTGCCATACCATACTGTGATACAGTTGGTAAGGATGCTCTCGATGGTGCAGCGGTAGAAGTTCACCAGAATCTGAGGAGACAGATGGACCTTCTTTAGTCTCCTCAGGAAGAAGAGACGTTGGTGAGCCTTCTTGACCAGAGTTGAGGTATTATGGGTCCAAGAGAGGTTATCGGAGATGTTGACCCCCAGGAACCCGAAGCTGGAAACACGTTCCACCTCCGTCCCGTTAATGTGGATGGGGGTGTGCGTGCCACCCCTAGACTTCCTGAAGTCTTCAATGAGCTTCTTGGTCTTCTTGGAGTTAAGGGCCAGGTTGTTGTCAGCGCACCATGTTGCTAGGAGCTGGACCTCCTCCCTATAGGCCGACTCATCGTTGTTACTGATGAGGCCAATCACCGTTGTATCATCTGCATACTTGATGATGGCGTTAGTACCATGTACAGGTGTGCAGTCGTAGGTGAAGAGGGAGTAGAGGAGGGGGCTCAGCACACAGCCCTGTGGAACGCCGGTGTTCAGGGTGAGGGTTGAAGAGGTGTGCTTGTCTAACCTAACCTAACCTTTACCCGCTGCGCCACTGTGCCACCCACACTCTTGACCATTTTCACAGTCCTTAGATTTCCAGTTGTTAGTCGTTAACCTAGATAGTACTCAATGTTAAATGTTCAAGTGAAACAAAATCAAAGATATTAGTTTGTCTTTAGTGCAATCCAACTCAATGCCTAAAGCCAAACTCTTCAAATCGAAACCATGGCTTTGGGATCTACAGTTACCAATTATCTGAAAAATGAAAATGATAAAAAACCACCATGGACCCATTTTCAGTCAGTCTGAAGAAGACGCCCGACCTAGTTCATAAGTTCTAGGTTGGAAGGAAGTGCAGATCTGGTTCAAATTGAAGATAGACACAAAAGGCTGGATTAACTCAGCGGGACAGGCAGCCACAAAAAGCTGGAGTAACTAAGACAGGAGTAACTAATTAACTAACTAACCTGGACCTACCTGATAACACCTTTGCTCAGTCTGCCTGGACCTACCTGATCTCCCGGTTGCTAAACACTTTAATTCTCCTTCCCATTCCCACACAGATCTTTCTATCCTCGGTCTCCTCCATTTGCAGAGTGAGGCTAAACGCAAATTGGAGGAACAACGTCTCATATTTTGCTTGGGCAGCTTGCAGCCCAATGGTATGAATATTGATTTCTCTAACTTCAAGTAACCCTCTCTCTCCATCCCTCCCCCACCCAAGTCGCACCAGCTTCTCGTTTACACGCAGCTAACAGCTAACAATGGCCTGTTTCCTTTATCATCGTTACTTTTTTGCATATCTTTCATTCATTGTTCTTTATCTCTCTACATCATCGTCAACATCTCTTGTTTCCCTTTCCCCTGACACTGAGTCTGAAGAAAGTTCTCGACCCGAAAAGTCTCCCATTCCTTCTCTCCAGAGATGATGCCTGTCCCGCTGAGTTACTCCAGCTTTTTATGTCTATCATAAGTTCTAGGAGCAGAATTGGGCCATTTGGCCCATCATGTCTACTCCACCTTTCAATCATGGCTGATCTATCTTTCCCACTCGACTCCATTCTCCTGCCTTCTCCCCTTCACCCCTGACACCCTGAAATGTTTTCTGTCCGTTTCCCTCCACAGGTGCTGCCTGACCCGCTGAGTTCCTCCGTCACTTTGTGTTTTAGATCATAGAACAGTACAGTGCAGGAGCAGGCCCTTTGGCCCACAATGTCTGTGCTGGACATAATGCCAAGACCGTAGAACAATCCTTGTTCAATACGTACCAGGGCCCCATCCCCGACCTCTACCTCCGCTACATCGATGACTGTTTTGGTGCCACCTCCTGCACCCACACACAACTGACTGACTTCATCCGCTTCACCACCAACTTCCATCCGGCACTCAAATACACCTGGACCATTTCCGACACTTCCCTACCATTTCTTGACCTCACTATCTCCATCGCAGGTGATAGACTTCTTACCGACATCCATTACAAACCTACCGACTCCCATGGCTATCTGGACTACACTTCTTCCCACCCTGCTTCCTGTAAGGACTCCACCCCCACTCCCAATTCCTCCGTCTACGCCGCATCTGCTCCCAGGATGAGGCGTTCCACACCAGGGCATCCGAAATGTCCTCATTCTTCAGGGAACGGGGGTTCCCCTCCTCCATCATAGATGAAGCTCGCACCAGGGTCTCTGCCATACCCTGCAACACTGCAATCTCTCCCCATCCCTCCACTCACAACAAGGGCAGAGTCCCCCTAGTCCTCACCTTTCACCCCACCAGCCGTCACATACAACAAGTGATCCTCCGTCAGTTTCGCCACCTCCAACGTGACCCCACCACTCGCCACATCTTCCCATCTCCCCCCATGTCTGCCTTCCGCAAAGACCGCTCCCTCCGTAACTCCCTTGTCAATTCTTCCCTTCCCTCCCGTACCACCCCCTGCCCGGGTACTTTCCCTTGCAACCGCAAGAGATGCAACACTTGTCCCTTCACCTCCCCCCTCGACTCCATTCAAGGACCCAAGCAGTCATTCCAGGTGCGACAGAGGTTCATCTGCATCTCCTCCAACCTCATCTATTACATCCGCTGCTCTACATGTCAGCTGATCTACATCGGTGAGACCAAGCGGAGGCTTGGCGATCGTTTCGCTGAACACCTCCGGTCGGTCCGCAATAACCAACCTGACCTCCCGGTGGCTCAGCACTTCAACTCCTCCTCCCATTCCGTATCTGACCTCTCTGTCCTGGGTCTCCTCCATGGCCACAGCGAGCAACACCCGAAATTGGAGGAAATGCACCTCATATTCCGCTTGGGCAGTCTACATCCTGTGGGTATGAACATTGAATTCTCCCAATTCTGCTAGACCTTGCTGTCCCCTCCCCTTCATCAGCCCTCTGGTTGTCTCCTCCCCTCCCCCAGCCCTCGGGCTCCTCCTCCGCCTTTTTTCCCTTTTTCCTTTCTTCTCCCCACCCCCTATCAGTCTGAAGAAGGGTTTCGGCCCAAAACGTTGCCTATTTCCTTCGCTCCATAGATGCTGCTGCACCCGCTGAGTTTCTCCAGCATTTTTGTGTATCATCTCTGATCTTCCTCCACATAATCCAGATCCTTAAGATTCCAAGCAGCTGCAGTTCATTGTGTCTCCATGGAGCTATTTACAGTTGGCTTATCTACAGAATTACACCGTGTAATTTAATACCAAACTATTTCCAACACATGGGTGGCATGGTGGCGTAGCGGTAGAGTTACTGCCTTACAGCGCCAGAGACCCGGCTTCCATCATGACTACGGGTGCTTGCCTGTGTGGAGTTTGTACGTTCTCCCCATGACCTGCGAGGATTTTCTCCAAGATATTCGTTTTTCTCCCACACTCCAAAGACGTGCAGGTCTGTAGGCTAACTGGCCAGGTGTAAATGCAAAATTGTCCCTAGTGTGCGTAGGGTAGTGTTAATGTGTGGGGGATTGTTGGTCAGCATGGACTCGGTGGGCCGAGGGGCCTGTTTCCGCGCTATATCTCTAAACTAAACAAAACTAAACTACACAAGGGAGCTAATGGAGTTCAGAAGCAGAGAAACATTGTAATCAAGGGCCTTTCAGCACTTTGTTCTTGTTCTGTTATCCATTGCTACCATTGATTCAGTACCTTACTAGGGTCTCTCCATGGTCTCTGCACACCTCTCGATGCATTCTATGTCTTGAATGCTTTTGTTCAGAGTGGTGTTACTGCCCAATTGTTTGTTTTCATTGTAACAGCGCTCGGAAGGATAGAGTCTTACAGCACAGAAACAGGCCCTTCGGCCCAACTTGTCCATGCCGACAAACATGTCCCATCTTCTACACTAGTCCCACCTTCCCCCATTGGGCCCATATCCCTCCAAACCTTTCCTATCCATGTACTTGTCCAAATGGTCGTAGGCTCAGAAGTCATAGAAGCAAAAGTAGCCATAGAGTCTATGCCGCCATTCAATCATAGCTGATCCTGCCTTCTCCCCATAACCCTTGACACCCTAACTAATCAAGTATCTGTCAATCTCTGTCTTAAAAATACCCAATGACTTGGCCTCTACATCTGACTGTGGCAATAACTAAATTGATAATGAATAAATCAATAAAATATATTTTAAATGTTGCTATAGTCCCTGCCTTAACTACCCCGTCTGGCAGCCCGTCAATATACCCATCACCTTCTGTGTGGAAAAAGCTGCCTTTCAGGTTCCTATTAAATCTTTCCCCTCTCACCTTAAACCTATCTCCTCTGGTTCTAGATTCCCTAACTCTGGGTTAAAGAATCTGTGCATTCTCTCTATCTATTCCCCTCATGATGTTATACACCTTTGTAAGATCACTCCTCATCCTCCTGCGCTCCAAGGAATAAAGTCCTAGCCTGCCCAACTTCTCCCTATAGCTCAAGCCCTCACGTCTTGGCAAAATCCTCGTAAATCTTTCCAGCTTAACAGGAATATGACACGGAGTGGAATCGTACAATATTTGCAGTATTGTCTTCAGTTTTGGGCACCCTGCCACAGGGAAAGATGCCATTAAGCTGGAAAGAGTGCAGAGAAGATATGTGTTGCCAAGACTCAGGGGCCTGAGCTATTGGGAGAGGATTGTCGGGCTTGGACTTGATACTTTGGAGTGCAGGAGGCTGAGGGATGACCTACTAGAAGAGAGAGGATGAATGCGCAAAGTCTTTTCCCCACGGTTGAAGAATCGAGAATGAAAGGGCATAGGTTTAAGGCGAGAGGGGAAAGATTTAGCAGAGACAACATTTGCTCACAGTGTGCGGTGGGTGTATGAAATAAGCTGCCACAGGAAGTAGACACAAAATGTTAGAGTAAAGGGCCTGTCCCACTTGGGCCGTCACTTCCGCGACAGGCCGGTAGTGACGGTCGCGCGACAGTCCCGCGAGAGCCGCGCGCGTCATCATGCACCCGCACAGCCGTCTGGAGCGTGTGACATCATTTGAAGATGGACACAAAATGCAGGAGTAACTCAGCGGGACCAGCAGCATCTCTGGAGAGAAGGAATGGGTGATGTTTCGGGTCGAGACTCTTCTTCAGTCTGAAAGAAGGGTCTTGACCCGAAACGTCATCCATTTCTTCTCTCCAGAGATGCTGCCGGTCCCGCTGAGTTACTCCTGCATTTTGTGTCCATCTTCAATTTTCTTGGCCCCGCTCTGGGAGTAGAAGTGGGGGCGGATCTGGATCCGCAACGGCCGTGAGCCCCAGGCTGAATTCGGCGATCGTTTACCTGCTTCTGCTGCTGTTGGAGGTGAGACGTTGCGTCACGCCAGGGTCTTGGGCCTGTCCCACTTTGGCCGTCAGTTACGCGACAGGCCGGTGGCGCGCGAAGATTTCGTTCAGGACGAAGTCCACACTCCTCCACACCACTCCATGCGCCCGTCCCCCCGCTATACGATGCACGTGCGCCTCAACGCGACCACGTAATTTGCGTGCCAAGGACACGTAAGTGGGACAGGCCCTTAACTCAGCCAGTCAGGCAGCATCTCACGAGCATATGGATAGGTGACATTTCGGGTTGGGACCTTTCTTCAGGCCTGTCTAATGAAGGATTCTGACCGGATACTACCCCTCTCCATGTTCTCTTGAGCTGAAACGTCACCTCCCCATGTGCTGGCTCTCCGATCCGGCTCTCTGTGTCTTCTTTTAGTTTACTTTAGTTTAGCAATACAGCGCGGAAACAGGCCCTTCGGCCCACCGAGTCCGCACCGACCAGCGATCCCTCCATGTTAACACTTTCCTACACACACGAGGGACAATTTACATTTACACCAAGCCAATTAACTTACAAACCTGTGCGTCTTTGGAGTGTGGGAGGAAATCAAAGATCTCGGAGAAAACCCACGCAGGTCACGGGGGAGAACATGCAAACTCCGTACAGACAGCACCCGAGGTCAGGATGGAACCCGGTTCTGTGGCGCTGTGAGGCAGCAACTCTACCACTACGCTGTTGATTACTCAGTTCCCAGGAAAGGGTTACGGATGAGAACCATCTCAAGGCGTTTATTTCTCCCACTGCTGCCGACTGCCTAGCCTTGCACTTAACAGGGTCAGTTTTAACATCTGGTTTTCTCTTTCCTTGTACACTCGATTCAAGATTGGGGAAAGGGAGAGGGTGAAAATGTGGACTGGGGGAGGGATGGACTAGGTTGGCTAGCTGAGCAAGTTTTTAATCAGGGGTAGGCAGAGACACTCCTTTTTGTCCGTTTAGTTTCATGAAGTGATACACCACGGAAACAGGCACTTCAGCCCACCAAGTCAACAATCATCCGTACACTGACTCTAACCTAAGCACTAGGGACAATTAACAATTTTTACCCGAAGCCGGTTAACCTACAAACCTGTGGAGTGTGGGAGGTAACTGGAGCGCCCGGAGAAAACCCACGCGGTCACGGGGAGAATGTGCAATCTCCGTACAGACAGTGCCCGTGGTCAGGATCGAACCCAGGTCTCTGGCACTGTGAGGCAGTGACTCTATCACTGTGCCACTATAGGCTGCATTGTTCTATGGCCTAAGGGCAGATTTAGGGAGGAACACTATGCGGAATGAATCAGCAATGGGAGAACAGCACAGTGGGAACACATTCACTTGTTACACAAAAATGCTGGAGAAACTCAGCGGGTGCAGCAGCATCTATGGAGCGAAGGAAATAGGCAACGTTTCGGGCCGAAACCCTTCTTCAGACTGATAGGGGGTGGGGAGAAGAAAGGAAAAAAGGAAAAAAGGCGGAGGAGGAGCCCGAGGGCTGGGGGAGGGGAGGAGACAACCAGAGGGCTGATGAAGGGGAGGGGACAGCAAGGGCTAGCAGAATTGGGAGAATTCAATGTTCATGCCCACAGGATGTAGACTGCCCAAGCGGAATATGAGGTGCATTTCCTCCAATTTCCGGTGTTGCTCGCTGTGGCCATGGAGGAGACCCAGGACAGAGAGGTCAGATACGGTATGGGAGGGGGAGTTGAAGTGCTGAGCCACCGGGAGGCCAGGTTGGTTAATGCGGACCGAGCGGAGGGGTTTGGCAAAACGATCACCAAACCTTGGTCTCACCGATGTAGATCAGCTGACATCTAGAGCAGCGGATGCAATAGATGAGGTTGGAGGAGATGCAGGTGAACCTCTGTCGCACCTGGAACGACTGCTTAGGTCCTTGAATGGAGTCGAGGGGGGAGGTGAAGGGACAAGTGTTGCATCTCTTGCGGTTGCAAGGGAAAGTACCCGGGGAGGGGGTGGTACGGGAGGGAAGGGAAGAATTGACAAGGGAGTTACGGAGGGAGCGGTCTTTGCGGAAGGCAGACATAGGGGGAGATGGGAAGATGTGGCGAGTGGAGGTGGCGGAAACTGACGGAGGATCACTTGCTGTATGTGACGGCTGGTGGGGTGAAAGGTGAGGACTAGGGGGACTCTGCCCTTGTTGTGAGTAGGGGGATGGGGAGAGAGAGCAGTGATGCGGGGTATGGCAGAGACCTTGGTGCGATTTTCCAGCATCTGCAGTTCCTTCTTTAACACATTCACTTGTTAGACTGGGAGAGAGGGGCATCAGTGCAGGTGGAAGAGGCTGTTAGTGGAAGAGGGAGGGACTGGCAGCAGGGTGGGGGGGTGGGAGGGGGCTGCAAGCTGGTAGGATGGGGAGGGGCAGGAGCGGGTGGAGGGAACGCTTGGAGCAGGAGGGGGGAGCTATTGGAGAAAGGATGGGTCACCAGAGTGTCGGGTGGGAAAGAGGTTGGGGGAGGCAGGAAGGGTCAAAAGATTGCAGCCAATGGTGGTAGCACCAGTGATAGACACAAAATGCTGCAGTAACTCAGCGGGTCAGGTGGCCTTTCTGGAGAAAAGGAATAAAAGACAAAGTGCTGGAGTAACTCGGCAGGTGAAGCAGCATCTTTGGAGGACATGGATAGGTGTCTTTTTGGGTCAGGACCCTTCTTCCAAGAAACATAGAAAATAGGTGCAGGAGTAGGCCATTTGGCCCTTCGAGCCAGCATCGCCATTCAATATGATCATGGCTGATCATCCAAAATCAGTACCCCGTTCCTGCTTTCTCCCCATATCCCTTGATTCTATTAGCCCTAAGAGCTATATCTAACTCTTTCTTAAGAATATCCAGTGAATTGGATATTCCACTGACTTCTGTGGCAGAGAATTCCACAGATTCACAACTCTCTCGGTGAAAAAGTTTTTCCACATCTCAGTCCTAAATGGCCTACTCCTCATTCTTAAACTGTGACCCCTGGTTCTGGACTCCCCCAACATGGGGAACATTTGTCCTGCATCTTGCCTGTCCAATCCTTTAAGAACGTTATATGTTTCTATAAGACACCCTCTCATCCTTCAGACTGATTGTGGTGGGGGAGGGGTGCAGGGGTGACAGTGAATGAACCTAATAGATACATAGATACAGAGAAAATAGGTGCAGGAGTAGGCCATTCAGCCCTTCGAGCCTGCACCGCCATTCAATATGATCATGGCTGATCATCCAACTCAGTATCCCGTACCTGCCTTCTCTCCATACACCCTGATCCCTTTAGCCACAAGGGCCACATCTAACTCCTTCTTAAATATAGCCAATGAACTGGCCTCAACTACCCTCTGTGGCAGAGAGTTCCAGAGATTCACCACTCTCTGTGTGAAAAAGTTTTTTCTCATCTCGGTCTTAAAGGATTTCCCCCTTATCCTTAAGCAGTGACCCCTTGTCCTGGACTTCCCCAACATCGGGAACAATCTTCCTTCATCTAGCCTGTCCAACCCCATAAGAATTTTGTACGTTTCTATAAGATCCCCTCTCAATCTCCTAAATTCCAGCGAGTATAAGCCAAGTCTATCCAGTCTTTCTTCATATGAAAGTCCTGACATCCCAGGAATCAGTCTGGTGAACCTTCTCTGCACTCCCTCTATGGCTATAATGTCCTTCCTCAGATTTGGAGACCAAAACTGTACGCAATACTCCAGGTGTGGTCTCACCAAGACCCTGTACAACTGCAGTAGAACCTCCCTGCTCCTATACTCAAATTCTTTTGCTATGAAAGCTAACATACCATTCGCTTTCTTCACTGCGTGCTGCACCTGCATGCCTACTTTCAATGACTGGTGTACCATGACACCCAGGTCTCGCTGCATCTCCCCTTTTCCTAATCGGCCACCATTTAGATAATAGTCTACTTTCCTGTTTTTGCCACCAAAGTGGATAACCTCACATTTATCCACATTATACTGCAACTGCCAAACATTTGCCCACTCACCCAGCCTATCCAAGTCACCTTGCAGTCTCCTAGCATCCTCCTCACAGCTAACACTGCCCCCCAGCTTAGTGTCATCCGCAAACTTGGAGATGTTGCCTTCAATTCCCTCATCCAGTTCATTAATATAAATTGTAAATAGCTGGGGTCCCAGCACTGAGCCTTGCGGTACCCCACTAGTCACTGTCTGCCATTGTGAAAAGGACCCGTTTACTCCTACTCTTTGCTTCCTGTTTGCCAGCCAGTTCTCGATCCACATCAATACTGAACCCCCAATACCGTGTGCTTTAAGTTTGTATACTAATCTCTTATGTGGGACCTTGTCAAAAGCCTTCTGAAAGTCCAGATACAACACATCCACTGGTTCTCCCCTATCCACTCTACTAGTTACATCCTCGAAAAATTCTATAAGATTCGTCAGACATGATTTACCTTTCGTAAATCCATGCTGACTTTGTCCAATGATTTCACCACTTTCCAAATGTGCTGCTATCCCATCTTTAATAACTGACTCTAGCAGTTTCCCCACTACCGATGTTAGACTAACTGGTCTGTAATTCCCCGTTTTCTCTCTCCCTCCCTTCTTAAAAAGTGGGGTTACGTTTGCTACCCTCCAATCCTCAGGAACTACTCCAGAATCTAACGAGTTTTGAAAAATTATCACTAATGCATCCACTATTTCCTTAAGTACTCTGGGATGCAGCCTATCTGGCCCTGGTGATTTATCGGCCTTTAATCCATTCAATTTACCCAACACCACTTCCCGACTAACCTGGATTTCACTCAGTTCCTCTATCTCCTTTGACCCGCGGTCCCCTGCTATTTCCGGCAGATAATTTATGTCTTCCTTAGTGAAGATGGAACCAAAGTAGTTATTCAATTGGTCCGCCATATCCTTGTTCCCCATGATCAATTCACCTGTTTCTGACTGCAAGGGACCTACATTTGTTTTAACTAATCTCTTTCTCTTCACATACCTATAAAAACTTTTGCAGTCAGTTTTTATGTTCCCTGCCAGTTTTCTTTCATAATCTATTTTCCCTTTCCTAATTAAGCCCTTTGTCCTCCTCTGCTGGTCTCTAAATTTCTCCCAGTCCTCTGGTATGCTGCTTTTTCTGGCTAATTTGTACGCATCATCTTTTGCTTTGATACCATCCCTGATTTCCCTTGTTATCCACGGATGCACTACCTTCCCTGATTTATTCTTTTGCCAAACTGGGATGAACAATTTTTGTAGTTCATCCATGCAGTCTTTAAATGCCTTCCATTGCATATCCACCGTCAACCCTTTTAGAACTAATTGCCAGTCAATCTTGGCCAATTCACGTCTCATACCCTCAAAGTTACCTTTCTTTAAGTTCAGAACAGTTGTTTCTGAATTAACAATGTCACTCTCCATCCTATGGAGAGTGACAGTGTTAGTATAAACAAACACTGTCGTCCTGCTTAGTTTCACTGTTTGTATCCGCTTGTTATCACCTTTTCCCCAGACAACAATGCACCATTGTGGGCTCCACTTTTCCTTGATCGTTGATGCTGGCTTTGATTTGTTATTTTCTGATTTTCATACCTTTGCACCTTTTCATACCTCTCGTTTCCACCTCCCCTGATCCTCAGACTGAAGAAGGGTCTCGACCCGAAACATCACCTATTCCTTTTTTCCAGAGATGCTGCCTGTCCCGCTGAGTTACTCCAGCATTTTGTGTCAACCTTCGGTGTAAACCAGCATCTGCAGTTCCTTCCCACATGAACCATGTTTCACCCTGGTTTATTCACACATGTAAATGCATTGATACGTTCCGAGTGTTATAATAATTCTCTGACAAATCCTATTAATAAACTTGCTTCAGTGACACTACGTGAGTGTATATTTGCTCATTTAAAATGATTTTAATTGTTCTCCTAAGGCACCAGTTGAATGTAATTATGATATCAGTCCATGACAGATTCAATTTATCCCATTGATGCGATGATGGATTCTGCACATAATAACAGTCCATTGATGGCCTCTATTTATCATACCTCTGCACTGACACATTCTATTCACGGAAGATTGAACATAGAATGGCACAGCAGAGGAACGGTGACGTGGGGGTCGGGCTTGGGGAAGAGGAAGCTCTCCAGAATGGCAAATCACTCGATCCAATAACCGCACCTCAACAGTATTGGAGAGAGAGAGATCGGATAGGAAACCAGAAACGAGGAGAACAGAAAATATATGTACCTTGAGTTTCTGCATTTAATACAGACATTGAATTCTGGAGGATCAATAGACAATAGACAATAGACAATACGTGCAGGAGTAGGCCATTTGGCCCTTTGAGCCAGCACCGCCATTCAATGTGATCATGGCTGATCATCCCGAATCAGTACCCCGTTCCTGCCTTCTCCCCATATCCCCTGACTCCGCTATTTTTAAGAGCCCTATCTAGCTCTCTCTTGAAAGCATCCAGAGAACATGCCTCCACCGCCCTCTGAGGCAGAGAATTCCACAGACTCACCACTCTCTGTGAGAAAAAGTGTTTCCTCGTCTCCATTCTAAATGGCTTACTCCTTATTCTTAAACTGTGGCCCCTGGTTCTGGACTCCCCCAACATCGGGAACATGTTTTCTGCCTCTAGCGTGTCCAAGCCCTTGACAATCTTATATTTTTCAATGAGATATCCTCTCATCCTTCTAAACTCCAGAGTGTACAAGCCCAGCTGTTCCATTCTCTGAGCATATGACAGTCCCGCCATCACGGGAATTAACCTTGTAAACCTACGCTGCACTCCCTCATTAGCAAGAATGTCCTTCCTCAAATTGGGGGACCAAAACTGCACACAATACTTCAGGTGTGGTCCACTAGGGCTCTGTACAACTGCAGAAGGACCTCTTTGCTCCTGTATCAGCACCTCACATTGTGCTTGAGTAGCTTACAACCTAACAGCATGAACAATATCTACTGTATCCAGTATTTTCAGTGTGGGCTCTAAAATATCGGCTAGACCAAGCGTAGACCGGGCAATCGTTTCGCTGAACACTTACGCTCAGTCAGCCTTGGCCTACGAGATCTCCCGGTTGCCAAACACTTTAACTCCCCTTCCCATTCCCACACTGACCTTACTGTCCTGGGCCTCCTCCACTGTCAGAGTGAGGCCACATGCATATTGGATGAAACAGCACCTCATATTCTGCTTGGGCAGCTGACAATCCAGCAGTAATGATTTTGACTTCTCTAATTTCAAGTAACTCCTGCATTCCTCCTCTCTCCCCCCCTCCCCCACCCTAGTTGTCCTACTAGTTCCACTTTTCCCATCCTTGTGTCCCTGTCCTCAGCACATCCTCCCCAGCCAACAATGGACCATTGTGGACTCCACCCTTCCTGAGGTCATCTGTTGTCGGCTCTGTTTTGTTCTGGCCTTCTCTATCTTTCAGTCTGAAGAAGGGTTCCGCCCTGTAATGTCACCCTTTCCTTTTCTCCAGAGGTGCTGCCTGACTCGCTGAGTTACGCCAGTATTTTGTATGAACATTGAATTCTGGAGGGACATTTAAAAGACATTTGGACAGGTCCATGGATATGAAAGGTTTAGGCGGGTATGGGCGAAACGCGGGCAGGTGGGACTAATGTGAATGAGGCATCTTGGACAGCATGCGTGAGTTGGGCCAAAGAGCCTGAGTTGGTGCTGTGTGACTGACTCTAACAGGACCTCATGTTCCACTTGGGTGGCTTACAATGGAACGGTATTAACATTTAATTCTCCTGTTTTAGGTAACTAACTTACAAAGACCCCACCCTTTAACCCTCTTCTCCTGCCATTTTCCCCCACCTTTTCTCTCCGCCCCACCTGAATGCACGTCAAGTTCTCCTCCCACCCCCCACCCACCACCCACCCCCAGTTCCCTTCCACCTATATTCCTTCCTCTGGCTTCACATTTCACGCCTCTTCTATCCTTATCTCACACTTCGTGCCCACCTCTGGCCTTTATCCAACCATCTGCCTGTTAAACTCCCCTCCTTCACCTGTGTTCACCTGTCACTTGCTAGACTTTGTCCCGCCCCCACCTCTCTTCGACTTTTCTTCCCCCCCCTGACTATAATCAGTCTGAAGAAGGGTCCCCTGCCCAAAATGTCACCCATCCATGTTTTCCAGAGATGCTGCCTGACCCGCTGAGTCACTTTGTGTCCACTTTTAAAAGTATGTTGGAACCACATAACACTGCGGCTAATACAATATAAAATACAACTAGTAATGCAAGGAACTATTAGGAGGGGAAATAATAGATTATTATTATATAATATAATTTTATATCAATGGGTCGATGGTGGAGAGGGTCAAGAGCTTCAAATTCCTGGGCGTGCATATTTCTGAAGATCTCTCCTGGTTCGAGAACACTGATACCATTATTAAGAAAGCACATCAGCGTCTCTACTTCCTGAGAAGATTACGGAGAGTCGGTATGTCAAGGAGGACTCTCTCTAACCTCTACAGGTGCACAGTAGAGAGCATGCTGACCGGTTGCATCGTGGCTTGGTTCGGCAACTTGAGCGCCCTGGAGCGGAAAAGACTACAAAAAGTAGTAAACACTGCCCAGTCCATCATCGGCTCTGACCTCCCTTCCATCGAGGGGATCTATCGCAGTCGCTGCCTCAAAAAGGCTGGCAGCATCATCAAGGACCCACACCATCCGGGCCATACACTCATCTCTCCGCTACCTTCAGGTAGAAGGTACAGGAGCCTGAAGACTGCAACGTCCAGGTTCAGGAATAGCTACTTCCCCACAGCCATCAGGCTATTAAACTCAACTGAAACAAATCTCTAAACATTAATAGACCATTATCTGTTTATTTGCACTTTATCTGTTTTATTTATTCATGTGTGTATATATTTATATAATGGTATATGGACACACTGATCTGTTCTGTATTCATGCCTACTATATTCTATTGTGCTGAAGCAAAGCAAGAATTTCATTGTCCTATCTGGGACACATGACAATAAACTCTCTTGACTCTTGACTTGACGATAATTATAAAATTGTATAATATAATTACAATAATATTATATATAATAAATAATATATGGAGAGCACAAAGGATATTATTACATGATAAGAAATGCTACAACCTATAATAATGTACCAGGTTTAGATGTTGGAAATGTCGTACACAACTTTTAATTAACTGTTAATTTTTAATTAACTTCTCTTAAAATGTTAAAATTTAATTAATTTCCCCTTGTAAATGACTCCAACTTTGATTCTGAATTCAACTCACCTGGTGATTGAGTGGATGTCCCCTCCCACCAGTGGACATGTTGTTTATACCAGTTTGCAGTTTAGATTTAGCTTAGTTTAGTTTAGGGATACTACGCGGAAACAGGCCCTTTGGCTGATTGGGGCAGCGCCCACCAGCGGTCACCCGCACGCTAGCACTACCCTACACACACTAGGGACAATTTACAACTATACCGACCCGATTAACCTACAAACCTGTACGTCTTTGGAATGTGGGAGGAAACCGGGGATCTCAGAGAAAACCCACGCAGGTCATGGGGGGGGGGATATACAAACTCCCCCCGTGCAGACAGCATCCGTAGTCAGGATGGAACCCGGGTCTCTGGCGCTGTAAGACAGCAACTCTACCGCTGCGCCACCGTTGCCTTGCAAGTCATCAAGGTTTGGCCCCAACGCCCACACAGTTTATAATCCAATAGATTCATGCCCGTGTCAGTTGCAGACCTTCCGATTGTGATGGTGCTTTTCTGCCTCGTTTAATTGTAAGTATTAAATACGAGGCATTGAACCCAATTACTCTGTTCTCATCATCTTTTGAGAGATTAATTATGGAAGGATGAGGGGAGACCTCATTGAAACTTACCAAATAGTGAAAGGCCTGGATGGAGTGGATGTGGAGAGGATGTTTCCACTGGTGGGAGAGTCTAGGACTAGAGGCCACAGCCTCTAAATAAAAGGGCATACCTTCAGAAAGGAGATGAGGAGGAATTTATTTCATCAGAGGGTGGTGAATCTGTGGAATTCATTGCCACAAAAGGCTGTGGAGGCCAAGTCGGATATTTTTAAGGTGGAGATTAACAGATTCTTAATTAATACGGGTGTCAGGGGTTATGGGGAGAAGGCAGGAGAATGGGGTTGAGAGGGAAAGATAGAACAGCTATGTTTGAATATGTAGGAAGGAACTGCAAAAAGCTGGAATAACTCTGGAGAGAAGGAATGGGTGATGTTTCGGGTCGAGATCCTTCTCCAGGTCGGCTGAGTTACTCCAGCTTTTTATGCCTAGCCATGTTTGAATGGCGGAGTAGACTCGTTGGGCCGAATGACCTGATTCTGCTGCTATAACATATGAACTTATGGAGTCATGGAGAAAATAGGCCCTTCAGCCCATCGAGCCTGTGCCAACCATCAACATCCCATCTACACTAATCCTGCATTAATCCTATTTATTCCTTTTGTTCTCCCCACATTCTCAGCTATCTTTCAGATTCTACCACCCATTTGCACACCAGGGGCAATTTACAATGTCCAATTACACAACAAACTCACACGCCTTTAGGATTTGGAAGGATGCTGAGCGCCTGGGGGAAACCCACGCGGTCACACAAATACAATGCAGGTAGACTCCCTCCGGCCCACAATGTCTGT
Source organism: Malacoraja senta (assembly GCA_038087875.1). Lineage (NCBI taxonomy): Eukaryota > Metazoa > Chordata > Chondrichthyes > Rajiformes > Rajidae > Malacoraja > Malacoraja senta. The sequence continues at coordinate 3,689,329 of CM075990.1, read as the reverse complement.
GGAATTCTCTGCCTCGGAGGGCGGTGGAGGCCGGTTCTCTGGATACTTTCAAGAGAGAGCTAGATAGGGCCCTTAGAGATAGCGGAGTCAGGGGATATGGGGAGAAGGCAGGAACGGGGTACTGGTTGTGGTTGATCAGCCGTTGAAAGGCGGTGCTGGCTCGAAGAGCCTAATGGCCTACACCTGCACCTATTGTCTATTGTCTATTGAACATGATGCTAAATTAATTAATTCCATTCTGCCTGCACATGATCCAAATCCTTTCACTGCCCCACCACTTTCTATTGGCTATTTACCCCCTACTCATTCGGTCCATTTGAAGGGTATTGGTCCATTTCCCTCCACAGATGCTGCCTGACCCACTGGGTTCCTCCGGCAGTTCTTGTTTTTCTTTGCTGTAGATCCCCTACATCTGCAGCCTCTTGCGCCTCTGTGTGACCACACGGACTTCCTTCGATTTCTCTCCTACATCCCAAAGAACTGCAAATTGGTGAGTTTCGTGGCAACTGTAAATCGCCCCGAGTGTGTCGGTGATTGGTAGAGTCTGGGGGGAATGTGGGGAGAATTAACAACAGATTATAGAGTCATAGAGAAACAGGCCCTTCGACCCAACTTACCCACACTGCCCATCATGTCCCATCTACGCCAGTCCCACTTGCCAGCGTTTGGCCCATTTCCCTCTAAACCTGTCCTATCCATGTACCTATCTAATTGCTTCTTAAACATCGCAATAGTCCCTGCCTCAACTACCTCCTCCGGCAGCTCGTTCCATACACCCACCACCCTTTGCGCGAAAAAGTTACCCCTCAGATTCCTAATCAATCCTTTCCCCTTCACCTTAAACCTATGATCGCTGGTTCTCGATTCCCGCTCTTCTGTGGGTCAACCGATCTATTCCTCTCGTGATTTTGTACACCTCTACAAAATCACCCCTCATCTTCCTGCACTCCAGGGAATAGAGTCCCAGCCTGCTCAACCTTAGTGGCAGATTATAGTAAAAGGATTAATCTAGAATTAGTGTAAAATAACTTTAAAAAAAACTATTTTTCATGGTGATTGGTATTCACATGTTTTATTAGCAAGCTTATCTATACAGCAATGTTGTAGAGCTTCCATTCTACTAAAGTAAGCTACCTCCTGTTGTAACAAAATACCATCCGATGTCAGTGTGGTTTTAAACATTGAAATCACGCTGAGAGAAAGAATGAGGGAGTGTGAAGGGGGATGCGGGGCAGGGGGGGAGGGAGGGGGGGGGAAGGGATAGTACAATATTAGTTCTCACATATTAGTAACATCACTATATCCCGTAATAAGCTGCCACAGCTGCCAGCAGCTCTCTACAGGAGCTGTGCAGAACTAAGAAGGACTTTCCTGATAAAATTAAGGCAGTTCCTTGGTATAAACGGTGGCGCAGCGGTAAAGTTGCCGCCTTACAGCGCCAGGGACCCGGGTTCGATCCTGACTACGGGTGCTGTCTGTATGAGTTTGTACGTTCTCCCCATGACCTGCGTGGGTTTTCTCCGAGATCTCCGGTTTCCTCCCATACTCCAAAGACATACAGGTTTGTAGGTTAATTGGCTTTGGTAAAATTGTAAAGTGTCCATAGTGTGTGTAGGATAGTGTTAGTGTGCGGGGATCGCTGGTCGGTGCACACTAACACGTTAGTGTGGGAGACAATAGACAATAGACAATAGGTGCAGGAGTAGGCCATTTGGTCCTTCGAGTCAGCACCGCCATTCAATGTGATCATGGCTGATCATCCTCAATCAGTACCCCGTTCCTGCCTTCTCCCCATATCCCCTGACTCCGCTATTTTTAAGAGCCCTATCTAGCTCTCTCTTGAAAGCATCCAGAGAACCTGCCTCCACCGCCCTCTGAGGCAGAGGGAGCAAAATGGAAAGACCATGCAGAGCTGGTGTTCGACGTAACGGGTGATTTATTAAACTGGTGCGAATCAGGAGACCAGTCAAAGCTGATCCCCCAAGTGTGACTTTGGTACAGTTTTTATATTCTCAGATGACAAGATTACGCAGAAACTTGATAAACAGTAAAACAAGGTCTTATTTACAGAAACTTGACCAGCAATAAAATGAGGTCTTGCGCACAAACATGACAAACGGTAAAACAAGGTCATGCACAGGATGGAACTCCGAAAGACTTACTATATAGCAGGTACTATAACAACATTTAAAATACATTTGGACAGGTAGATGCAAAGGAGAGGTTTAGAGGGATATAGACTAAGTGGGAGCCATTGTGTCCTTGTCACACGGGAGGCCTGGTCCCCCAACTCAACCCGTCCCCCAACGTAAGATTCCAGCACTCCCCTGCTTCCTTCAGCAGTGGACTTTAAAATTAATTCCAATTGCACTTCCCCTGCCTGCTGCAGCAGTTCAAATTGCAATACCAATTTGGCCTCCCGCTCCTGTTGAAGCACTTGCTGTGATATCCTATTGAGGTGAAACGTTCAGTGTTCCTGTCTTGCAACTTGTATCGAAGTGTGGTGGAAGCTGCCAGGAAGGATAACAGTTAAAATCATGTTAAATTCGTCTTTTTTAAAGCTTAAAAGGCCTGTCTCACGAGTCTGCGGTCATTGGCGGCGAAACGGGAAGAATCTGCCGCCATAGACCGCGCACTCGTGAGAACGCACAATTCCGGGGCCGTGCGGCGGTGTTCCCAACACCGCACGGTGCTAAAATAAAACCTACACTGTTGAAAAATATTTTCCTACCGCACAACCTCCACCAGTGATGCACGAGTGCGGCACGGCCGCCCGCACGGGCCGCCGCCAGTGTGGCTCGAGCGCTGTGCGTCAAACTTTGACCGTCACAGCCTCCGCCAGTGAGGCACATGTGCAGCACGGCCGCAGGCACAGCCACCGCTACAGTGTCGCGATCAGGACGGCCGCCGCCACAGCCGCCGCTGGTGAGTCACGTGCGGCGGGCCGACGTCATCGCAGTCGGCCCGCCCTTTTTTTTACTTACCGCAAGCACGTGGGACCAGCCGTATTTAAATCACTCGGCCCCGCGCAGCATCCGTGCGGCGCTCCCGTGGATAGGCTCAGCGCTCTCGCCGTTGCCGTGCGGTCCACTCTACAGGCGAAGCCGCGCTTCACCGCCGATGACCGCAAACACGTAAGACAGAGCCTTTAGTCATCAATAATGTGAAATATAGCATGAAATCTGAAGGGAACCTGATTACGGCGTGCATGGGAAAAATATGTTAAAATATGTTAAAATTTCAGTGCTAGCGCGTAGCGTTTTGAGGAAGATGCAAAAAATACATACATACATACACATATACATGTATGTCAAATGCGGGCAGGTGGGACTAAAGACGGGGTTATCTTGGTCGGCATGGACAAGTTGGGCTGAAGGAACTGATTGCACACTGTATGACTCTATGAGTCTATGGCACTAATATGAGTTTTATGACTTTAGTTTATTGTTACGTACACCGAGGTACAGTGAAAAGCTTTTGTTGCGTGCTAACCAGTCAGCGGAAAGACAATACGTGATTACAATTGAGCCGTCTACAGTGTACAGATACATGATAAAGGGAATAACGTGAATAATGTTTAGTGCAAGACAAAGTCCAGTGAAGTCCGATCAAAGATAGTCCGAGGGTTTCTAATAATATTGATAATACTGTGTGGGAAGGAACTGCAGATGCAGGTTTAGACCGAAGATAGACACAGAATGCTGGTGTATCTCAGCAGGTCAAGCAGCATCTCTGGAGAAAAAAAGATAATTTGGGTCGGATCCTTTCTTCAGACTGATAATACTGTTAGTGCCAAATGCACTGTGTGTGAGCGGTGTGTTACTTAAATATTTAAACCATCCTTTGCATTCAGACAGCACTTTGCTCTGACACCCACACACTACATTTGACTGGTATCTCATGCTCGCTCAGTAACTGACTGGAGAGTGTTATTTACATGGATGGCACAGTGGTGCAGCTGGTAGAACTGCCTCACTGCGCCAGAGAACAAGGTTCGATCCTGACCACGGGTTGCTATCTGTGTGGAGTTTGTATGTTCTCCCCGTGACTGCGTGGGTTTTCTCCGGGTGCTCCGATTTCCTCCCCCACTCCAAAGATATGCTGGTTGGTGGATTAATTGGCCCTGTGTGGAATTGCCCCTTGTGTGTAGGGAGCGGATGAGCAAGTGGGATCGCTGGTCGACGTGGTCTCGGTCGGCCATTGAGCGTGTCTCCATGCTGTATCTGTGAACGAAAGTAAATGAAATCTCAACAACCTTGCTTCACATTCTAGTTTAGTGCTGCACACAGCAGCCCATGATATGGCGATCTCATCCACAGCACCAGCCTGGCACCCACACAGCTTCCAACGTCTCTCTGTCACTGTGTCACACACACAAGCACGCGCACACGCACGCACGCATGCACGCACACATGCATACACACACACGCACGCATGCACACACACATGCACACACACATGCACGCACACATGGATGCACACACATGCACGCACGCATGCATGCACACACACACAAGCCCGCGCGCACGCACGCACGCACACACGCACATATGCATGCACACACACGCACGCATGCACACATGCATGCACACACACACATATACACACGCACACATGCATGCATACACACATACATGTGCGTTTACACACATGCACACACTAAAACTCATACAAATATATGCACACATTTTCACATACACAAACACACGCACACTCACACACACTACAAATATACAAACATACTAACATACATTCTCACAAGCAAACACACACATACACACACACACATGAAAACACACACATGAACACACATGGATGCACATTCTTGCGCACAAACACATGAACACACACAATGAACATGCACACAGATGTATACACACACCCACACTCATGCATACACACACACGCACACACACACACACATGCACACACACACACACACATACACACACACACACACACACACACACACACACACACACACACACACACACACACACACACACACACACACACACACACACACACAATCACACAATCACACAATCACATTATCACACTATTCCAGTGTGGAAACCAAGCTCTTTAAATACATTACGAGTAGATGAGTATCTTTCACAGTGACCAGTGCTGCAATCTGAAGGGGCCCCTTCCACTCACAATGGCCCAGTTGTCTGGAGAAACACACATTAACATGCTCAGCTGCCCCAGTGTTAGTGAGCTGAATCATAGTGAATGACCGTGTGGTCATATCTAATCTACACCACTCCCAGCCCTCATCCCTCTGTACCTCAGCCTCTGACTGTCGTTATATCCCATGCTGACAATCACCAGGATCCTATTCTCATGCCTTTACCATTGCTCAAATGCCCAGGAATGAAGAAAGTCCCGGTCCGGAACGTTACCTATCTATGTTCTCCAGAGTTGCTACCTGACCCCCTGAGTGACTCTGCCACTGTGTGTCCTACGGTAAAATTCCTACTTGCTGCAGCTTCCATTGACTCCTTCTACACTTCACGCTGCCTCGGCAAGGCCAGCAACATAATGAAGGACCAGTCTCATCCCAGTCACTCCCTCTTCTCCCCTCTCCCATCAGGCAAGAGGTACAGAAGTGTGAAAACAAACGCACACCTTCAGATTCAGGGTCATGTTCTTCCCAGCTGTTATCAGGCAACTGAACCATTCTTTGAAAACAACTAGAGAGCGGTCCTGACCTCCCATTGACCTCATTGGAGATCCTTGGACTATCTTTACTGGACTTTATCTTGCGCTAAACTTTATTCCCTTTATCATGTATCTGTACACTGTAGATGGCTCGATTGTATTCATGTATAGACTTCCCACTGACTCGATAGTACACAAAAAAGCTTTTCACTGTAGCTCGGTACACATGACAATAAACCAAAGTAAACTTTACCTGCACTTTCCACACAATAACTCGACAAATAAATACATCGGATATTCCAGGCACAACACAATGTTTTCAGGAGATGGACCAGTAAGCTGAATGGCGAAAGGGTACATTAGGTGAAGAAGGACAGAAGGTGTTTATGTGGATCATAAACACCAAGGCCTGGAATATGGAACATCGAACATTGAAATATCCACCACGGTGGCGCAGCGGTAGAGTTGCTACCTTACAGTGCCAGAGACCCGGGTTCAATCCTGACCTTTGGTGCTGCCTGCACAGAGTTTGTACGTTCTCCCTGTGACCGCGTGGGTTTTCCCCGGGTGCTCCGGTTTCCTTCCACGCTCCAAAGGCGTGCAGGTTTGTAGGTTAATTGGCTTCGATAAAGATTGTAAACTGTCCCTAGTGTGTGGGGTAGTGCTAGTGTACGGGGTGATCGCTGGTCGGCACGGATTGGGTGGAGCGAAGGACCTGTTTCCGTGCTGTATCTCTAAAGTCTGAAGTGTGAAGGAACAGGACCATCAGCCCACAATGTCCATGCAAAACATGAAGCCAAGTTAAACTAATCATTCCTGCCTGCACGTGATCCATATCCTCCATTCACTGCATATCCATGTATCACTGGTAGAAACGACAAACAATATTAAGAGGAAATTTTGTGCATAAGTCATTCCACTGAATGTCATCCAAATTGGTACAATGCTTCTACACAAGCTTGTTCTGGGAAATTATGTCAAAGTATACTTTTATACAGGCAATTTGTATTAAGGGCCAGTGGCTAGTGAGTGAGAGTGATGTCAGTTTTGGCTGTGTGGCAGCACCCTCCTAAGTGCCAGAAGATTGTGGGTACATTCTACTCCAGTCATTAAGGTCCATGATCCCAGCCAACACCTTAGTGCCACGTGGAGAGAATGCTGGAACACAGTGAGTGATGATGGTAGGTTAAAACCACACCTGTGCAGGGTCTCGACCCGAAGCGTCACCCATTCCGTCTCTCCGGAGATGCTGCCCGTCCCGCTGAGTTACTACAGCATTTTGTGTCTACCTTCGATTAGAACCACACCCACCTGCTCCCTTGAAGTAGATGTAGAAGGCTATTAGAATTACGCTCTCGCGCAGTGGCGCAGCTGGCAGAGCCCCGGCATCAAAGCGGCCGAGACCCAGGTTCGATCCCGACCTCAGATGCTGTCTGTGTGGAGTTTGCACGTTCAGCCTGTGACTGCGTGGGTTTCCTCCGGGCGTTCCAGTTTCCTCCCACACTCCAAAGACGTGCCGGTTTGTAGTTAATTGGCCCTCTGTAAAATTGTCCCCTAGTGTGCAGGGAGTGGATGAGAACGAGGGTTAACATAGAACTAGTGCGAATGGGAGATCGCTGGGCAGCGCAGACCCGATGGGCCAAAGGGCTCGTTTCCACGCTGTATCTCTAAACTAAATAAAAACTAGAAAAGCTGAATGGCTGTAAAATGTTTAATGATGTTATGAGAAAGACACCGAATGATTGCACCAGATCTTGGCACGTTGGCGCAGCGGTAGAGTTGCTGCCTTACAGCGCTAGAGACCCGGGTTCGATCCTGACTACCGGTGCTTGTCTGCACGGAGTTTGTACGTTCTCCCCGTGACCTGCGCGGGTTTTCTCCGAGATCTCCAGTTTCCTTCCACACTCCAAAGACACACAGGTTTGTAGGTTAATTGGCTTGGTATAAAATGTGAATTTGTCCCTAGTGATAGTGTGCGGGATCGCTGGTCGGCGGAGACTCGGTGGGCCGAAGGGCCAGTTTCCCTGCTGTATCTCCAAAAAAATGAAATAATCTTATGCAGTCATTTCAATGCTGCATAAAAAGGAAATGTCAGACCATTCTCAGCTTGGTAGACAAAATTGCTGGAGAAACTCAGCGGGTGCGGCAGCATCTATGGAGCGAAGGAAATAGGCAACGTTTCGGGCCGAAACGTTGCCTATTTCCTTCGCTCCATAGATGCTGCCACACCCGCTGAGTTTCTCCAGCAATTTTGTCTACCTTCGATTTTCCAGCATCTGCAGTTCCTTCTTGAACATTCTCAGCAGGGTCAGTGTTACCTTTTTCCTTTACTGTTTGGCTGGATCTTACACAAGGAACCTTTTCTGAGCAGCTTTATTTTCGTCTAGCTGCTTGACATGACTCATCAATTATCGTCCGTCCGTCCGTCTGTCTTCTAGAGTTCCCGAGACTCTGGCATGATGATGACATCTCTGCCCTCACCATCTGGCTCCCAAGTCTTTCCAGCTTTACTGCACGACAAATAGATTCTTATGTTTCTGTAAACTGCCTAATTATCACTTGGGGGTTTCAGAGCTGGATGGAAACTCCCTGGTATGCTGAGCTGCACGTTTCCTGCCTTCCCATCTGGATGCTGATCAAGTGGGATCCTGTTTGCTGAATCAATCCACGTTTATAGATGATATCCGACCGGCCGTCCACTGCCGATTGCTCATGTTCATTAGTCACAGGAGCAGAATTAGGCCATTCGGCCCATCACGTCTACTCCGTCATTCAATCACGGCTGATCTACTTTCCCATCTCAATCCCCTGACACCCGTACTAATCAAGAATCTGTCAACTTCCACCTTATAAATACCCAATGATGGCTTCCACAGCCTTCCGTGGCAAATAATTCAACAGATTCAGCACCCTCTGACAGATGAAATTCCTTCTCACCTCTTTTCTAAAGGTACGACCTTTTATTCTGAGGCTATGCCCTGTGGTCCTGGACTCTCCCACTAATGAAAACATCCTCTCCACATCCACTGTATTCAAGCCTTTCATGATTCGGTAAGTTTCAATGAGGTACCCCCTCATCCTTCTAAACTCCAGCGAGTACAGGCCCAGTGCTGATCTCAAACTAGAAGCCTTTTCCCATTGAACAGATTAACGATGTCCAACGATGTGGAACAGCAAATGCAGTTTCCTCGCTGGAAACCATTTTGAAAATGGCAGCGGAGATTTTTAAAAACTGTACAAGAATATTGGCTGTAGCCAAGCACAAAGTCTCAGTTATTATATTATTGGATTCATAATTTTGTGACGATGAATAAATAACTTAATACAGATTGGTTGCGATTTCATGAATGCTGGGGTGGGGTGGCACGGTGGTGCAGCGGTAGAGTTGCTGCCTCACAGCGCCAGTGACCAGAGTTCGATCCTGATTACGACAGCTATTTTTACGGAGTTTGTTCGTTCTTCCTGTGACCGCGTGGTTCTTCTCCGGGTGCTCCGGTTTCCGCCCACATTCCAAAGATGTACAGGTTTGTAGGTTAATAGGCTTTGGTAAAAAAAAAAAACTGTCCCTAGTGTGTGTAGGATAGTGTTAGTACATGGGGATCGCCGATCAGCGTGGACTCGGTGGGCCGAAGGCCTTGTTTCTGCGTTGCATCTCTAAAACTATATCTCTAAAACTAAAGCAGTTTAGAAATTGGAGATTAAAAATATCTGGACCAACTTGGATCATTCACCTTAGTTATAAAGTCATAGAGTCATACAGTGTGGAAACAGGCCCTTCGGCCCAACTTGCCCACACCGACTAACATGCACCATCTACACTAGTCCCACCAGCCTGTGTTTGGTCCCTATCCCTCTAAACCTGTCCTATCCATGTACCTGTCTAATTGTTTCTTAATTGTTACGATAGTCCCAGCCTGAACTACCTCTTCCAGAAGCTCGTTCCATACACCCACCATCCTTTGTGTGAAAAAGTTACACCTCAGATTCCTATTAAATCTTTTTCCCTTCATCTGAAACCGAAGTCCTCTGGTTCTCGATTCCTCGATACCTTCCTTGAAGATCCCGTCACGTGTGTAAGTCGGACCCACGTGACAAAGGTGGCTGGGACTAGATCTCGGAGACCTCAGCTTTGGCTCCAGTCCCCACCAGTTCCCATGGTCTTAGATCATATGCTACTGAAAGCAAGCATGCAGGTACAGCAGGCAGTGAAGAACGCAAATGGCATGTTGGCCTTCAAAGCGAGAGGATTTGAGAATACAGTTGGAGCAAGGAGGTCTTACTGCAGTTGCACAGGGCCCTGGTGAGAGGGCACCTGGCGTATTGTGTACAGTTTTGGTCATCTAGTTTGAGGAAGGACATTCTTGCTATTGAGGGAGTGCAGCACAAGTTCACCAGGTTAATTCCCGGGATGGCGGGACTAACATATGATGGTAAGATTTAGCTCTTAGGCCTAACGGAATCAAGGGATATGGGGAAAAAGCAGAAGTGGGGCACTGATTCTGGATGATCAGCCATGATCACATTGAATGGCGGTGCTGGCTTGAAGGGCCGAATGACCTACTCCTGCACCTACTTTCTATGTTTCTAGATCGGGAAAACTCTCCTAGAGATCATGAGTCAGTACCTTCCATCGGCGAATGAATCAGGGTGTATTGATAGTGACAACCACTTGGAAGGAGTAGTGAGAGTAGCCAGGCCATAGAACATACTCTGGCAGAGAGGACTTCACCCTCAGTGATTCCCATGCTGACCTTTCCATGCTGGGCCTCCTCCATTGCCAGAGTGAGGCCACACACAAACTGGAGGAACAGCACCTCATATTCTGCTTGGGTAGCTTACAACAAGGTGGCACGGTGGTGCAGCGGTAGAGTGGCTGCCTCACAGCGCCAGAGACCCGGATTCAATCTTGACTACGGGTGCTGTCTGTACGGAGTTTGTACGTTCCCACCCATGACCTGAGTATGTTTTCTCTGGGTGCTCTGGTTTCCTCCCACACCCCCACAACGGCTTGTAGGCTAATTGGCTTGGAAAATTATAAATTGTCCCTAATGCGCGTGAGATCATGTTAGGGGCCTGTCCCACTTAGGCGATTTTTTCGGCAACTAGGCTGTCGCCACATGGTCGCGGGGTGACGCCTGTATGGTCGTGAGTTATCTCCTCAAAGAGTCGTAACGTTTTTCTGGTCGCCTCTGGATTTTGAAATGTTCAAAACATTTTGGCGACTGTGGGCTTGACGTAGCTTGTCTTCTCCTGACGTTGGTGCTGCCGTAGGTTGTCTCCAGGATGACGCAGGTTGTCGGCAGGTGACGTTGGTTGTCGCCGGGTGATGACGTCGGTGAATTCCATGGCAACTACCTGCGTCAACCTACGTCAACCGGCGACAGGTACCGGCGACTGAATTGTCTTCAGTTGTCGCCGACAGGGTCATAGCTTGTTGTAGCTTGTCGCGGGTGGACGTAGGTTGACTTCGGTTGTCGTAGTTTGCCGCCTGTGTGGTCGTAGGTTGTCGTAGGTGTGGATCGTAGGTGGACGTCCTAAGTCGTGAAGAATTGGGTCGCCGGTTGTCATAGCTTGACGTCGACCGGGTGTTAGGTTGACGTAGACATTGCCGTAGGGGGAGTCCAGTCACCGTTTTTACGGTGACCTGCTACGACTGTGACTGTCGCCGGCAGTCGTAGCAGGTCACCGTAAAAACCGTAGCAGGTCATCGAAGGGCCGAAGGCCTACGCCTACACCTATATTCTATGTTTCCATGGAATCCAGCTGAGTTACATAGAAACATAGAAAATAGGTGCAGGAGATGCCAGAGGAGGTAGTTGAGGGACTATAGCAATGTTTAAGAACCGATTAGACAGATACATGGATAGGACAGGTTTAGAGGGATATGGGCCAAATGCAGGCAGGTGGGATTAGTGTAGCTGGGACATGTCGGTCGGTGTGGGCAAGTTGGGCCAAAGGGCCTGTTTCCACACTGTATCACTCTATGACTCTATCTATTCAATGTCCATAATCTCTGGAGTAAAAATTGTCACAGATATCTGACTCTCTGAAAGAAGAAATCCCTCCCTGTTGCTGCCAAAAATGAGGGCCCTTTATTCTGAAGCCATGCCCAGTTCATGAGGTCATAAGGTCATAAGTAATAGGAGCAGAATTAGGCCATTCAGCCCGTCAAGTCCACCACCATTCAATCATGGCTGAACTACCTCTCCCTCCTAACCCCATTCTCCTGCCTTCTCCCCATAACCCCTGACACCCGAACTAATCAAGAATCTTTTTACCTCTGCCTTAAAAGTATCCATTGACCTGGCCTCCACTGCCTTCTGTGGCAATGATGATTCCCCCATCTAAGGTAAAAATCTGCCTAGCATCCACCCTGTCACAGAGTCATATGTGTTTGGGTAAGGCTACCTCCCAGTTTTCTAATGACTCTATTCCCAACCGGAAGAAGGGTCTCGACCTGAAACGTCACCCATTCCTTCTCTCCAGAGATGCTGCCTGTCCCGCTGAGTTACTCCAGTTTTTTGTGCCTATCTTCAGTTTAAACCAGCATCTGCAGTTCCTTCTTACACTAATCCATCTTTCATTCTGCATCAAACACTTCATCCCAAGATTCAACTCGTGAATCTTGCCCATACTGCCTCCAATGTGAAGACTTCCTTCCTTAAACATGGAGACCAAACATGTACGCTAGTTATACTGTGGATGTGGTCTCAACACTGCCCACTAGAGTTGTATCAAAACTTCCCTAATTTCTATTCCTAACTTCTTTCAATGAAACCCACCATTCCACAAGTTTTTCGAATTATTTATTCTACTTGCTTGCCAACATTTTGCGCTTTGTGCTCCAGATCCCTTTATACCTCCACAATTTGTGGTCGATCTCCAGTTAAATAATATATTTCATTCTTCCTTCCAAAGAGATGAATTTTCCAAAATGAAACTCCATCTGCCAACTTCTTGGGCGGCACAGTGGCGCAGCAATAGAGTTGCCGCCTTGCAGCACTAGGCTACAACAGGCCCTTTGGCCCATCGAGTCCGTGCCGACCAGCGATCTCCGTACACTGTCGCTATCCCACACACTCGGGACAGTTTACAATTTTACTGAAGCCAATTAACCTACAAACCTGTATGGCCCTTGCCCGGGATCGCTCCAACCGTGGCCTGCGGGCTCTACCATCAAGAGCTCGCAGTCTCGGGAGAGGCCGAGTCTGGAGCTCCAACGACGCAGAGGCTCAACCAACCCCGACCCGGGGTCCGATCGCCGGCGTGGGGGAGCTGACATCCCCCCCCGTTGCAGGAGCTGATCGCCCCGATGCAGAGGGCCCAAATGCCGCCGGCTACGGGAGTCAAGATCGTCCCATCAATGGATGGCTCGAGGCCCGCGCCCACTGGAAAGCAACGAAGGGAAGAGATTTAACTTTTTTTCGCCTTCCATCACATTGAGGAATGTGGAGGAGTCACTGTGGTGGATGTTTATGTTAAAATGTATTTGGTGTGTTCCGTTGCTTTTTATTTGTATGACTGACTTAGCAAATGAAATTCCTCGTAGGTTGCAAAACTACGTGGCTAATAAAGTATTATTGTGATTGTTGGAGTGTGGGAGGAAAGTGGAGTATCCGGAGAAAACTCACATGGTCACAGGGAGAACGTACAAACTTCGTACAGACAGCACCCACAGGCAGGATTGAACCCGGGTCTGTAGCGCTGTGAGGCAGCGACTCTCTCGCTGTGCCATTCTGCCACTATACGCTGCTCTGTGCTTTGGTCTAAGGCAATAGTGCAGTGCACATATAGGGGGTAACACTATGCAGAATGAATTAACAATGGAAGAACAGCACACAGGGAACACCCTCATCAGAAACATAGAAACATAGAAAATAGGTGCAGGAGTAGGCCATTCGGCCCTTCGAGCCTGCACCGCCATTCAATATGATCATGGCTGATCATCTAACTCAGTATCCTGTACCTGCCTTCTCTCCATACCCCCTGATCCCTTTAGCCACAAGGGCCACATCTAACTCCCTCTTAAATATAGCCAATGAACTGGCCTCAACTACCTTCTGTGGCAGAGAATTCCACAGATTCACCACTCTCTGTGTAAAAAAGATGTTCTCATCTCGGTCCTAAAAGACTTCCCCCTTATCCTTAAACTGTGACCCCTTGTTCTGGACTTTCCCAACATCGGGAATAATCTTCCTGCATCTAGCCTGTCCAACCGCTTAAGAATTTTCTATAAGTTTCTATAAGATCCCCCCTCAATCTTCTAAATTCTAGCGAGTACAAGCCGAGTCTATCCAGTCTTTCTTCATATGAAAGTCTTGCCATCCCAGGAATCAGTCTGGTGAACCTTCTCTGTACTCCCTCTATGGCAAGAATATCTTTCCTCAGATTAGGAGACCAAAACTGTACGCAATACTCCAGGTGTGGTCTCACCAAGACCCTGTACAACTGCAGTAGAACCTCCCTGCTCTTATACTCAAATCCTTTTGCTATGAATGCTAACATACCATTTGCTTTCTTCACTGCCTGCTGCACCTGCAGCCTACTTTCAATCACTGGTGTACCATGACACCCAGGTCTCGTTGCATCTCCCCTTTTCCTAATCGGCCACCATTCAGATAATAGTCTACTTTCCTGTTTTTGCCACCAAAGTGGATAACCTCACATTTATCCACATTATACTGCATCTGCCATGCGTTTGCCCACTCACCCAACCTATCCAAGTCACCTGGAGAAGCCTGAAGAAGGGTTTCGGCCTGAAACGTTGCCTATTTCCTTCGCTCCATAGATGCTGCTGCACCCGCTGAGTTTCTGCAGCATTTTTGTGTATCCAAGTCACCTTGCAGCCTCCTTGCATCCTCCTCACAGCTAACACTGCCCCCCCAGCTTCGTGTCATCCGCAAACTTGGAGATGTTGCATTCAATTCCCTCATCCAGATCATTAATATATATTGTATATAGCTGCGGTCCCAGCACTGAGCCTTGCGGTACCCCACTAGTTACTGCCTGCCATTCTGAAAAGGACCTGTTTACTCCTACTCTTTGCTTCCTGTCTGCCAGCCAGTTCTCTATCCACATCAATACTGAACCCACAATACCGTGTGGACTGTACCCCCAATAGAAGGACTGCAGAGTTACAAGATGACCCTACTACCTTGAAGACAGAAAATAAATTCTTGTGCCCTGGGCGGCACAGTGGCGCAGCGGTAGAGTTGCTGCCTTACAGCGCCAGTGACCCAGGTTCGATCCTGCCTACGGGTGCTGTCTGTACGGAGTTTGCACGTTCTCCCCGTGACCTGCGTGGGTTTTCTCTGGGTGCTCCGGTTTCCTCCCACATCCCAAAGACGTTCAGGTTTGTTGGTTAATTGGCTCCGGTAAAATTGTAAGTTTCCCCTAGAGCGTGTAGGATTTTGTTCATGTGCGGGGATCGCTGGTCGGCGCGGACTGGGTGGGCCGAAGGGCTTGTTTCCGTGTTGTATCTCTAAACTAAACTAAAAACTAAACTGAACTAAATAGGTCCTGAGAAATTGAATGAAAAAGGCCCACTATAACAGCTAAAAAAGACACGGAGCTGGAGTACTTCAGCGGGTCAGGCAGCATCTCTAAACACCATGGACAGGTGACGTATTGGGTCGGGACCCTTCAGACTGTGAAGATGTTTTGGTTTGGGACCCTTCTTCAGACTCCAGTTACATCTTTGGTTGCTTGCACCTCAGATAACTGTTCGAAGTTCACTGGAGTGTTTCTGCACTGCAGCCAAGAATTTGTTTCAAGAATAAGTCTGAAGAAGGGTCCCCACCCTTCATGAATTAAGATGAATTAAATGACTACACAACTAGACTCTTCTTTCCTGGCTGAGCCTGCTCAGTGCTTCACACTTGGTTCTGGAATAAACGCAAAAATCCCTTTGTTTGTTTCAAAAAGTAGAAACGAGGAACTTTGAATGCTGGTTTACTAAGGAGAAACACAAAATGCTGGAATAACTCAACGGGTTCAGACTGAAGAAGGGTCCCAACCTGAAACGTCACCTGTCCATGTTCTCAAGAGATCCTGCCTGACCCCGCTGAGTGACTCCAGCACTCTGTGTCTTTTTTGTTGTGCAAACCAGCTTCTGCGGTTCCTCGTATCCACGCTCGTTAGCTCCACTGCCATTTGGGATGTCCCGCTGTTGGTCACGGCCAAGGGTTGCTTGATCCTCTACACTATGGGCCTTGTCTTCTCACCCATCGTGTGATTAATGAGCTGGTGCCAGGGCTGCTTTGCTTCCCTCGTGGGCTTGCTCCTAATACATGATGTTCCCATCTCATCAGGCCCAGGTCCGAGAGGTCCCCAGAGCGTAGCGCTGAATGAACAGGCTAATTGTGAGGCTTTGGACTGAGTGCCATCAATATTCAGGCTGTTTCATTCCTGCTCTGGGTGAACTGATGGGGCTGCACAAAGACTAACTCAGCATCCTGTTAGCTGCGAGAGTGGCTAGGAAAATAAGCAGGGCCCGAGAGGAAGGTAAGACATTCTATTCAGCAGCTTCAATAAGCCCTCTTGTCTGTCCCACTGAATGAGGGTTGATTTTGTTCTGATGAGGTGGTGGGGGGGCAGGGGGGGGGGGGGGGGGGGATAAAGTTTTTTTTTAGAAGAGCTGAAAGGAATCATTTGTTGACAGCGAAAGTGAAGAAGCACAAAAAATGTTTCACCTCAACTTAAACATTCTGGACAGGAGAGTGAATGGAGGCTTGTCGGGGTCGAAGGTCGGGGGAATAGCTGAGTTGTGCGGACGGCTCCTATCGCATGGTGGTGTTGAGGCTTCTAAATCAGACATCGACACGTCGACTCCTTACTTTACCCAGACTTTGCTCTGCGAGATCCGAGTGTTGTTTGCTGTTCAGACCACATTAGTCCCCCCGGGTCAGTAACATTGAAAAATAGCCGGCCAAGTTAGGGCAGTGCAGCGGTAGAGTTGCTGCCTTACAGTGCTCACAGCGCCAGAGGCCCGGGTTCGATCCCAACTACGGGTGCTGTCTGTACGGAGTTTGCACGTTCTCTCCGTGACCACGCAGGTTTGCCCCGGGTGCTTTCCCCACATTTCACATTCCTTTCCAATCTCTCTATTGCTCCCACTCTACAATTCCCACCCTATCCATCCATCCTCTTTATTTTACACCGTACTCCTACTCCTTGGTCACATGTCCCCTTCCACAAGTCCCTTCTCTTCTGCCCATCTCACTATGTTACTATCAAACTCCCTGTAACCGCCTCACAACTCTCTAAGTCCTCTCTAAGACTCCTAAACCCCATCCTCAGTCCTATTAGGAAGAGGTTGATTATTGTCATGCATACCGAGGTACAGTTTCAATAAAATGATCTCTAATGATCTGATAAAAATCTCCAAATGATCTGATAAAATAAATACCTGATCTCCCGGTTGCTAAACACTTTAATTCTTCTTTCCATTCCCACACAGATCTTTCTGTCCTAGGCCTCCTCCATTATCAGAGTGAGGCTAAATGCAAATTGGAGGAACAGCATCTCATATTTTGCTTAGGCAGCTTACAGCCCAGTGGTATGAATATTGATTTCTCTAACTTCAGTAACCACGGCATTCCCTCTCTCTCCATCCCTCCCCCACTCAAGTCGCACCAGCTTCTCATTTTCACCAAACAAACAGCTTACAATGGCCTGTTTCCTTTATCATCGTTACTTTTTTGCATATCTTTCATTCATTGTTCTTTATCTCTCCACATCACCATCTATATCTCTCGTTGCCCTTTCCCCTAACTGAAGAAGGGTCTTGACCCAAAACGTCACCCATTCCTTCCTTCCAGAGATGCTGCCTGTCCCACTTTTTATGTTTATATCAGTTTCAGACATCAATTGTTTACTTGAGTTTAGTTTATTGTCACGTGTACCGAGGTACAGTGAAAAGCTTTTGTTGCGTGTTATCCAGTCAGCGGAAAGACAATACATAATTACAATCGAGCCATTTACAGTGTACAGATACATGGTCAGGGAATAACAAGGGAATAATGAATGCCATCCAACAGATCAGATATACTTATACATGAATACAACCGTCAAATATAGATAGAGCAAAGGGGAAGAGATAGAGTGAAGCATATAGTTCTCAGCATTATAGTGCTCCTGTTCCCATATAGTTGTTAATCATGGCCAGATTGGAGAGGCTAGGACTTCAAAATGGGGTAAAAGCTTCAGGGCTGCTGGGAGATTTGGTCAATTTGGAATTGCTCTCTGCAGAGCTGGGACAAGCTGCATAGTGGTGCCAGTGTGTCTAGAGCCTACATACAATTTGCAAGAAAAGATTAAGAACATCTGCATACCCTGTCAATTAGGTGCAAAATGCATAGAATGGGTTGGATGGCTGCAAACCAGACATACACCTTGTAAATAAGTGTAAATAATGTTGCAGAGTTTGACTTTGCCGAGTGTTGATTGGATGAGGTATTGAGCCTTGTCTGGGTTTCTGGCAGATCAGGGTAAATGTTTCTAAGTTGGCTTCGTTGCGAAATCATGTTTGAGTACAATGTATTGAGTTGCTGTATTATTGGGTTTGGGAAATGTCTGTTATGTATGGGGTTAATCGATATCTGTAATTGGATTATTAAGAGACCACCCCCATGTGGTTCGGCCCCTCGAGGTCCCAGGACATATAAAAATCCGCTACCACGA
Organism: Malacoraja senta; assembly: GCA_038087875.1. NCBI lineage: Eukaryota > Metazoa > Chordata > Chondrichthyes > Rajiformes > Rajidae > Malacoraja > Malacoraja senta. The sequence goes on along the minus strand of CM075990.1, from coordinate 3,670,984 downwards.
AGTCCAGCGTCGATCTTCTGGGAGAGCACTCGGGACTGCGTGAACTTCTGGAGTATCTCTGTCTGAGCGAGGCCTAGAAGGCTTGAACATGCAGATACGAGGATCGAACCTGCGGTGGGATAGGTACAGTAGTAGAACTGTGACACACTTTTGTTAAAATATAATTTAGTTATTTCAAGCACTTGATTCAGTGTTTGTACTGAAACTAGACTGGGGGGAAGCTTAGAACGAGCAATTTACATAGTCATAGAGGCATGCAGCACTGAAACAGGCCCTTCGGCCCAATTTGCCCATGATGCCTCATCTACACTGCCCCCGTTTGGCCCACATCCATCTACACCTAGTGCTTGGCTACAGCCTGGGTATCCTCATAGAGTTAAACCTAATCTTAGTAACTGCCTCAACTGAGGAGCCTGTGTGGAAACCAGGCAGATGAGATTAGTTTATTTTAGTATTGTGGTCGGCACAGACATTTGGGCCGAATGGCCAGTTCCTGTGCTGAACCTTTCTATGTTATATCCGACCTTTCCAGTTGTGTTTTGGTGGTGATCATCATTTGTTGGGATGCACAACGTTGATCCATCACGGAGTTCCCTTGGGCTAGTTTTCCTCAGTGCATTACCAAAAATGTTTCCCCACTAAACCCTTATAGTTTCAATGTAATGAAAAGGAAACTGCAGATGGGGTTTATACCAAAGATGGGGACCAAATTCTGGAGTAACTCATCAGGTCAGGCAGCATCTCTGGAGAAAGTGGAAAGGTAACATTTCAGGTTGGGACCCTTCTTCAGACGGATTGTTGTAGGGTAAAGAAAGAAAGACCCTTCTTCAGACTAGACTTTAATTTAGACATTAGAGATACAATGTGGTAACAGGCCCTTCTGCCCACCGGTTCCGTACTGACCCATGATCACCCCGTACACACGTTTTATCCTACACCCTAGGAGCAATTTACAATTTTACCAAAGCCAATTAAACCATAAAATCTGCATGTCTTTGGAGTGTGGGAGAAAAACCAGAGCACTTGGAGAAAACAAGATGGGACATGTTGGTCGGTTTGGGCAAATTGGGCCGAGGGGCCTGTTTCCACGCTGTACGACTCTAAGAGGAAAAAAATAGTTAAGACCCTTGAAGACTGAAAAAGGTGAATTTATTATGGGGAACAAGGAAATGGCAGATGAGTTGAGCAGGTACTTTGGATCCGTCTTCACTAAGGAGGACACAAACAATCTTCCCGATGTACTAGTGGCCAGAGGATCTGGGATACGGAGGAACTGAAGGAAATCCACATCAGGCAGGAAATGGTGTTGGGTAGACTGATGGGACTGAAGGCTGATAATCCCCTGGGCCTGATGGTCTGCATCCCAGGGTACTTAATGAAGTGGCTCTAGAAATTGTGTACGCATTGGTGATAATTTTCCAATGTTCTGTAGTTTCAGGATCAGTTCCTGTGGATTGGAGGGTAGCTAATGTTATCCCACTTCTTAAGAAAGGCGGGAGAGAGAAAACAGGGAATTATAGACCAGTTAGCCAGTTAACATGTTATTGGGGGTAGAGTGCTGACATGGATAGAAAATTGGTTGGCAGACAGGAAACAAAGAGTAGGGATTAACGGGTCCCTTTCAGAATGGTAGGCAGTGACTAGTGGGGTACCGCAAGGCTCGGTGCTGGGACCGCAACTATTTACAATATATATCAATGAATTAGATGAAGGGATTCAAAGTAACATTAGCAAATTTGCAGATGACACAAAGCTGGGTGGCAGTGTGAACTGTAAGGGGGATACTATGAGAATGCAGGGTGACTTGGACAGGTTGGGTGAGTGGGCAGATGCATGGCAGAGGCAGTTTAATGTGGATAAATGTGAGGTTATCCACTTTGGTAGCAAAAAACAGGAAGGCAGATTATTATCTAAATGGTGTTAAATTGGGAAAAGGGGGAAGTACAACGGGATCTGGAGGTCCTTGTTCATCAGTCAATGAAAGTAAGCATGCAGGTACAGCAGGCAGTGAAGAAAGCGAATGGCATGTTGGCCTCATAACAAGAGGAGTTGAGTATAGAAGCAAAGAGGTCCTTCTGCAGTTGTACAGGGTCCTAGTGAGACCACACCTGTAGTACCGTGTGCAGTTTTGGTCCCCTAATTTGAGGAAGGACATTCTTGCTATTGAGGGAGTGCAGCGTAGGTAGGTTTACAAGGTTAATTCCCGGGATGGCAGGACTGTCATATGCTGAGAGAATGGAGCGGCTGGGCTTGTATACTCTGGAGTTTAGAAGGATCTTATTGAAACATAAGATTATTAAGGGTTTGGACACACTAGTGGCAGGAAGCATGTTCCCGGTGTTGGGGGAGTCCAGAACCAGGGGCCACAGTTTGGAGGAACAGCACCTCATATTTCACTTGGGCAGTTTGCACCCCAGTGGTATGAACATTGACTTCTCTAATTTCAGGTAGTTCTTACTATCTCATCCCCTTCTCAACTCTCCCTCAGATCTCTGGCTCCACCTCTTCCTTTCTTCTTCCCTCCCCCCCACCCTCTCATCAGTCGGAAGAAGGGTTTCAGCCCGAAACGCAGCCTATTTCCTTCGCTCCATAGATGCTGCTTCACCCGCTGAGTTTCTCCAGCATTATGTCAAGCCACAGTTTAAGAATAAGGAGTAAGCCATTTAGAACGGAGACGAGGAAACACTTTTTCACACAGAGAGTGGTGAGTCTGTGGAATTCTCTGCCTTAGTGGTGGGGGCCGGTTCTCTGGATAGTTTCAAGAGAGAGCTAGATAGGGCTCTTAAAGATAACGGAGTCAGGGGATATGGGGAGAAGGCAGGAACGGGGTACTGATTGTGGGTGATCAGCCATGATCACATTGAATGACGGTGCTGGCTCGAAGGGCCGAATGGCCTACTCCTGCACCTATTGTCTATGACAGTACCCGAGGTCAGGATGGAACCAGGGTCTCTGGCGCTGTAAGGCAGCAACTCTACCGCTGCGCCACCGTGTGGCCCCCACGCATTCACCCTAGGTCTTTGCGGCAAGTTCAGAAGGAGCCTGCGTGAGGGAATTAGTGCAGCTGCTGCTGTTTATGGTGCAGCATCCCTCTTTAATGCCGGTGGATGCTACTTGCAGTCGATTGCCAGATGCTTCCACTGAGTCATCATTTCCTTGCTGAGCACAGGCGCAGGAAGGCAGCTTCCCACAGCCGCTGCCAAGTGTGTGTGTGTGTGTGTGTGTGACGTGGCTATCCAGTAAGCCACGATAGCAGAAGCAACCAAAACAGGGAATGCCGGAAGAAAATCTCTTTTACTTGACTATGGGGCGGTATATATAGTTTAGTGGCGCAGCGGGTAGAGCTGCTGCCTCACAGCTCCAGAGACCCGGGTTCGATCCTCACTACGGGTGCTGTCCGTACCGAAACTTGTACGTTCTCCCCGTGACCTGTGTGGGTTTTCTCCGGGAGCTCGGGTTTCCTCCCACACTCCAAAGCCGTACAGATTTGTAGGTTAATTGGCTTGGTATACAGTAATTGTAAATGGTCCTTGGTGTAGGATAGAACTAGTGTACGGGTGATCACTGGTCGGCATTGACTCGGTGGGCTGTAGGGCCTGTTTCCATATTGTATCTCCAAACTAAACTAAACATGGACCCATTCAAATGTCTTCTAAATGTTCCTCTAGGATGTTCATACTGTTGCGTTGTCAGCTACCTAAGCTCAATATGAGGTGCTGATCCTCCAGAATCCAATGTCCATTCTATTGGCTTGGTATAATTGTAAATTGTCCCTAGTGTGTGTAGGATAGTGGTGGTGTATGGAGATCGCTGGTCGGCGCAGACTCGGTGGGCCCAAGAGCCTGGTTTCTGCGCTGTATCTCTAAACTAAACTAACTTCAATGGTCAAAAGTTATTTAATGTCACATGTACAGACGTATAGTGAAATTCTTTTCTTGAATGCAGTTCAGTAAAGTAGTGCCATACCTAAGCACAGTCCCCAATTAGTACAAAGCGCGTAGAAATAGTTCACTCAACATTGTTGCTTGATCATCCTTGATCATCGTTGCTGGCTTTGATTTGTACTTTTCACACCTTTCATTCATTTGTTTAGTTTAGAGATACAGCGCAAAATAGGCCCTTCGGCCCAACGAGTCCGCACCGACCAGCGATCATCGCACACTTAAGGCCTGTCCCACTTGGCCGTCATTTGCGCCTCATTTACGCGTCATATGTAAAATAGGTTGACACGTCGTTACGCGCGATGTCGCACGTAAATCACGCGTCATCACGCCGTCTGGTGCGCGTGACGTTATTAGTATACTCTGCGGCGAGCGGCGACGCATGGTTATGCACGGTGACATAACGCGATACACACCTACCCAATGCGTTAGCGTGCGTACCCAATGCATCAGCGTGCGTACGCAATATGTCACGCAGGTGGCGCGAGGATTTCTTTTTTTATTTTTATTTTTTATTTTTATTTATTAGAAGTACATTACATTACAACCACATACATTAATACTCGTCATTTATATCTTCTTACAATTAATGTACTCCCTTTATTTATTTTTTTACACTAGAAAAAGAAAAGATTGAAAGAAAGAAGAAAGTGAAGGAAAAAGTGTAAGTGTAGAAAAGTGTAGAAAATGTAACAACAAAAGAGGACGAAGACCCTATAAGAGCGAAATTAAAAACAAAAAGAAAAAGAGTTAAGAAATAGGCCCTAAGAAAAGAAAAGAGAAAGAGAAAAAAAGAGAAACAAATGTTTTTTTTTTAGCATCACGTAAATAGGACATACCAACTCTTCAACTATCATCCCCCCTTACCTGACCTCAATTTTTTTATTTTTTTAAAGTACTTTTGCACCCTATGTTTGTAATAATTCTATAAATGCAGACCACGTCAGGTGGAAGTGATCTGGTTTACCTGCTAGGAGGAGTCTTATCTCTTCTAGGTGTAATGTTTCAAACATATTTGAAATCCACATATTTATAGTTGGTATTGGAGCCTTCTTCCAAAATTTTAGAATTAGCTTTTTTCCAGTTATTAACCCATAGTCCATTAATTTCTTTTGAAACACATTTAGTTCTGGATCATCTTCCGTTATTCCGAAGATAATCCATTCTGCTTTGGGTATCAGTCTTGTTTTAAATAACTTTGTAAAGATTTCAAAAATTTCATTCCAAAATTTTTGAATTTTTGTACAGAAGACAAATGAGTGCGCTATAGTTGCTTCTTGGGATTGACATTTATCACAAATAGATGATACGTTTGGGAAAATTTTATGAATTTTAGTTTTCGAATAATATAATCTATGTAAAATTTTAAATTGTATTAAAGTGTGTCTTACATTAATCGAGCATTTATGCACGTTTAATAAGTATTCATTCCAACTTTCCTTTGAAATTTTAATAGCTAACTCTTGTTCCCAGTCTCTTCTGATACCCTCCGTAGGTGGTATTTGTACATTTAAAATAATATTATACAAATATGATATTAAGTTTGCTGATTCCGCTTTTATCTGCATTGCCTCGTCCAATACATCTACTGGATTATTATAATGATCTTTTGTATATTTTTTCAAATAGTCGCATATTTGAAAATATTTAAAATATTGATTATTTCCGAGTTTATATTTTATTTGTAATTGTTGAAATGAAAGTAATTTCCAGTTTCATACAAGTCACCAAGCGTTTTAATTCCTAGTCTATCCCATTGTGTATAAGCTTTATCTATAATAGAAGGACTAAACGAAGGGTTATTGACTATAGGTAATAAAAGTGATAAGTTTCTTAATTTTAAATTTTGTTTTATTTGTTTCCAAATACGAATTGTACTATGAATAATTGGGTTCTTATTATAGTTTATGTTATTCAGTTTCATTGGAGAGAGGAGGATCGCTCCAATGTTTCTAGAGGAGCAATCCTCTTTCTCCATTACAATCCAGTCTACTTGCTGGGCGGAGTTATCCATCAGTTGAATCATGTTTTTAATATTTACTGACCAATAATAATACATAAAATTAGGTTGTGCTAGACCCCCCAATACTTTAGGTTTATTCAGATGGGTTTTTTGTATTCTATGTGATTTATAGTCCTATATAAAATTAGTGATATCTGAGTCGAGTTTTTAAAAAACTTCTTAGGTAAGTATATAGGAATTGATTGAAATAGGTATAAAATTTGTGGTAAAAAGATCATTTTTATTGCGTTTATTCGGCCTATTAAAGACATCGGGAGCGTTTTCCAGAATTTAATTAATGTATTCAGTTTATTAAGTAGGGGGTCAAAATTTGCCCTGAACATACCTTGATATGTTCTGGTAATTTCGATTCTATTTAAATTTTTCTGTAGCTATTTTAAAAGGGAATTTTAAAAGATGTGTTGAATCTTTCGGTTTTATTGACATAATTTCACTTTTATTCCAATTTATTCTATATCCAGAAAAAGATCCGAAGTCTTCAATTAAATTTAATATATTTGGTATAGTGATTTGAGGTTTTGTAATATACAATAATATATCATCCGCGTATAAAGATATTTTATTATATGAGTCTTTAGTATTATATCCATGAATATCAGGGTGTATTCTAATTTTTTCTGCTAGCGGTTCAATAATGAGAGCAAACAGCTGTGGTGATAATGAGCATCCTTGTCTATTTCCCTTGATAGTTGAAATTTCGAGGATAATATGTTATTAGTAAGTATTCTAGCTGTAGGTTTGTTATATAGTAACTTAATCCATAAAATAAAATTCTCTCCCAGTTGAAATTTTTGTAATACTTTATCCATATAATTCCATTCTACTTGATCAAATGCTTTTTCAGCATCCAGCGAAATAATTGATAATTCTTGATCTTCAGATTTGTGTGAGTGCATTATGTTGAGTAGACGTCTCATATTATTAGAAGAGTATCTCTTAGGGATAAACCCTGTCTGATCTGGGTTTATTAATTTACTAATGTATTTACTTAATCTTCTAGCTAATGTTTTCGCTAATATTTTTTGATCTGTGTTTAACAATGCTATCGCTCTATATGAGCCAGGTTCTTCTAAATCTTTATTTTTCTTAGGTATTAATGTAATCGTTGATTCCGCTAATGTATCAGGTAGTATTCGTTTTTTAAAGCGTATTGGTACATTTTTTGTAATCTTGGTATTATTTTATCATAAAAGCTTTTATAAAATTCATTAGTAAATCCATCAGGGCCTGGTGTTTTTCCATTTTTTAATGAGTTTATTGTATCTTCTAATTCCTTAATTGAGATTTGTGCACCCAGTTCCTCTTGTTCCTTCAGCTCTAACTTTGGAAGATTACAGGTATCCAAGAACTTTGTGATATTATTGGAATCAATTATCGTTTTAGATGTATACAAATTCTCGTAAAATTGCGCAAATCTTTTATTAATATCCTTCGGTGTTGTTAATAATTCCCCTTTATCTGATTTGATCTTTGGTATAGTATGTTCCTTTTCTCGTTTTTTTAGCTGGCGAGCCAAAAGTTTATGCGGTTTATCCCCAAATTCAAAGTGCTCTTGTTTTGTAATTTGAAAAAGTCTTATAAGTTTGGCAGATAATAATTTATTTAATTTAAATTTTAAAATTATTATTTTATTATGTTTATCTATTGATGGATCTTTAGCATTATCTATATCCATTTGTCTAATAAAGTTCTTCTAACTGTCTTTGTTCATTCTTATTCTTTTTATTTTGAAAAGCTTGATATGAAATTATAATACCCCTAATGTATGCTTTAAAAGATTCCCAAAGTAAAGTAGGAGATATATCTGAAGTATCATTTGTTTGAAAAAAGACCTCCATTTGTTCTTTTAAATATATACTCGCTTGTGGATCTTTTAAATTTGAGAGTTAAATCTCCAGAATGATTTATTCTTAGACAATCCTTCCAGTTTTAAAAAAGAAAGTTAGTGGAGAATGGTCTGAAATTGAATTTGTATGATATATTGCATTAGATATTTGGGGGATTAATTTTGTATCCAGCAGAAAGTAGTCTATACGTGAGTATGTCTTATGTACCATTGAGTAAAACGAATATTCCCTGCCAGTTGGATTCACAATTCTCCAAACATCTGCTATATTAGTGTTATTTATATAGGTATTGAGGAGTTCCCCAGTTTTCGATTTCATATTCCCTCTCTGTTTTTGACTTGATTTATCTAAGTACGGATCTAAAACACAGTTAAAGTCTCCGCCTATTATAACATTTTGATAGTTTGACTCTGCAATTATATTGAAGATTTTATGAAAAAGTGGGGGTTATCAAAGTTAGGGGCATATATATTTACCAAAGTAAGTGGAGTGTCATGGATTTCTCCATTAACTATTAGGTATCTCCCTTCTATATCTGTTATAATATTCTTTGCTTTAAATGGTATACCTTTTCTTATGATAATTGACGTGCCTCTAGATTTTGAAGTAAATGAGAGTGGTATGTTTGACCTATCCATTTCGCCCTCAGCCTAACTTGATCCTGAGGTTTTAGTATACTCTGTGGCGAGCGGCGATGCATGGTTATGCACGGTGACATAACGCGATACACGCCTACCCAATGCGTTAGCGTGCGTACCCATGCATCAGCGTGCGTACGCATATGTCACGCAGGTGGCGCGAGGATTTCGTACAGCACGAAATCCTGGAGCGCCGCGCGATACCGCGCGCAAACTCACACTCCTCCACGCCTCTCCATGCGCCCGTCCCGCGCTACCCACACGCTACCCGTGCATCACAACGCGTCGACCTATGTTACATATGATGCGTAAATGAGGCGCAAATGACGGCCAAGTGAGACAGGCCCTTTACACTAACCTACACACTAGGGACAATTTACAATTTTACTGAAGCCAATTAACCTGTAAACACGTATGTCTTTGGAGTGTGGGAGGAAACCGAAGATCCCGTTGCAAACCCACGCACTCTTGGGGAGATCGTGCAAATTCTGTACAGACAGAACCCGTAGTCAGGATCGAACCCAGGTCTCTGGCGCTGTGAGGCAGCAACTCCACCACTGCACCACTGTGCCTACCTGTTCTTTGTACCTTTTCATACCTCTTGTTTCTCTCTCCCCGACTCTCAATATGAAGAAGGGTTTCGACGCGAAATGTCGCCTATTCCTTTTCTCCGGAGATACTTCCTATTCCTTCTCTCCAGAGATACTCCCGCAGAGTTACTCCAGCGTATTGTGGCTATTTTCAGTGTAAACTAGCATCTGCAGTTTCTCCCAACACAATATTCCACTGAGACCGTGTGCAAGAGTCGGCAAGTTTTGGGGCCATTTCCCAAAGTCCAGTCCTGCCCGTGCGCTGGGTCTCCTGGAGCGGGTCCCGATCAAGGCGAGCCCCAGGCTGCTGCAGGGCCTCCAGCCGTCGCTCTGTTCGGATCGTCCATTGAACCGTCGTCCCTCTCCTCGCCCGGCTACCTTCGACCTTTGTGCCTTAGACCATGATTGCAGCTGTGATTTTCATTCTGTCCTGGGCCTCCTCCACTGTCAGAGTGGGGCCACATGCAAATTGGAGGAACAGCACCTCATATCTAGCTTGGGCAGCTTACAACCCGCTGCACCACAGCACCAGAGGCCTGGGTTCAATTCTAGTAGCACATTAGCATGGAAATTAGGTTATGGGTTTGTCCCAACTCAGAAACAAACTGATGGAGATAAGTTCATAAGTGATAGCAGCAGAATTAGGTAATTCAGCCCATCAAGTCTACACCATTATCATGGCTGTTCCATCTTTCCCTCTCAATCCCATTCTCCTGCCTTCTCCCCATAAGCCCTGACATCCGTATTAATCAAGAATCTGTCAATCTCTGCCTTAAAAAATTCCATTGGACATGGCCTCCACAGCCTTCTGTGGCCATGAATTCCACAGATTCACCACCCTCTGACTAAAGAAATTCCTCCCCAAAGGGAACATTCTTTAATTCTGAGACTAAGACCTCTAGTCCTAGACTCTCCCACTAGTGGACACATTCTCTCCACATCCACCTCTAACCAGGCCTTTCACTGTTTGGTAAATTTCAATGAGGTCATCCTTCTAAACTTCACGAGTACAGGCCCAGTGCCTTCAAACAGTCATCTGAAGAAGGATCTCGACCCGGAATGTCATCCATTCCTGCTCTCCAGAGATGCTGCCTGTCCCGCTGAGTTACTCCAGCATTTTGGAGACTATCTTCCGTTTAAACCAGCATCTGCAGTTCCTTCCTACTCATACCCACTCTATCTTGGATCATTTTTTGTATATTTTAAAAGCCCTGCTGTGTGTGATTAATGATCGATTGCATTGTAGAAATATAGAAAATAGGGGCAGGAGTAAGCAATTCGGCCCTTTGAGTCAGCACCGCCATTCAATATGATCATGGCTGATCATCCCAAAATCAGTACCCCGTTCCTGCTTTCTCCCCATATCCCTTGATTCCGTTAGCCCTAACTCTAACCCTCTCTTGAAAACACCCAGTGAACTGGCCTCCACTGCCTTCTGTGGCAGAGAATTCCACAGATTCACAACTCTCTGGGTGAAAACGTTTTTCCTTATCTCAGTCCTAAATGGCCTACCCCTTATTCTTAAACTGTGACCCCCTGGTTCTGGACTCCCCCAACATCGGGAACGTGTTTCCTTTTGTTTAATTCCCAGTTAACGGTGGGAAGTGGAACTTCAGTTCATCCCCCAACCCCATTTTTCATCATAGACTTCCATAACTGATGAAACACACAGAAAGTCTGTGGGAAAGAATTACAGATGCTGGTTTAAACTGAAGACAGACACAAAAGATTTTCAGTAGAGTATTTTAAACCACTTCTAAACTCACTAAAGTATTTTGCGGCACGATTTGAGAGGGAGCAGAGAGGAACAGTTCCCTCTGGAGCAAGGGAAAAGAAACCACTATTGATGTGGTCGTATATTCCATTAAAGTGGGTGGGACATCAGACAGTGGTCGGATCCTGACCACTGTGCAAGCGTGCAAAATACAAGCTTTCTTTATTTCAGCTCTTCTTTGGGTATCTGTAGTCAAACCTGATCTGCACAACATCACAGGTGTGAACGCAGTGCATTTACACTCTGCTTCATCGCAAACTGGTCCGAGCCAAGTCCCGGGACCACAGCGGGGAAGGAAAGAAAACAGTGGATTCACTCTGTGTATCTGTGTGTGTATCTGTCTGTGTGTATCTGTGTGTGTGTATCTGTGTGTGTGTATGTGTGTATGTGTATCTGTGTGTGTGTTTCTGTGTTTCTGTGTGTATGTATCTGTGTGTGTATCTTTGTGTGTGTATGTATGTGTGTGTGTGTGTATCTCTGTGTGTGTATCTGTGTGTGTATCTTTGTGTGTGTATGTATGTGTGTGTGTGTGTATCTGTGTGTGTGTGTATCTGTGTGTGTGTATCTATGTGTGTGTGTGTGTGTGTGTGTGTATATCTGTGTGTGTATCTGTGTGTGTGTATGTGTGTGTGTATCTGTGTGTGTATCTGTGTGTGTGTATTTGTGTTTTGTGTATCTGTGTGTGTGTATCTGTGTGTGTGTATCTGTGTGTGTGTATCTGTGTGTGTGTATGTGTGTGTGTGTATCTGTGTGTGTGTATGTGTGTGTGTGTGTGTATCCGTGTGTGTATATGTGTGTGTGTGTGTATCTGTGTGCATGTGTATATGTGTGTGTGTGTATCTGAGTGTGTATGTGTTTGTATCTTTGTGTGTATATGTATGTGTGCGTATCTATTTGTGTGGGTATATGTATATGTGTGTCTGTGCACCTGTATGTGTGTCTGTGTGTGTATGCACATGTGTTTGTGTGTGTGAGTGCATGTGTGTGCGTGTTTGTGTGCTCGCGTGTGTGTGTGTTGGCGGTGCGTGTGTTTGTGTGCGCACGTATGTTTGTGTGCGCGCGTGTGTTTGTGTATGTGTGTGCGTGTCTGCGCATGTGTTTGTGTGTGCATGTGTGTATTTGTGTGTGCAAGCGTGTGCTTGTGTGTGTGCATGTGTGTCCTTGTGTGTTTGTGTGTGCGTGTTTGTGTGTGTGCGCGCGCGCGTGTGTGCACATGAGTGTGTATATGTGCGTGTGTGTGCAAGCGTGTGTTTGTGTGCGCATGTTTGTGTTTGTGTGCGTGTGTTTGTGTGTGTGGGTTCGCGCGTGTTTGTGTGTACTTGTGTGTTTTTGTGTGAGTGTGCGTGCGCATGTGCGTGTGTTTGTGTGTGTGCGCGCGTGTTTGTGTGTGTGTGCGCGCGTGTTTGTGTGTGCGCGTGTGTTTGTGTGTGAGTGTGTGTGCGTGCATGTGTGTTTGTGTGGGTGTATGTGTGTGCTTGTGTGTGTGTTTGTGTGTGAGTGTGTGTGTGTGTGTGTGTGTGTGTGTGTGTGTGTGTGTGTGTGTGTGTGTGTGTGTGTGTGTGTGCACGCGTGTTTGTGTGTGTGTGTGTGTCCATGTGTGATGCATGTGCAAGAACAAGTTGAAGGCATCATGAGCCAATGTATTCTGTCCTGCAGTGTTTGTGTGTCCTGATATAAACTTCAGCTGCTGACATGAGTGGCCTGTTCTCCAGATGCCAGCCTTGATCGGGGCGTCCAGAATGAGAGGGTGCAATGGAACTAAGTGAATTATCTCCCCCCGTGTGCCATCAAACTCAACGGTGTGTGATCAGTACACCAAACCTGTATCTCTTCTGGCACATGTCCAGCTTCAGATCACACCTTGCCCACATCTTGAGCTCAAATATAGGGTCAGATGAAATAGTTTGGATTTAGGTAGTTATTAATTTTTACCTTTAGTTTTAGAGATACGGCATGTAAACAGGTTCTTTGGTCGACCAGGTCCACGCCGACCACCAGTTCATGCTGATGGTCCCGGCTCTGTTCCAGGAACAGGTCCCATCACACACAATGCACATCCCCACACTCTACCAAGTGCCAGCTGGATGGAAGTGTCAGGAGAAGGTGAGGGACAAGGAATGTTCCATGTAGCCCAAGGGAACACAGGCGTAGCTAGGACCTATGCTGGGGCCATGTCTCATTGTCATGGAGTTACTCAGCATGGAAACGGGCCCTTTGCCCACACTAACCAAGATGCCCCATCTACGCTGGTCCCACCTGCCTGCGTTTGGTCCATATCCCTCTAAACCTATCCCATCCATGTACCTGACCAAATGTTTTTCAGATGTTGCTCAACTACCTCCTCCTGCAGCTCATTCCATGCACCCACCAGCCTTTGTGTAAAAAGGTGGCCCTCGGGTTCCCATTAAATCTTTCCCCCCTCACCTTCAACCTCTGACCTCTGGTTCTTGATTCCCCTACTCTGGGTAAAAGACTGAATTTAACCAATCTATTCCTCTCATGATCTTGTCCACCTCGATAACTTCACCCCTCAGCCTCCTGTCCTAGAAAATAAAGTCCCAGCCAGCTCAACCTCTCCCTGTAGCTTAGGCCCTCGAGTCCAGGCAACATCCTCGTAAATCTTTTCAGCACCGTTTCCAGCTTGACAACATCTTTCCAATTACAGGGTGACCAAAACTGAATGCAATATATTTCAACTGTGGCCTTACTAACGTCTTGTCCCGGGAGCTGCGCGGCCCGATCCACCCGCCGAATAACCGCGCCGACGACCGGAACGCGCCCTGGTGGGCCCGACTCGCCGGAGAAGCCGGGTGGCAAGGCCTGTCTGGGCTGAAGGAGCGGCGGTGGCGGGGAGAGCCTTGGTGGCGGCGATGGGGGTCGCGGCGGCGGCAGCGTCTCCTTGACGGTGGTGGAGCCTCAGCGGCAATGGACCCGGCGTGAGGGACGGTGGGAGAAGAAAGGGGGACCTGGTCTGGTGTGGGGGGCACTCTAGTTTAGAATCCTCTGCCCAGGGGGTAAGCCTGTGTTTGTTTGTTCATGTGTTCCAGTGAAGGCGCTGTGCACACAGCAGCCAGACAACTTGTCTTTTTCATTTTGTTTTCACTTTTAATTTGAGTTTTCGAGTACCTTGTTGTGTGTTGTGACTGTCGGCAGACCAAGTTCCCTCCGGAGATGAATAAAGTTGTATCGTGTCGTCTCTATTGTACTTGACTTTAACTTGTTTGTATGTAGATATGGTATATTTGAACTGTTTAAGAAGGAACTGCAGATGCTGGAAAATCGAAGGGAGACAAAAGTGCTGGAGAAACTCAGCGGGTGCAGCAGCATCTATGGAGCGAAGGAAATAGGCAACGTTTCGGCCCGAAACGTTGCCTATTTCCTTCGCTCCATAGATGCTGCTGCACCCGCTGAGTTTCTCCAGCACTTTTGTCTACCTGGTATATTTGAACTGTTTGGATGGCATGCAATACAAAGCTTTTCACTGTACCTCAATATACATGACTGTAATAAACCTAAACCTAATAGGGGTAAATGGAGCTGACGTATATTTACCTTAGACTTTAGACTTTAGAGATACAGCGTGGAAACAGGCCCTTCTGCCCACCAAGTTCGTGCCGACCAGCGATCACCCCATATACTAGCATCATTCTGCACACTAGGGGACAATTTACAGAAGTGGGTCGTTATCGAGGTGAGGGGTGAAGTTAAAGAGGTGTATAAGATCAAGAGAGGAATAGATAGGGTAGATGCCCAAAGTCTTTTATCCAGAGGAAGGGAATCAAGAACCAGAGGACATAGGTTTAAGGTGAGAGGGGAAAGACTTAATCGGAACCTGAGGGGCAACTTTTTTACAATTGACCTACAATCCTGTACCCGGAGAAAAGCCACGCAGGTCACGGGGAGAACGTACAAACTCCGTACAGACAGCACCCGTAGTCGGGATCGATCTGGGGTCTATTGCGCTGTAAGGCAGCAACTCTACCACTGCACCACCATGCTGCCCGGATCAACCTGGATCTCGATGAATGTCTGATCAGTCCTGGGACTAACTTGGACAACCTCTCCTAATTCTTAAGTTCTTGTGTTGTGTCTACCGAGGTTTTTCTATGGAAAGTACAGGCTGATTTTCTGCAAGAAGGAATTCCCCGATTGAAAAAAGCCAACAAAATACAAGTTGGCAGCTTTCACGGAACCACATTGATTACATCTCGGCTGCTTTTAATTGACACAAATAAAGAAAAAAGCAGAAAGTTTGGCTGCAGTCTGCTTTGAAAATGCTTCAGGCTGGCACCATTTGGAAGAAGCCAAGCAGTTTGTTCCTCATGTGTTGGAGTGCCAAGTCTTGCCCTACTAGATGCCCAGGGTATGGTTTCATGTGAAGATTGAGGTAGATGTGCCCAGTCTAATATGGCATAGAAACATAGATAATAGGTGCAGGAGTAGGTCATTCGGCCCTTCAAACCAGCACCTGAAGAAGGGTCTCGTCCTGAAACGTCACCCATTCCTTCTCTCCAGAGGTGCTGCCTGTCCTGCTGAGTTACTCCAGCTTTTTGTGTCTATCACCGCCATTCAATATGATCATGGCTGATCATCCAAAATCAGTACCCCGTACCTGCTTTCTGCTCATATTCCTTGAATCCGTTAGCCCTAAGAACTATATCTAAAAGCCCTGTCCCACGGTACAAGTTCTTTCCAAGAGTTTGCCCTGATTCGAACTCGGAGATTTACGGTAATGGCCACTCGTCGGTACTCGGGGCTCTCGTGGACATTTTTCAACATGTTGAAAAATCTTCACGAGTCTTCCCGTGCTTACCTGCCGTTAGTGAGTCTTCCCGAGTACCTGCCGTTAGCGTTACGAGCCGCTAAGAGACGTCCCCGAGCTCCGACGTACCCGCTACGTTCATTCTCCGTGCTTACCACGAGTTTGATTTTTTTTAAACCCGGGAGAGCTCTTGGAATGCACTCGTACCGTGGGACAGGGCTTTAACTCACTCTTGAATATATCCAGTGAATTGTCCTCCACTGCCTTCTGTGGCAAAGAATTCCACAGATTCACAACTTTCTGGGTGAAAATGTTTTTCCCCATCTCAGTCCTAAATGGCCTATCCCTTATTCGTAAACTGTGATCCCAGGTTCCGGACTCTCCCAACATTGGGAATTTTTTTCTTATATCTAGCCTGTCCAGTCTCTTGAGACATTTATATATCTCTATAAGATCCCCTCTCATCCTTATAAATTCCAGTGAATATCAGCTCAGTCAATGCATACTTGCCTTCATTGGTTGGGGCATTAAATATAAGAACCAGAAAGTCATGATACACCCTGATATATGCATCCCAGAGTACTTAAGGAAGTAGCCCCAGAAATAGTGGATGCATTAGTGATAATTTTTCAAAACTCCCTTAGATTCTGGAGTAGTTCCTGAGGATTGGAGGGTAGCTAATGTAACCCCACTTTTTAAAAAAGGGAGGGAGAGAGAAAACGGGGAATTACAGACCAGTTAGTCTAACATCGGTAGTGGGGAAGCTGCTAGAGTCAGTTATTAAAGATGGGATAGCAGCACATTTGGAAAGTGGTGAAATCTTTGGACAAAGTCAGCATGGATTTACGAAAGGTAAATCATGTCTGACGAATCTTATAGAATTTTTCGAGGATGTAACTAGTAGAGTGGATAAGGGAGAACCAGTGGATGTGTTATATCTGGACTTTCAGAAGGGCTTTCGACAAGGTCCCACATAAGAGATTAGTATACAAACTTAAAGCACACGGTATTGGGGGTTCAGTATTGATGTGGATAGAGAACTGGCTGGCAGACAGGAAGCAAAGAGTAGGAGTAAACGGGTCCTTTTCAGAATGGCAGGCAGTGACTAGTGGGGTACCGCAAGGCTCAGTGCTGGGACCCCAGCTATTTACATTTATATTAATGATCTGGACGAGGGAATTGAATGCAACATCTCCAAGTTTGCGGGTGACACAAAGCTGGGGGGCAGTGTTAGCTGTGAGGAGGATGCTAGGAGGCTGCAAGGTGACTTGGATAGGCTGGGTGAGTGGGCAAATGCATGGCAGATGCAGTATAATGTGGATAAATGTGAGGTTTTACTTTGGAGTCACGTGAGTGACTACGTGAAGACCCCGTCCAGCACGCATGCGCGACATTAGCGTTCACGCAGTGCAACAGCGACGACCGGGAGTACAGGCGCTCCCGCTACACGTCGGTGAAAACTAAACAGCGGACCATCAGGTAAGTCTTACACTGAGGTCGTAATCCGCAAGCTGTGCTCTGCTCTCTATTCCAGAGGAACTGGGAACAGGAGCAGCACGGCAAAGGAGAAAACCGCCCCCCGTTCGACTCCAACAGAACGGGAGTGTTCCATCAGTGGGGGGCGAGAGGCGGCACCTGGACCGCATATGCGGCGGTCCACCCTCATCGAGACCGAGCCGAGCCCAGTCCCGCTAGCGCAGCCTGATGAGCGGCAGCGGGCTGGAGGAAAAGTTAAAAACATTTTTTTTTTTTAAACCGGCCGATTATGTCTGACTCCAATGAGGAGGGTCCGCCTTAGAGCGGCAGAGCTAGCCGCCTGAGCCGAATGGAAAGGCTCATGGAGCAACTGCTCCAGCGAGACTTACTTCAGGAGCTAGAGCAGTCTCGCCAGGGGGATCAGGCACTCCCACAGCAGTGCTCTACAATGCACTGGCCATCGCTTTCCCCTCAAAGCAGGGCAGCGTTGGCGACCAGGGCTGGGCTGGTCAGGAACAGGGGTCATTGGCTGAAGATGTCGGGAGTACGCTTGGGGTACAGGATCAGGAAGAGCTGCTGGGTGTGGTGATTCGCTACGTGGTATCACCACGAGCAGGGCGGCCATTGGAGCCAAAACTGGCGGCCAGCATCAACCACCTGTCCCTCAAACCCCTACAAGACAGGTACTTAATGAGGCACTAGAGCTGGAAAACTGCAGTTCGCTCAATGTACCGGCTGTTAACAGCCAAATCTGGGGGGTGGGACAGAGTATCCGGAACCAATCCTCAAGCTCCTGACGACAGGGATAACAGCCTATGCTCGTTCCGTGGATGGGGTGGATATGACCACAAACCAGCAAGACACTCTGGCTCTGCTGTGCTACACCCAATATGAGATAAATAACCTCCGCAAGGAGAGAATAAGACCTGCCCTCAATCCCAGGTTTGCAGGACTGTGTAAAACACCGGCCTCAGAGCCGCAGATCCTGTTATTTGGAAGGACAAGTGAAAGACCTGGAGGAAGAGTCCAAAGCATTTGGCCTCATGAGGGCAGGCCCCGGAACGAGCAGACCCACACAAAAAACCAGACGGCAGTACCCCACCGCGTCCACCAGTCAAGGTCAAATTTAGGTAACTGGTGAAAGCTCGGGGTCCGCATACTATCCCCGAAAGCCTTTTTAGGCCAGGGCCCAGAGCGGACCCCATGGAAAATGCGCCACCCCCAATCAGCAGTACATCAGCAGTACATCCAGCAGTATAACGACGGATGAATAAAGGGAAGAAAGGAACACTACCATAACTATGGAGGTAGGTGGGTCTGGTTCCTACCAGCATGTAAATGGGGAACTGTACTAACAGGAGGTCTGTACTAACAGGAGGTGTCTCACGAATTCGGGGATACAAAATAGAGTTCATTCAAGAAAACATGCCACCAGTTCAGCACGTACCCCAAAGGGTCTTTACCCTCTCAGTCAAAGAGAACTAGAGGCTCAAGCAGAACTGGGGAGGTTACTTACAAAGGGTGTCATTGAGAAATCCAAACATGATCCTTTGGAATTTGTCTCAAATATATTTACCAAAAGCAAAAAAGATGGTGGATGTCGCATCATCATTGACTTAACCTCACCTTTGTTAAGTATGTACATTTCAAAATGGAAACATTTGTAACTGCTAAACAACTGATTTCGAAAGGATACTTTATGGCAAGCATTGATTTAAAAGATGCCTACTATTCAGTACCCATTCACAAGGGTCATCGCAGATACCTGAAAATTTACCTGGATGGGGCAACTATGGCAGTATAAAGTGTTGCCTAATGGGTTGACATCAGCCTTAGACTATTTACCAAGATATTAAAACCAGCCTTGGCAACATTAACGAAACAAAGACATATTGTCATGGCGTATCTTGATGATATCCTAATAGTTGGCAAAACCATGGAGTTGGCTAAATCAGCTGTATTAGCTACCAAACAATTGTTTGAAACCCTGGGTTTGTCATACATCCAGATAAATCTAAGTTGACGCCATCCACAACTATGGACTATCTGGGATTCACAATTAACTCAATCCACATGTCTGTAACGTTGCCAAAAGGTAAAGCAGCAGAATTGGCACAGATGTGCAACAATTTAATGGTAAGCAATCGACCAACCATCCGACAAGTGGCAAGAGTAATTGGCAAAATGGTAGCAGCATTTTCAGCTACACAATTTGGACTCCTGCACTATCAGCACCTACAGAGGGCAAAAGTACAGGCGTTGAAACGACATGCAGGTCACTTTGACAGATCCATGAAACTACCCATTGAAGCAATATCAGAGTTACAATGGTGGATATAACACATTTGGCAGAGTTCCAGCCCTATCATCATCAATAACCCAACGTTAACTATACAAACAGATTCTAGGAATATGCACAACTTGCATGTTCATTTACAAATTGATAATATCACGGTGGTGGCCTATATTAACCATATGACCGGAATAAAATCGATATCATGTGACAATTGGGTCAACACAATCTGGTAATGTTGGGTCTGTAGACATATTTGGCTATCAGCAACTTACCTACCAGGTAAGCTAAATACAGTGCCAGGTCACGCAAATTCAATGATAAACACCGAATGGATGTTAAATCCTAGAGCTTTTGCTAAAATTACAAACCAATATGGCACACCAGATATCGATCTCTTTGCATCCAGACTAAATCACCACGTACCAATGTATGTCCCTTGGGAACCACACCCTGAGGCAGCAGCGATAGATGCATTCGCGCTGAACTGGGGGACAGATTTCTTCTATGCTTTTTCCCCTTCTGCCTTAATCTGTAGGGTACTACGCAAAATACAGATGGACTCTGCTTCAGGTATTTTGATAGTACCAACTGGCCTACACAGCCATGGTTCCCAGTGGTCCTCGACATGGTCATCGAAACTCCTATGACCTTTCCCAGTAGCCCAGACCTATTGACGCACCCTGTATCAGGCATAAGTCATCCATGCCATGACAGAATTAACCTACTGGGTTGCAGATTATCAAAAGGCCACTGCTGGGACTGGGATTGTCTGACAGGACCATCAACATGATGACACCGTATGTCCACCAGGAAACAATACCTATCGAGCATCAGGAAGTGGGAAAGATACTGCTCGACTACTGGGACAACGTACTCATCTGCAACCATAACCAATGTACTGGAGTTCCTGGGGGGCCTTCACCATAATGAAGGATTGAGCTACAGCGCCATCAATACTGCCAGACGTGCGCTGTCAGCCTACTTAAAACAGGTGCCAGGACAACAGGCCATAGGGTCTCACCCGCTGGTGATCAAACTCATGAGGAGTATCGTCAACTCCAACCCTCTTAGACCTAGGTATACACAAATCTGGGATGTCAGTGTGGTCCTGACATACCTAAGGGGATGGTCCCCAGCCAGGTCTCTCACCCTGGAAAAGCTAACCCTGAAAACGGTCATGCTGATGCTACTAGTCTCAGCACAAAGAGTCCAGTCCCTCCACTTACTGCGACTGGACAACATGGTTATAACACCAGACTGGGTCTCATTCACCATTCAGGAGCTGCTAAAGCAGAGCAAGCCAGGAACTTGAGTCCTAGTTATGGATTTCCGGGCATACCCACCTGACCTACGGTTGTGTGTCATGACTCACTTATTCACTTACATCAACACAACAAGAGATTCTCGAGGGAGAAAGGGGGGGGGGAAATAAATAAATAAATAAATAAATAAATAAATAAAAACGCCTTATGGGTCAGCCACAAGAAACCTCATGGTTGGGTGTCGAGCCAAACCATCTCGAGATGGCTCAAGCAGGTACTGGGAGCTGCTGGAGTAGATACTGATGTATATACATCTCACTCCACCAGGGCAGCATCCACATCGGCGGCTAAAAGAATGAACATGGAGAAAGTGTTCCAAACGTTCTACCACAAGCCGCTAGCAGAACCTGTGTTATTTGCAGAAAGAGTTTTAAAATCTGCAAAAATATATAATTTAAGCCCAGGGGAGCATTTTGTCTTTTGTTATTGTTTAATAGATACCATTATTGTTTACAAACAGATTATGGTTGATTACGATAACATACTTCCTCCCTTGAATGACTTCAGCAGCGAGTGAAGTATGAACTGTTACACGGTTTGAAATCACAGAGCTTTAAAATCTTCACGTAGTCACTCACGTGACTCCGAAGTAAAATAGTAAGATTAAACGAGAACTTACCAGTTTGAAGTTTGATCTGTATTTTATGAGGAGTTACGATGAGGGATTACGTGCCCTCCGCTCCCACCCTCAAATATATAGATCAACAGGTATCTTAGTTCTCCTTTTCTTTACTATGTTTATTTCAATTATTGTGTTTCCTGTGATTCTACACCGCTGCTTTGAAGAATGTCGCGCATGCGTGCTGGACGGGGTCTTCACGTAATCCCTCATCGTAACTCCTCATAAAATACAGATCAAACTTCAAACTGGTAAGTTCTCGTTTAATCTTACTATTATCCACTTTGGTGGCAAAAACAGGAAAGTAGACTATTATCTAAATGGTGGCCGATTAGGAAAAGGGGAGATGCAACGAAACCTGGGTGTCATGGTACACCAGTCATTGAAAGTAGGCATGCAGGTGCAGCAGGCAGTGAAGAAAGCGAATGGTATGTTAGCATTCATAGCAAAAGGATTTGAGTATAGGAGCAGGGAGGTTCTACTGCAGTTGTACAGGGTCTTGGTGTGACCACACCTGGAGTATTGCGTACAGTTTTGGTCTCCAAATCTGAGGAAAGACATTCTTGCCATAGAGGGAGTACAGAGAAGGTTCACCAGACTGATTCCTGGGATGTCAGGACTTTCATATGAAGAAAGACTGGATAGACTCGGCTTGTACTCGCTAGAATTTAGAAGATTGAGGGGGGATCTTATGGAAACTTACAAAATTCTTAAGGGGTTGGACAGGCTAGATGCAGGAAGATTGTTCCCAATGTTGGGGAAGTCCAGGACAAGGGGTCACAGTTTAAGGATAAAGGGGAAATCCTTTAGGACCGAGATGAGAAAAACACTTTTCACACAGAGAGTGGTGAATCTCTGGAACTCTCTGCCACAGAGGGTAGTTGAGGCCAGTTCATTGGCTATATTTAAGAGGGAGTTAGATGTGGCCCTTGTGGCTAAAGGGATCAGGGGGTATGGAGAGAAGGGAGGTACAGGATACTGAGTTGGATGATCAGCCATGATCATATTGAATGGCGGTGCAGACTCAAAGGGCCGAATGGCCTACTCCTGCACCTATTTTCTATGTTTCTATGTTTCTATGCAGATATAGTTTAGTTTATCCCATCAGGCCCCCCATCAGTCTGAAGAAGGGTTTCGGCCCGAAAGTTGCTTATTTCCTTCGCTCCATAGATGCTGCTGCACCCGCTGAGTTTCTCCAGCATTTTTGTGTACCTTATAGTTTAGTTTAGTTTAGAAACACAGCGCGAAAATAGTGCCTTTGGCCCACCGAGTTCGCACTGACCAGTGATCCCTGCACACTTACACTATCCTATATCCTTGGGAAAATGTTACATTCATACCAAGCCAATTAACCTACAAACCTGTACGTCTTTGGAGTGTGGGAGGAAACCGAAGATCTCGTAGAAAACCCACGCAGGTCACGGGGAGAACGTACAAACTCCGTACAGACAGCCCCCGTAGTCAGGATCGAACCTGGGACTCTGGCGCTGTAATAGCCGTGTCCCACGGTATAAGTTCATTCCAAGAGCTCTCTCGAGTTTGCCCTGATTCGAACTCAGAGATTTATGGTAATGGCCACTCGTCGGTATTTGGGGCTCTCGTGGACATTTTTCAACATGTTGAAAAATCCTCACGAGTCTTCCCGTGCTTACCTGCCGTTAGCGAGTATTCCTGAGTACCTGCCGTTAGCGTTACAAGCCGCCTAGTGACGTCCCCGAGCTCTGAAGTACTCGCTACGTTCATTCTCTGTGCTTACCACGAGTTTGATTTTTTTTTTTACTCGGGAGAGCTCTTGGAATGAACTCGTACCGTGGGACAGGGCTTTGAGGCAGTAGCTCTACTGAGTCATGGTTCGGCTGCATTTGGAGTATTGCGTGAAGCTCTGATCGCCCCATTACTGGAAAGTTGTTGAGGCTTTGGAAATGCTACAGGAGAGGATTGCCGAGATGATGCCCAGATTAGAGGGTATTCGCCATCTGGAGAGGTTGGACAGACGTGGATTGTTTTTTCTGGAACACCGGACGTGGAGGGGAGGCCTAATAGAAGCATTATGAGAGACATCAATAAGGCAGAAAGTCAGAACCATTCTTGCAGGGTGGACATGTCTAGAGGGCATGGCTTTAAGGGCCTGTCCTACTTAGGCGACTTTTTAGGCGAGTGCAGGAGACTCTGCCACATGATCGCCACATGTTCGCTGGTAGTCTCTGGTAAGTCTCCTTCATGGTCGCGAGGAGTTCCCGCATTCTGGGAACTAGTTGTGGCCTCAGTATGGTCGTCGCAAATTTTTCAACGTTGAAAAATTTTCTGTGACCAAAAATTGGTCGCCATGGAGAAAATCGATAATCCTGTAGTCGTAGGTGCAGTTGTAGTGGGGTCGCCATGTAGTTATAGGTAGTCGAGATAGTCGTAGGTAGTTTTAGTTAATCGCCTTTGCTGACCGGTCATTTTCATTGGCTCATTGGGGGAAAAAAAAGTAAGCACGAGTTTTCAGAACCAAAGAGAACCGACCGGTAATGTTAAATGTCCGCCGAACTTCACAGCTGTGAATCCCTGGCTTATTAAAAGTTGTCTGGCTTCTTAAAAGTGTCTCCACTCCTTCTCCCCCCTTCTTCCCCCATCTCCCCCATCTCCCCTCCCCCCCCTCTTTTAAAGAACTTACCATACACTGCTTGCTGTCTTAAGGGCCTGTCCCACACGTGACCTTGGCTCGCAAATTACACGACCTCGTGGTCGTTTGAGGCGTACGGGCACCGTATGGCTGCGCGGGGCCGGTCCCACTTAGAAGCGCGTAGTTGTGCGGGGCTGGTCCCGACATTGCGCGGGGCTCCGAAAATCTGACAGCGTGGCAGGTGCATTGTGGTATTACGCAGCGTCTTGACGGCGTACGCAGCGTCTTGACGGCGTACGCCTAGCGCGTGGCGTTGCGCGATAATGTCACTGCCCGACGCTGTGCAATGCCCAAATTCAGTCGGCCCGCCTCCTGCCCAGCTGATTGCTAAGTATAACGCAAATGACGTCACGCGCGCACTTAGTGCGAACTTAGCGCATACTTAGCACGTACTTAGCGCGTACTTAGCGTGAACTTTGCGTGAACTCCGCTTTCGTTTGGTCGCGCCAAATGCATGCAATCGCATGCAAGTGGGACAGGCCCTTTAGCCTTCCTGTTCATTGCAGTGTGTGTCTGTATCACCTTGGCTTTGTACCGTGTGATTTCAGACAGCGCTGCCCCCGCTTTCCCAGGCCCCCACCTTTGCGATGTGTGTGTGTGTGTGTGTGTGTGTGTGCGTGCGTGTGTGTGTGTGTGTGTGTGTGTGTGTGTGTGTGTGTGTGTGTGTGTTCCACTCTGACAGTCCCGTTCCCGTATTTTCAGGCGACTGCTGGCAACTTGACAGTCGCCGGCAGTCCGGCGAAAATCGCCTAAGTGGGACAGGCCCTTTAAGGTGAGAGGGGCAAAGTTCAGATTAATTGGCTGGTATAAGTGTAAATTGTCCCTAGTGTGCATGTAGGATGGTGTTAATGTGCGGGGATCGCTGGTCGGCGCGGGCCTGGTAGGCCGAAGGGCCTGTTTCGGCGCTGTCCCTCTCGGGGCCTACAGAGATACAGCGTGGAAACAGACCGGCCTATCTCTAAACTAAGCAAAACAAACAAAGCATTAAAGGCGCTTTACGAACGGACGTGGCGGTTGATACCAGGGATAGTCCCTTCGTGGTCTTAGGACATCTGTGAACATTTTGCTGCATGACCTCTATTATTGCCTGGGAAATGCAGCAGCTAATTTGTACAAAACAAGGTCACACAGACCACAACGCGATAATGAGCAAATCGCTCTGAACACGGTGGTTTAGAGTTAAATATTAATCAGCAGAACAGGACATATGATGAAAGAATGGATCAACTGGGCTTGTATTCACTGGAATTTAGAAGGATGAGAGGGCATCTTATAGAAACATATAAAATTCTTAAGGGATTGGACAGGCTAGATGCAGGAAAAATGTTCCCGATGTTGGGGGAGTCCAGAACCGGGGGTCACAATTTAAGAACAAGGGGTAGGCCATTTAGGACTGAGATGAGGAAAAACTTTTTCACCCAAAGAGTTGTGAATCTGTGGAATTCTCTGCCACAGAAGGCAGTGGAGGCCAATTCACTGGATGTTTTCAAGAGAGAGTTAGATTTAGCTCTTAGGGCTAACGGAATCAAGGGATATGGGGAGAAAGCAGGAACGGGGTATTGATTTTGGATGATCAGCCATGATCATATTGAATGGCGGTGCTGGCTCGAAGGGCCGAATGGCCTACTCCTGCTCCTCCTATGGCTTTACGTTTTAAAGGGGATGTGTGGGCCAATTTTCTTTACACAAAGTGTGGTGGGGGCCTGGAACTTGCTGCCAAATAGGTGGTGGAGGCAGACACAATGGCGGCATTTAAGAGGCTTTTAAGAGGATATAGATCATGTTTAGGAGATGAGATTAGTTTAACAAGATCATGAGAGGATGGATATAGTAAATGCACATGTGTTTTACCCTGAGTTGGTTTAAGGTGGGGGGGGGGAGATTTAATTGGAACCTGAGGGGTGATTTGTTTACCCAAAGGGTGGTAGATATATGGAATGAGCTGCTAGAAGAGGTAGTTGAGGCAGGTGCTATCAGAACGTTTAAAAAACTTATGGACAGGTACATGGATAGGATAGGTTTAGGGGGATATGGGCCAAATGCAGGCAGGTGGGACTAGTGTAGATGTCAGCATGGGCAAGTTGGGCCGAAGGGCCTGTTTCCATTCTGTATGACTCTATGAGTATGAAAGAAAACAAAGCAGAAGTTCCAGATTGCAGAATATAGTTCTCAGCATTGTAGAGCATCAGAAACAAAGAACTGCAGATGCTGGTTCATGTAGATACAAAGTGCTGGAGTAACTCTGCGGGTGGGGCAGCATCTCTAGAGAAAACAGAATGGGTGACATTTTGTGTCGGGACCTTTCTTCAGACATCTGAAGAAGGCAACTTCAGACATTCTCTGGATGTCAAGAACATCAAGAAGGCGTTCTGAGGTTTGAAGAATGGCTCTGACCCGAAATGTCACCCATCCATTTTTCTCCAGAGATGCTGCCTGACTCGCTGCACTGTTCTATGTTCTACGTTGAAAGCCAAAGCCCCATCTGAGATTCAATTCAAAAGATAAAATGGAGTCTTAGCATCAGTTACATATGGCAGCAATTACAGTGTAACGGCAAGTTGACAGGGAAAGATAGATCAGCCATGATTGAATGGCCGAGTAGACTCGGTGGGCTGAATGGCCTAATTCTTCCCCGATGACTTATGAACTAATGAACATATGTTGTCCACACTGCACTTGGGCCTTACCATTATAATGCTCATAGGGTCATAGGACCATACAGCAAAGAAGCAGGCCCTTTGGCCCAACACTTCCATTCAGACTAAGCTAGCCCCACCTGCCTGCGTTTGGCCCATATCCCTCTAAACCTTTCTAAACAATATACCTTTAGTATAGTTTAGTTTAGTTTAGAGATACAGCATGGAAACGGGTCCTTCGGCCCACCGAGTCTGCACCGACCAGCGATCCCCGCACATTAACAACGTCCAACTGTTTTTTAAATGTTGCTATTGCTGTGCTTAAGAGGTGTAGAGAAGGGGGGGTTGGACAGCTATAGGAAGGAGCAGGGAAGGAAAGAGAGTATTTGTTTAACACCAGGCCATATGCAGACTTGGCTTGCTGCCAGCAAAGTACATTTTTTGCAAGTGTCGTCACTGCAAGCATCAGGCAAATGCCACAAATCACTTGCTCACATCCAGGTGCCACAACTAACAGCACATGATACGGCCCTGGAATATGTGAAGCACTTCCTGTGCTCAGGGAAGGCAGGCATAGACTGTGAACTTCACCACCATCACAGTTCAAGAGTGTGAACTAGTGAATGGTATGCAACTGGGATTCAGTCTTGAGCAGGAAACACAATAATTGAAATAAACATAGTAAAGAAAAGGAGAACTAAGATACCAGTTGATCTCTATAATTGAGGGTGGGAGCGGAGGGCACGTAATCCCTCATCGTAACTCCTCATAAAATACAGATCAAACTTCAAACTGGTAAGTTCTCGTTTAATCTTACTATTTTACTTCGGAGTCATTCAAGGGAGGAAGTATGTTATCGTAATCAACCATGAATCTGTTTGTGGTCAATTCTGTCATGGCATGGATGACTTATGCCTGATACCGGGTGAGTCAATAGGTCTGGGCTACTGGGAAAGGTCATAGGAGTTTCGATGACCATGTCGAGGACCACTGGGAACCATGGCTGTGAATGGGTACTGTATAGTAGGCATCTTTTAAATCAATGCTTGCCATAAAGTATCCTTTGGAAATCAGTTGTTTGGCAGTTACAAATGTTTCCATTTTGAAATGTACATACTTAACAAAGGTATTTAGTGAGGTTAAGTCAATGATGATGCGACATCCACCATCTTTTTTGTTTTTGGTAAATATATTTGAGAAATTCCAAAAGTTCATGTTTGGATTTCTCAATGATACCCTTTGTAAGTAACCTCACCAGTTCTGCTTGACCCTCTAGTTTTTCTTTGACTGAGAGGGTTAAGGCTCTGTCTCACGGTGTTGCGGTCATCGGCGGTGAAGCACGGCTTCGCCTGTAGAGGGGACCACACGGCAACGGCGAGAGCGCCGAGCCTATGCCACGGGAGCGCCACGGATGCTGCGTGGGGGCCGAGTGATTTAAATACGGCTGGTCCCACGTGCTTGCGGTAAGTTAAAAAAAAAGGGCGGGCCGACTGCGATGACATCATTTTGGATCTGCGGGGCTGTGGCGGCGGCCGTGCTGATCGCAGCGTTGTAGCGGTGACTGTGGCGGCGGCTGTGCCGGCGGTCGTGCCTCACTGGCGGAGGCTGTGGCGGTGCAAGTTCTACGCACGGCGCTCGTGCCACACTGGCGGCGGCTGTGGCGGTGGCCGTGCCGCACTCGTGCCTCACTGGCGGAGGCTGTGCGGTAGGGACATATTTTTGAACAGTGTTGGTTTTATTTTAGCACTGTGCGGTGTTGGGAACAACGCCGCACGGCCCCGGAATTGTGCGTTTGACCGAGTGCGCGGTCTATGGCGGCCCAGGAGCGGTAGATTCTTCCTGTTTCGCCGCCAATGACCGCAGACTCGTGAGACAGGCTTTTAAAGACCCTTTGGGGTATGTGCTGAACTGGTGGCATGTTTTCTTGAATGAACTCTATTTTATATCCATGAATACTGTTAAGTATATAACTATCATTCGTGACAGACCTCCATGCTTCAATGAACAGGTGTAATCTCCAACCTGTTAGTACAGTTCCCCCACTTTTTATATGCTGGTAGGAACCAGACCCACCTACCTCCATAGTTATGGGAGTGTTCCAGTCGGGTACTATCAAAATACCTGAAGCAGAGTCCATCTGTATTTTGCGTAGTACCCTACTGATGAGGCAGAAGGGGGGGAAAGCATAAAATAAATAGTTTCCCCAGTTCAGCGCGAATGCATCTATCGCTGCTGCCTCAGGGTCTGGTTCCCAAGCGACATACATTGGTACCTGGTGATTTAGTCTGGATGCAAAGAGATCGATATCTGGTGTGCCATATTGCTTTGTAATTTTAGCAAAAGCTCAGGGATTTAACATCCATTCGATGTTATCATTGAATTTGCATGACCTGGTGTCTGCCACTGTATTTAGCTTACCTGGTAGGTAAGTTGCTGATAGCCAAATATGTCTATCGACACACCATTGCCAGATTTTGTTGACAAAATTGTCACGATATCGATTTTATTCCGTCCATATGGTTAATATAGGCCACCACCGTGGTATTATCAATTTGTAAACGAACATGCAGATGGTGCATATTCGTGGAATATGCTTTTAAACCATAAAACGCACCCAACATTTCCAAATAATTTATGCCCAGTGTTTGTAGTAAAGATGATTCTAGGTTAGTCCATCTACCACCTGTGCTGGATATGGTATTAGTTGCTCCCCAGGCTTGAGCACTGGCATCTGTTTGTATAGTTAATGTTGGGTTATTGATGATGATAGGGCTTGAACTATGCCAAATGTGCTCTATCCACCACTGTAACTCTGATATAGCTTCAATGGGTAATTTCATGGTTCGGTCAAAGTGACCTGTATGTCGTTTTAACGCCTGTACTTTTGCCCTTTGTAGGTTTTGATAGTGCAGGGGTCCAAATTGTGTAGCTGGAAATGCTGCTACCATTTTGCCAATTACTCTTGCCACTTGTCGGATGGTTGGTCGATTGCTAACCATTAAATTGTTACACGTCTGTGCCAATTCTGTTGCTTTATCTTTTGGCAACGTTACAGACATGTGGACTGAGTTAATTGTGAATCCCAGATAGTCCATAGTTGTGGATGGCGTCAACTTAGATTTATCTGGATGTATGACAAATCCCAGGGTTTCAAACAATTGTTTGGTAGCTAATACAGTTGATTTAGCCAACTCCATGGTTTTGCTTACTATTAGAATATCATCAAGATATGCCATGACAATATGTCTTTGTTTTCTTAATGTTGCCAAGGCTGGTTTTAATATCTTGGTAAATAGTCTAAGGCTGATGTCAACCCATTAGGCAATACTTTATACTGCCATAGTTGCCCCATCCAGCTAAATTTTCAGGTATCTGCGATGACCCTTGTGAATGGGTACTGAATAGTAGGCATCTTTTAAATCAATGCTTGCCATAAAGTATCCTTTGGAAATCAGTTGTTTGGCAGTTACAAATGTTTCCATTTTGAAATATACATACTTAACAAAGGTATTTAGTGAGGTTAAGTCAATGATGATGCGACATCCACCATCTTTTTTGTTTTTGGTAAATATATTTGAGAAATTCCAAAAGTTCATGTTTGGATTTCTCAATGATACCCTTTGTAAGTAACCTCACCAGTTCTGCTTGACCCTCTAGTTTTTCTTTGACTGAGAGGGTTAAGGCTCTGTCTCACGGTGTTGCGGTCATCGGCGGTGAAGCACGGCTTCGCCTGTAGAGGGGACCACACGGCAACGGCGAGAGCGCCGAGCCTATGCCACGGGAGCGCCACGGATGCTGCGTGGGGGCCGAGTGATTTAAATACGGCTGGTCCCACGTGCTTGCGGTAAGTTAAAAAAAAAGGGCGGGCCGACTGCGATGACATCATTTTGGATCTGCGGGGCTGTGGCGGCGGCCGTGCTGATCGCAGCGTTGTAGCGGTGACTGTGGCGGCGGCAGTGCCGGCGGTCGTGCCTCACTGGCGGAGGCTGTGGCGGTGCAAGTTCTACGCACGGCGCTCGTGCCACACTGGCGGCGGCTGTGGCGGTGGCCGTGCCGCACTCGTGCCTCACTGGCGGAGGCTGTGCGGTAGGGACATATTTTTGAACAGTGTTGGTTTTATTTTAGCACTGTGCGGTGTTGGGAACAACGCCGCACGGCCCCGGAATTGTGCGTTTGACCGAGTGCGCGGTCTATGGCGGCCCAGGAGCGGTAGATTCTTCCTGTTTCGCTGCCAATGACCGCAGACTCGTGAGACAGGCCTTTAAAGACCCTTTGGGGTATGTGCTGAACTGGTGGCATGTTTTCTTGAATGAACTCTATTTTATATCCATGAATACTGTTAAGTATATAACTATCATTCGTGACAGACCTCCATGCTTCAATGAACAGGTGTAATCTCCAACCTGTTAGTACAGTTCCCCCACTTTTTATATGCTGGTAGGAACCAGACCCACCTACCTCCATAGTTATGGGAGTGTTCCTTTCTTCAGTTTCTTCATCCGTCGTTGTACCGCTGGATGTACTGCTGGTTGGGGGTGGCGCATTTTCCATGGGGCCCGCTCTGAGCCCTGGTCTAAAAAAGGCTTTCGGGGATGGTATGCGGACCCCGAGCTTTCACCAGTCCCATAAGTTTGACGTCGACTGGTGGACGCGGTGGGGTACTGCCGTCTGGGTTGTGTGGGTCTGCTCGTTCCGGGGCCTGCCCTCATGAGGCCAAATGCTTTGGCCTCTTCCACCAGGTCTTTTACTTGTTTTGACAAGTCCTTACCGAATAACAGGATCTGTGGCTCTGAGGCCGGTGTTTTACACAGTTCTGCATATTTGGGATTGAGGGCAGGTCTTATTATCTCCTTGCGGAGGTTGTTGATCTCATATTGAGTGTTGCACAGCAGAGCCAGAGTGTCTTGCTGGTTGGTGGTCATATCCACCCCATCCACGGAACGAGCATAGGATGTTATCCCTGTCGTCAGGAGCTTGAGGATACGTTGTAATTTTAGCTCCTGGTTCCGGATACTCTGTCCAACATACCCCCAGATTTGGCTGTTAACGGCCGGTACATTGAGCGAACTGCAGTTCTCCGGAGGCGAGTAGAGTTCTAGTGCCTCATTGACTACCTGTTCTTGTAGGGGTTTGAGGGACAGGTGGTTAATGCTGGCCGCCAGTTTTGGCTGCAACGGCCGCCCTGCTCGTGGTGTAGTCACGTAGCGATTCACCACACCCAGCAGCTCTTCCTGGTCCTGTACCCCAAGCGTACTCCTGATATCTTCGGCCAATGACCCCTGTTCCTGACCAGCCCAGCCCTGGTCGCCAACGCTGCCTTCGGCAGAGGGGGAAGCGATGGCCAGTGCATTGTAAAGCACTGATGTGGGAGTGCCTGAATTCCCTTGGCGAGACTGCTCCAGCTCCCGAAGCAAGTCTCGCTGGAGCATTTGCTCCATGAGCCTTTCCATGCGGCCCAGGCGGCTACCTCTTCCGCTCTCAGGCGGAGCCTCCTCATCAGAGTCAGATATAACCGGCCGGTCAGTTTTTTGTCTTGATTTACCTCCAGCCCGCTGCTGTTGGTCAGGCTGCGCTAGCGGTACTGGGCTCGGCTCGGTCTCATTGAGTGTGGACCGCCGCATGTGCGGTCCAGGTGCCGCCTCTCGCCCCCCACTGATGGGACACTCCCGTTCTGTTAGAGTCGAACGGGGGGGCGGTCTTTTTCCCTTGCCGTGCTTTGCTCATTTTTCCAGTTTCACCTGGAATTCACAAAGCAGAGCAAAGCTTCCTAATTATGACCTCAGAGTAAGTACTTACCTGATGGTCCGCTTTTTAAACTTGTAGCGGGAGCGCCTGTACTCCCGTTCGTCGCTGTTGCACTGCATGAACGCTAATGTCGCGGATGCGTGCTGGACGGGTTCTTCATGTAGTCACTCACGTGACTCCGGAGTAAAATAGTGCTAGCATATGGGTGATCGCTGGTCAGTGCAGAATCGGTGGGCCGAGAGGCCTGTTTCCGCGCTGTATCTTTAAACTAAACTAAACTTTAAAAAACGGTGAGTAAGAAGGAACTACAGATGCTGGTTTAAACTGAAGATAGATGCAAAATGCTGGAGTAACTCAGCGGGACAGGCAACATCTCTGGAGAGAAAGAATGGGTGATGTTTCAGGTCGAGACCTTTCTTCTGACTAGTCAGGGGAAAGGGAAATGAGAGATATAGACAGTGATGTTGAGAGATATAGAACAAATGACTGAAAGATATGCAAAAAAGTAACGATGATAAAGGAAACAGGCCATTGTTAGGTTGTTTGCTAGTTGAGAATGGGAACCTGGTGCGACTTGGGTGGGGGAGGGATGGAGAGAGGGGAAGTGCAGGGTTACTTGAAGCTTGAGAAATTCATACCATGGGCCGGCATGGTGGCGCAGCGGTAGAGTTGCTGCCTTACAGCGCTTGCAGCACCAGAGACCCGGGTTCGATCCTGACTACGGGTGCTGTCTGTACGGAGTTTGTACGTTCTCCCCGTGACCTCATGGGTTTTCTCCAAGATATTCGGTTTCTTCCCACACTCCAAATACATACAGGTTTGCAGGTTAATTGGCTTGGTATAAATGTAAAATTGTCCCTAGTGTGTTAATGTGCGGGGCGGTGCGGACTCGGTGGGCCGAAGGGTCGGTTTCCGCGCTGCATCTCTAAACTAACCTAAACTAAACACTGAGTTGTAAACAGTTTGAGCTCATCGTGTTTTATACCCTCTTGCTTAAGTACTGTAACAGGTTTATCAACGTAACAGGCTGCCCGGGAAGAAGCTCTCCCTTGCTGCCAGCTGGTTTGAGAACATCTATTGTGAACGTTACATTGACTGCAAACAGGGAAGCTGGTGAACCCTCAGTAAACAGAACCAGAAGCGTGGTGCATTAAAGGCCTCTGAAGCTCTTGGCACTGCTTTAAAGAATAAAAGCACGCAGATGCCCTGGAAAGATATATGGGAAGAAGTGCCCTGTCTGCGCACATGCAGAAAGTTATTTAAAAGAAAACACCGTCCTGATTTAGCCCAGTAACATGAATTTGGAGAGAAGTATAAAAACGATAGCAAGGAAGCACTTGGAAGCAGATGATGTCACTGGAACTTACTGGAACAGTTGACAGAGACACGCATCCACTTTATTTCCAGCCCAGAAACTGTCTGTTTGGTTCAACTGATCTACCTTGATGTCCCCTCCCATTCTGCTGCCTCTCCCCATCTACATGTCTTTCTAGTTTAGTTTAGTTTAGAGATACAGCATGGAAACAGGCCCTTTTTCCGCCCACCGAGTCCACGCCGACCAGCGATCACCACATTCAGTCGCGTTATGGTACGCACTAGGGACAATTGTCCATTTTTACCCGAGCCAAATCTATACGTTTTCGGAGTGTGGGAAGAAACCGGATATCTCGGGGAAAACCCACGTGGTCGCGGGGAGAATGTACAAACTCCAAACAGGCAGCACCCGCAGTTGGGATCGAACCCGGGTCTCTTGCACTGCAAGGCAGCAACTCTACTGCTGAGCCACCGTGCCATCCTATATCCCGTAATCTTTGAACCAATTGCTATTCCATCCATTTATACTACCTAAACCAATTATGGTCTTATGTACCGCCATTAAAACTCCTCTCAACTTTCTTCGCACCAAGAAGTAGTCAAACCAGGGCAGGACCTTCACAGTAAATGGCAAGACTTTGGCGAGCATTGTAGAGCAGAGGGATCTAGGAGTTCAGGTACATAGTACCTTAAAAGTGATGCCACAGATAGATAGGGTAGTCACAAAACCTTTTGGGACATTGACCTTCATCAGTCAGAGTACTGAGTATAAAAGTTGAGATGTTATGTTGCAGTTGTACCAGACGTTGGTGAGGCCACATTTGGAGTATTGTGTTCAGTTTTGGTCACCCTGTTCTTGGGCCCGAAACGTCGCCTATTCCTTCTCTCCACAGACGCTGCCTCACCCGCTGAGTTCCTCCAGCATTTTTGTCTGCCTTCCTGTTCTTGGGAAGGTGTTTCTAAGCTCGAAAGGGTGCATAGAAGATTTACAAGGATGTTGCCAGGACTCGAGGGCCTGAGCTACAGGAAGACGTTAAGCAGGCTAGGACTTTATTCTTAGAAGCGCAGGAAGATTAGAGGGGATCTTATAGAGGTGTATAAAAATCATGAGGGGAATAGTGATGGTAAATGCACAGTCTTTTACCCAGTGTAGGGGAATCAAGGGCATAGGTTTAAGGCGAGAGGGGAAAGATTTCATCGGAACCTGAGGGGCAATCTCTTCACACAGAGAGTTGAGGGTGTATGGAACGAGCTGCCAGAGGAGGTAGTTTAGGCAGGTACTATTGCAACATTTAAAAGACATTTGGACAGGTACATAGTCAGTTTAGAAGGATATGGCCAAACACAGGCAGGTGGGACTGATGTAGATGGGGCATCTTGGTCAGTGTGGGCGTTGGGTTGAAGGGCCTGTTTCCACACCAATTCCACCTTTGTTCCACGGCAGCTTGTCCTCCCTCTCCCACGTGGGCCGTCCTCGACCGCCAGCGCCATCATCGACCGCCGACCTCGACGATCGCCGACCCGGACTCCTCGACGACTGCCGCCGGGTCCCCTCCTGATGCCTCCGTGGCACCAACCCAGCCTCTGGCCGCGGGCTCCTTTAACCCAGGCCCCAGCCATGGGGGGCCGTCGATGCTGGGACCGGCCGCGGGCTCCGTCGCTCAGCTTCTTTGCGGCCTCCTGGGAGGCATCCGCCACCACGGCCTCTGTACGACTCAATGACTCTAGGAGAACACCCCCAGCTTCTCCAGACCGTGGTGCCCAGTGCGGCTGAGATGACGCCAGACTTGGGCGGGGTGGCGTGCACCAACTGAACTCGCTGGCACATCTTCTTTCACCGCGCTCAATACCGGTCAGTAACTTAGATACACAGCGTGGAAACAGGCTCTTCGGCCCAACTTTCCCACGCCAACCAACACTAGTCCCACCCATGTGCGTTTGGCCCATGTACCTCTAAACCTGTCCTATCCATGTACCGATTCAAATGTTGCTTAAACATTGTGATAGTTCCTGCCTCAACCACCTACTCCGGCAGCTCGTTCCAAATACCTCCCAGCCTTTGTGTAAAAAAGTTGCTCTTCATAGAGTCATAGAGTCAGAGTGGAAACAGGCCTCAGCCTAACTGAATCATATTAAGAACTGCTTCCTACACTGGTGACTCAATGGACTCAATGTGCCTTGCTAGTAGAATCCTCACCAATCACCTCCAAAGCTCACACCTGTTCAGTGACAGAGAGAGCCTGTATTTTTAGCAACTTTCCACACCAACTTTCCTTGAAGATTCTTTGTGGAATAATTTACTGGCAGCCAGTTGTTAATCGTTTTGGAAACTTGGCTGATGTTCTATTTACACAGTCTAATAAAAAGTTCCCGCACCAACAAAAAAACCCCGACACATTCACATCCCCCCAAATAACCCCTGCGGCAGTTCATAAAGGAACGGAGAGAGCTGGCCAAGTCGGCTTGCCGCACTCGAAGAACGACAGTCTGAAGGCGGTTAATCCCCAGCCAGGGTAAAGAAACACATGGTTCCTAATCCACCCGGTTCGGAAATTGTGGATCCGGCTCCATTATTTACCTGCTGCGGGTGAAACCCAATTAATCTCTCTCACGAATAAGGAAGTTCAGGCAGCCCTGTGTTGTGTTAGAGTTCCGATCCCGAGACCTGTGAGAATAGTGTAGATGGGGCATGTCGGTCGGTGTGGGCAAGTTGGACCAAAGGGCCTATTTCCACGTTGTCGAACTCGATGACTCTATAGCTCCATAGAAACCAATCCAAGTTAGTCGAACTTCTCCTTGTAGCTAATACCCACTAATGCAGGCAGCATTCTGGTAAAGATCCTCTGCATCCTGGGATAGCAGACTCAAGAATAAGACGGTACATGAGCAGTGGTGTACGTTTAAGGATCTACTGTATAACCTTCAAGAAAAATTTATTCCTATGAAGAAAAAAAGGGGTAAGGGAAAGAACAGTCAGCCATGGCTCAGTAAAACTATAAAGGATAGTATTCGGCTGAAGGCAAGGGCATATAAGGTAGCTAGAGATAGTGGGAGGGTAGAGGATTGGGAAGCATTTAAAGGTCAGCAAAAAATAACTAAGAGATTAATTAAGACGGGGAAAATAGACTATGAAAGGAATTTAGCGAACAACATAAAAACTAATAGTAAGAGTTTTTATAGCTATATAAAAAGAAAAAGGGTGGCTAAGGTGAACGTTGGTCCATTGGAGGGTGAGACTGGAGAGTTGTTGGTGGGGAACATGGAAATGGCAAAGGCATTAAACGAGTATTTTGTATCAGTCTTCACCATAGAAGACACAAAAAATATTCCAACGCTGGATAAACAGGGGGCGGTAGGAATGGAGGAGCTAAATACTATTAAGATCACCAAGGAGGTGGTATTAGGGAAATTAATGAGACTGAAGGAGGATAAATCCCCTGGGCCTGATGGATTACATCCAAGGGTCTTGAGGGAGATAGCGGTGGGGATTGTGGATGCATTGGTGATAATTTTCCAAAACTCCCTGGAGGCAGGAACGGTTCCAGTGGATTGGAAAATGGCCAATGTAACACCTATATTTAAAAAAGGAAGTAAACAGAAGGCGGGTAACTATAGACCGGTTAGTCTAACATCGGTGGTGGGTAAAATGTTAGAGACAATTATTAAAGAAACACTAACGGGGCACTTGGATAAACATGACTTCATCGGACAGAACCAGCATGGTTTTGTGAAGGGGAAGTCCTGTTTAACGAATCTGCTCGAATTCTTTGAGGAAGTAACAACCCGGGTGGATAAAGGGGAACCGGTGGATGTGGTATACTTGGACTTCCAAAAGGCTTTTGACAAGGTGCCACATAAGAGACTATTGCTAAAAATAAAAAATTATGGGATTGGGGTTAATATATTAGCATGGGTAGAGGATTGGCTAACAAATAGGAAGCAGAGAGTGGGGATAAATGGTTCATACTCGGGATGGCAACCGGTAACTAGCGGGGTTCCGCAAGGGTCGGTGCTGGGACCCCAGTTGTTCACAATTTATATAAATGATTTGGAGGAGGGAACCAAGTGTAATATATCAAAATTTGCGGACGATACAAAAATGGGAGGAAAAGTAGGGGATGAGGAGGATAGGAAGAGTCTGCAAAAGGATATAGATAAGCTAGGTGAGTGGGCAACAACTTGGCAGATGAAATTTAATACTAATAAATGTGAAGTCATTCACTTTGGGAAAAAAAATGATAGGGCAAGTTATTTTCTAAATGAGGTGGAGCTGCGTTGTAATGCAACGCAAAGGGATCTAGGGGTAGTAGTACATGAATCACTAAAAGTTAGTATGCAGGTGCAGCAAGCAATCAGGAAGGCCAATGGAGTTTTGGCCTTTATTGCTAGGGGGATTGAGTATAAAAACACGGAGGTCTTGCTGCAGCTGTACACAGTATTAGTGACACCACATTTGGAATACTGTGTACAGTTCTGGGGTCCATACTTAAGAAAGGATGTACTGGCCCTGGAGGCAGTGCAGCGAAGGTTTACAAGATTAATTCCTGCAATGAGGGGATTGACATATGAGGAAAGGTTAAGTAGGCTGGAACTCTACTCTTTGGAGTTTAGAAGAATGAGAGGCGATCTCATTGAAACATATAAGATCGTGAGGGGCCTTGATCGGGTGGATGCACCGAGGATGTTCCCAATGATCGGGGAAACTAGAACTAGGGGACATAGTTGTAGAATAAGAGGGGGCTCTTTTAAAACTGAGATGAGGAAGAACTTCTTCACCCAGAGGGTGGTTAATTTATGGAATTCACTGCCCCAGGGAGCAGTGGAAGCAGAAACATTAAATATATTTAAGTCTAAAATAGATGTTTTTTTAGCTGCCAAGGGGATAAGGGGCTACGGGGAGAGGGCAGGGATATGGACCTAGGTATGGTTAGTATAGTAAGACCTGAGTGATCTCCTGGACAAGTGTCGATCGCCTGGATTGGGGTCGGAGAGGAATTTCCCGGATTTTTTTCCCGAATTGGACCTGGGTTTTTATCCGTTTTTTTGCCTCCCCCAGGAGATCACGCGGTTCTTGGGGTGGAGAGGGGTGATAGCGATATAAAGGGGAGGGTAGTGTCTTGTGTTCTGTGTCTTGTGTCTACTGTTTGTGGGTAAGGGTGTCTGTTTGGTGTTCAGCCATGAGCGAATGGCGGTGCGGGCTCGATGGGCCTGGTGGTCTACTCTCGCACCTACTTTCTATGTTTCTATGTTTCTATCCACTCCATATTCATCCTGTAATGAGGTGACCAGCGAGAATTTCTTTCGTCCGAGGGTGGTGAATCTGTGGAATTCTTTGCCACAGAAGGCCGTGGAGGCCAAGTCAATGGATATTTTTAAGGCAGAGATGGATAGATTCTTGATTAGTCCGGGTGTCAGGGGTTATGGGGAGAAGGCAGGAGAATGGGGTTAGGAGGGAGCGATAGATCAGCCATGATTGAATGGCAGAGTAGAACTGGTGGGCCGAATGGCCTAATTCTGCTCCTATCACTTATGACCAGAATAGCACACAATACACTAAATGCAGCATGACCAAATCCTATAAAGCTGAGACATGACTTCCTTACTCTTAAACACAATTCCCCAACCAAGGAAGGCAAGCATACCATATGCCTTCTTTACAATTCCATCTACTTGTGTTGTCACTTTCAGAGAGCTATGGACTTGGACTCCAAGATCCCTCTACATCAATGCTATTAAAGATTTAGCCATTGACTATATATTTGACCTCCTACAATGCAACTCATCAATATATAATGGAATATATATATTTACACTTTAGACTTTAGAGATACACCATGGAAACAGGCCCTTTGGCCCACCGAGTCCATGCCGACCAGCAATCACCCCGTACACTAGCACTATCCTTCACAGCATGGATCATTTACAATTTTACCAAAGCCAATCAACCTACAAACCTGTATGTCTTTGGAGTGTGGGAGGAAACAGGAGCACCCGGAGAAAACCCACGTGGTCACAGGATTGAATGTACAAATTCCGTACAGACAGCACCCATAGTCAGGATCAAACCCAGGTCTCTGGTGCTGTAAGGCAGCAACTCTACCGCTGTTCCACCACGCTGCCAGTATTGTTAAAAAATATATTGCATCCAGCCATTAATGAGTAACATGAAACATTTTGTTATGGTTATTACTAGTTTGAAAAACGCTTTAAAAATATTTACGTGAATTTGCATAAAGTTGGATCATTGAAAGTCAGCCCATTGGTATCGCTGAGATAGCGCCAGTTTCCTCCCACACTCCAAAGACGTGCAGGGTTGTTGAGTAATTGCCTTTGGTAAACATTGTAAATTGGCCCTGGTGTGTCGGATAGTGTTAGTGCATGGGGATCGCTGGTCGGCATGGACTCGGTGGGCTGATGGGCCTGTTTCCACAGTGTAAAAGTCTAAAAAATCTTTTAAAATTCCAATTCAGCAGCAACATGAGTGGGACTAGGCATTTGTAAATATTCTTGGTTCCTATATGAGCTTTTAGTTTCGTTTAGTTTAGAGATACATCGTGGAAACAGGCCCTTCGGCCCACTGAGTCCGCGCTGACCAGTGATCCCCGTACATTAACACTACATCCTGCACACACTAGGTACAATTTATATTTTTATGATTGGGTATTTTTGAAGTGAAGATTGACAATTTCTCGATGCGTATGGTTGTCCAAGGTTATGGGGAGAAGGCAGGAGAAGGGGTTTGAGAGGGTACGATTGAGCAGCCATGATTGAATGGCAGAGCACACTCGATGGGCAGTGTAGATTGGTTATTTCCAACTCTCCAATTGTAGTGCTTGTTAGGAGTTGCTCTGCCTAATATGCATTTTATATTAACAAGAACTTGCCTACGCCATTCAGTATGAGTAGCTGCTAGGAACTATAATGTCCTGCAGATCGATGCTATAAGTAGATTATAACATGTGTTGTATCTAGATACGTGTTTGACTCAACTCATTACATGGTGTCAGAGAGTGAGTCCTACCTACTCCGTTCACGTTTATCAGGTTTTATTTTTTTTTATTTGTTTATGTGCCGGTTCTCTCTATTATGGCAAACTCGTCTCACTGTCCTAGTCCTCTGATCTTTGACTCTGACATTACTGAACGCTGGGGTCTTTTCGAGCGCGACTACACTCACTATGTTCGCATCGTTCATTGCAACGACCCTCCTGATGTGCGTGCTTCTGTATTACTCAACTTAGCGGGCCCAGAGGCAATGAATCGTGCCGACAATTTCACATTTGAGCCTGCAATTTTAGATGCCAATGGACAGGTCCTAGTGCCTGCTGAGACGATTGATGACCCTGCCATCTTACGTGCATAGTTCAGACAGTTGTGTGACCTGCCCTCGAACTACATTATTGAATTACCAAGTTTTATGCTCGTATGCAGCAGATTGATGAAGCGGTTGAACGTTTTATCAGCGACTTAAAACACATGGCTGCACACTGCCAGTTTCGTGATCAGTGTGATGAACTCATCTGTGACAGAATTGTTGGAGGTATGCTTGATAGCAAGTTAAGGGATGAACTGCTCCGTAACACTGACCTAACCCTTAATCAAGCCGAGCATGCCTGCCGGATTGCTGAGATCACATCTTCTCACACTAAGTCTGTGACCTCCGGCCAGCATTCGCAGTATGGTGTCAATCTTACAGACACCTCCTCTCATAACAGCCATTCCCAGTCTGCTGTTCGATGTCAAAATTGCAACTAATTTCATGCTAAGGGTCGACAGTTCTGTGTTGCTTATGGTAAAGCCTGTAACGTCTGCAAGAAATTAAACCACTTTGCTAGATGCTGCCGTTCCCGTGTGACTGAACCAGCTCCAAGGACAAGCCTGCACCTGTTACAACATGAGCTTGCTGATAACGAATTCCAAGAGCCTGACTTGCCATCCCCCGCTCAGCTCTCTGAAAGTACAGATTCCAGCTCAGCCATCCACTCTCTCCTCCCTTCATCTAATGAGCAACTTGATCCTGAGGTAACCATGTTTGTGAATAATAGACCATTGATTGCTAAGGTTGATACGGGCGCGAAATGCAACGTCATCTCGTTATCAGAGTTAAAAACAATTCGTGATGCTGAACGTATTGAAAAGGCCTCGGCCACGGGGGAGATTTTCTACACCCACTTGGACAAACTCATTTAAAATGCACCATAGACTCGCAGCCCCATACCCTAAAGTTTTATATCATCAAGGGGGATTCAGAGACTTTGCTCGGTATCAATGCATTCCACAATCTAGGCCTGGTATACCTTGGCCGCGCTGTCCATCAACTCTTTCTCGCTGACGGACCCACTCAGCAAGTACTCTCTCAATACAAAGAACTGTTTAACGACGAACTTGGCAAGTTGACCCTCAAATACCACATTGTCGTTGATCCCAACGTCACTCCTGTGGTCCGAGCACCACATAGTGTTCCACATGCCATGGGTGATAGAGTTCACAATGAAATCAAGCGGATGGTCTCCATGGGTGTTATCGCTGAAGTTACCGACCCATCTGACTGGGTTTCCACCATGGTGGTCGCAACAAAATAAAAACAAGGAGAAGATCCGTAACTGCATAAACCCCAGAGATCTTAACACTGCTATCAAACGCGAACAGTAGAGGAAGTTGCTGCTCAAATAGGCAACGTATCAGTATTCTCCATTCTGGATGGCAAAAGCTCGCTTTGACAGATTCCACTGGACCCAGATTCATCCAATCTTAGCACCCCCTTCGGCCGTTACAAATTTCTGAGAATGCCCTTTGGCATCAACTCCGCCAGCGAAGTTTTCCAGTGCACGATGGAACAATTGTTTGCTGAGTATCCATGCGCCATCATTGTTGATGACAGTCTCGTCTACGGACACGACCTGGCTGAACATGATGCCAATCTGAAGAAAGTATAGAAAGTGCCAAATACATTCAGCTCAAACTCAATCCCCTGAAGTGCAAGTTTCGACTCCCAGATGTTACCTACGTCGGACATGTTTTCGCAAGTGATGGTCTCAGACCAGACCCATCAAAAACTGCAGCTACCACCGAAATGCCGGTTCCTACTGATGTTGAGAGTCTACAAAGGTTCCTCGGAATGGTCAATTACCAGGGAAAATTTATTCCCAACCTCAGCGACGTATCTGCCCCCTTGCGAGAACTAACACACAAGGACGCTGCATGGTCCTGGTATCCGCAGCACCAAAGAGCTTTTGACACTCTCAAGTTGCAGCTGGCCAGCGCACCTACTCTCGCCTATTATCTAGCTCTCCTTGAAAGCATCCAGAGAACCTGCCTCCACCGCCCTCTGAGGCAGAGAATTCCACAAACTCACCACTCTCTGTGAGAAAAAGTGTTTCCTCATCTCCGCTCTAATGGCTTACTCCCTTATTCCTAAACTGTGGCCCCTGGTTCTGGACTCCCCCAACATCGGGAATATATTTCCTGCCTCTAGTGTGTCCAAGCCCTTAACAATCTTATATGTTTCAATGAGATACCCTCTCATCCTTCTAAACTCCAGAGTGTACAAGCCCAGCTGCTCCATTCTCTCAGCATATGACAGTCCTGCCATCCCGGGAAGTAACCTTGTAAACCTACGCTGCACTCCCTCAATAGCAAGAATGTCCTTCCTCAAATTAGGAGGAACTTTGCTTTGGAGTTACCGGTAACGCTCACCTGCGATGCGTCCCAGTACGGACTTGGCGCTGCTTGCCTGCAGACCGCTGCCAAGGGCGACTGCAAGCCTGTTTCTTACGCCTCTCGCACACTAACTGACACGGAACAACGTTGCGCCGAGATCGAAAAAGAATTGCTCGCATTGGTTTTCGCCTGCACAAAATTCACGGACTTTATTTTGGGGAAGTCTGTGACTATAGAAACTGACCACCATTTTGAATAAACCCATCCACGCTGCCCCAGCACGACTACAGCGAATTTTGATGCAGCTGCAGCGGTTTGATTTCAACATGGTCTATAAGAAAGGCAAGGACATGCACATAACTGACACGCTATCACGCAAAACCAACGAACAACAACTCTCTGAACAGGACCAGTTCTCAGTAATGAAGGTATCGTATGTTCCTACTGATTGATTGAGCAGCCTAGCAGAACACACGGCTGCTGACGAGACTTTACAATTGCTGTCCGCAGTCATCCGGCGTGGCTGTCCGGGTAAACAACACAACACCCCGCTCGCGATCCGCCCATACTTCCTGGTTCGCGACGAACTGGTGTTACAGGATGGGATTATAGTCAAGGGCCACAAGGCAGTTGTCCCAGCTGTCCTCCAGGACAAGTACTTCGACACCGTCCACAGGGGCCACCCTGGCGTGGAGGCAACCTTACAACGGGCACAAAGCATGTTTTACTGGCGTGGTATGACCAAGTACATATACGACAAAACCGAAGTCTGCGCCATCTGCAAAAGCCTGATGCCACACCAGCAGAAACAGCCCTTACTGCCGCACCCGGTTCTTCCTCTCCCGTGGTCTACGTTAGCCACCGATATATTCGGATGGCATGGGAAACACTATCTGGTACTTGTCGACTCTTATTCGGGCTGGATTGACATCAATTTACTCCAAACCATTACATCTGAAGTAGTTATTGAGAAGTTGCAGCGTCACTTCTCCCCTGCACGTCTTCTGTCCGACAATGGCAGACAGTTTACCAGCCAGTCTTTCAAAAACTTTGCA
Source organism: Malacoraja senta (assembly GCA_038087875.1). Lineage (NCBI taxonomy): Eukaryota > Metazoa > Chordata > Chondrichthyes > Rajiformes > Rajidae > Malacoraja > Malacoraja senta. The sequence continues at coordinate 3,626,619 of CM075990.1, read as the reverse complement.
AAACTATGGGACTTCCGACATATTACCAGCAGCCCTGAGTTCCCGCAGTCCAACGGACTCGCCGAACGCGCTGTCCGAAGCGCAAAACAACTAATGGAGCGTTCTTACCTTGCTAAATCGGACGTAAACCTTGACTTGCTCAACTTAAGGGAACATTGCAAGGGATCCCATACTAGTCTCCCCAGCCCAATGACTAATGTCTCGCCAAACCCATGCTCCCCTGCCTGTGTCCCAGCAGCTTTTGCAGCCACATGTTCGTTCTCCGCCTGCGGTCCAGAAACAACTACAATTCAAACGCGATACACAGAAATGTTTTTTCAACAAATCCAGTAAACCTCTCACCAGTGGACAGGTGGTTCGTCTCCAGACCAACAAGGGCTATGGCCGTCTGGGTCACATCTACGGCCCTGCCAAAGAAACGCCCTCTTATCTGGTTGAAGCGGACAGAGCCATTTACAGACGCAACCGTCAACATCTCCTTCCAGTGAAGGAACCGCGTCCTGCGACTCCATATCCAGATGTCTTGCGTTTTGTATACCCTCCCACTACCGGTCCTGCTGCTCCACTATCAGAGACCATTTCCACAGCGGCCTCCCTGTGACGTTCGGCGCCCAGCTCGTCTATCTCACCACCTCCCCTCCCCGACGGGACTCCGGGCACATCCCCCATTCTCTCCCCGGTATCTTCTCCGGTGAAAGGAGGTGAGGCGGATTTGTATCGCACACATGCCGGACGGATTAGCAGGCCACCCAGTAGATACGGCGATTTTGTGTAACTATACAAACTTCCCCATATGCGTTATTAAAGTTCCGCTACCTATATCACTTAGCCGCCATGTTCCTATGTACCGATGCTTTCTTTTGTTTCTACAAGGAAATATGTAGATTGGTTATTTCCTCAGAGCTTGTTAGTATTTGCTCCGCCTAATATGCGATTCATATTACCAAGAGCTTGCCTACTCCATTCAGTGTGAGTAGCTGCTAGGAACTGTAATGTCCTGCAGACCGATGCTGTTAGTAGCTTTAATAAACATGTGTTGTATCTTGATATGTGTTTGACTCAACTCATTACAGGCAGAATGGCCTATTTCTGCTCCTTTGACTAATTAACTCATGAGCTGATGAATGGGAATGGAGGGATTTGGCTTGTGTGTAGGCAGATACGTGAAGGTCTTGGCATCATGGTCAGCGCAGGCATTGTGGACCACAGGGGCACATCCCTGTGCCGTGCTGATCTTCAACCAGAGAGATGTGAATCTGTGGAATTCTCTGCCACAGAAGACAGTGGAGGCCAATTCACTGGATGTTTTCAAGAGAGAGTTGGATATAGCTCTTGGGGCTAACAGAATCAAGGGATTATATCGGAAGGTATCCCTGAATTAAACGTGTATCAGAAGAACTTATTCAATTACGGGCTAATAATGGGAAAAAAGCTCATACTTAAATTCTGGAAAAATGCGCCCACACCAACAATAAAAATGTGGACATCAAATATGTTGGAAACATTATATCTGGAAGAGATGAGATTCCTCTTAGCAGGTAAAGCAGACCAATTCCAAAAGACGTGGTCTACGTTTCTGGACCTATTACAAGCATGAGGTGCAATAGTAATTTAAAAAATAAATAAATAAAGAATGGTATCAGGACCTGGTAATGGGAGGTAAAACAATAAAAACAGACTTGGTTGGTGGTTCCCTTTCTGCGATTGTTCCTACTTTCTTTTTCTTTCTTTTCTAGGATCTAGTTTCTTACTTTACTTCCTTCTCTAACTTCTTTTCTAAGGGGCTTTCTTTTCACAACACTCTCTTGCACTTCACGACTCTTGCGCACTTTCTTTACTTTTCTTACTTCTATCTTTCTCTTAAAGCTCAAAAAAATGAAGCGGTACAAAAAATGTATTAAGATATATGTGTTGTGTATTACTGTAATTTACCGTACTTCTAATAAAAATAATTAAAAAAAAAAAAAAAGAATCAAGGGATATGGGGAGAAAGCAGGAACGGGGTACTGATTTTGGTTGATTAGCCATGATCATATTGAATGGTGGCGCTGGCACGAAAGGCCGAATGGCCTACTCCTGCACCTATTTTCCATGTCGCTATATTTCTATGTTCTATTTTCTATTACCACCTTTTCTAATCACTTGCAAGAAGCAGGGCACAAAGGTGAGGACGTTGGTTACTGAGGGACCAAGGAAGGTGACAGCTGGAGGCCCTGCAGCAGCCTGGGGCTCGCCTAGATCGAGCACCGCTCATAGCAACTGGAACATGGACTGGACTTGGAAATTGGCGCCAATACATGGGGCCTCTCGCAGGCGGGCTCAGTGGACTATTTCTGTACAATTTGCTAATCGAGGATGATATGACAATAATCTACTGGACTGTTTGTAAGAAAATAATTTCACAGAGCGTTTTCACTTGGCACAAGTGGCAATAAAGCAACGACGAACCATTGAACTGTACATATTTGATATTTTGTACCCAAATACTCAAGGATTCGTGGCCCTGTGCTTGGGACAACCTTACAGCATGGGTTTACACTGAGATCTCTGGTTTCCTCCCATTGGCTTGGTATAATATGTTATATTGCCCCTAATGTGTGTAGGATAGCGCTAGTGTGCGGGGATCACTGGTCGGTGCAGACTCGGTGGGCCGAAGGGCCTGTTTCAGCGCTGCATCTCTAAACTAACCGAGAAACGAAACTAGAAGTGTTTTAGAAGGAACTGCAGATGCTGGAAAATCAAAGGTAGACAACAATGCTGGAGAAACTCAGCGGGAAATAATGGAAGATGGGAATAAATTGAACTTATCACAACATTTATTTTTTAATTATGGTTTAATAATAGCAACAAAACTAATACTTAAATTTTGGAAAAATACACCAATACCAACGCATAAAATGTGGATCGCAAGCATGTTGGATACCGTACATCTTTAAGAAATGTGATTCCTCCTAATAGAAAAATCAGACCAATTCTTAACGAGTTGGTCTCCATTGTCGTCTTTTTGGAATCATATGGTGCAACATAATTGTAGAAACTAATTGTTTGAGGACTGGGTGGGGGATGGTCAAGATTATAAATAATGATCTCCTTATTTCTTTTTATTTGTATTTTTTATTCTCTTTTTCCTACTTTCTTTTCTTCAACTTTCTTCTTTCATTCTCTTTTTTTTCCTTTTTCACACACTATATATCTCACGTTTTTCTATTCTTTATTATCTAATTTCTTTTTCTTATATTTCTTTATTATAATAAAAAAATAATAATAAGAAGAAGATGTACATAAAATGTATTATGCAAATATATATTAGGCACTTTGGTACCATATGACTGTACTCACTTCTAATAAAATAAAATATTTTAAAAAAAAAGAAGAAACTCAGCGGGTGAGGCAGCATCTATGGAGCGAAGGAAATAGGCAACGTTTCGGGTCGAAACCCTTCTTCAGGTTTCGACCCGCAACGTTGCCTATTTCCTTCGCTCCATGGATGCTGCCTCACCCGCTGAGTTTCTCCAGCATTTTTGTCTACCTAGAAGTGTTTTAGAAAGTTTGAGTGAAAATAAAGAACAACAATTTGTTCTTAGACACAAACTGCTGGAGAGAAGGAATGGGTGACATTTCGGGTCGAGACCCTTCTTGAGTCTCGACCTGAAATGTCACCCATTCCTTTTCTCCAGAGATGCTGCCTGTCCCATAGAAACAAAGAAAATAGGTGCAGGAGTAGGCCATTTGGCCCTTCGAGCCTGCACCGCCATTCAATATGATCATGGCTGATCATCCAACTCAGTATCCTGTACCTGCCTTCTCTCCATACCCCCTGATCCCTTTAGCCACAAGGGCCACATCTAACTCCCTCTTAAATATAGCCAATGAACTGGCCTCAACTACCTTCTGTGGCAGAGAATTCCAGAGATTCACCACTCTCTGTGTGAAAAATGTTTTTCTCATCTCGATCCTAAAAGACTTCCCCCTTATCCTTGAACTGTGACCCCTTGTTCTGGACTTCCCCAACATCGGGAACAATCTTCCTGCATCTAGCCTGTCAAACCCCTTAAGAATTTCGTAAGTTTCTATAAGATCCCCCCTCAATCTTCTAAATTCTAGCGAGTACAAGCCGAGTCTTTCTTCATATGAAAGTCCTGACATCCCAGGAATCAGTCTGGTGAACCTTCTCTGTACTCCCTCTATGGCAAAAATGTCTTTCCTCAGATTTGGAGACCAAAACTGTACGCAATACTCCAGGTGTGGTCTCACCAAGACCCTGTACAACTGCAGTAGATCCTCCCTGCTCCTATACTCAAATCCTTTTGCTATGAATGCTAACATACCATTCACTTTCTTCACTGCCTGCTGCACCTGCATGCCTACTTTCAATGACTGGTGTACCATGACACCCAGGTCTCGTTGCATCTCCCCTTTTCCTAATCGGCCACCATTTAGATAATAGTCTACTTTCCTGTTTTTGCCACCTCTATGGCAAGAATGTCCCGCTGAGTTACTCCAGCATTTTGTGTCTATCTTCGATTTAAACCAGCACCTGTAGTTCTTTCCTTACACAAAAATTTGTTCTTGCCAGGTCCTGAGCTGTTCTTCACAAAAACATGTCCCTCGTATGAAGTAATTGTGTTCAAGGAAAAGCAGATATTCAGGGAGGGATTTCCTGTCTTGGTCAAATCCACCCTCAGACATTAAGAAGGTCACACCAGAATAAAACAAGCACTCATACAGCCACAGGGGAGTGCTGGCACGGAGCGAGAGATGACTTCATGTGGTTGAACAACGAAACATACATACAAGTACATGAACCATTGACAGATGACCCACCTAGAGAGATCTCCCTCTAATGCCCATAAGGATGGTTAGCACTGCGTGTAAAACAACTTTCATCTGCAGAATTACAGTGTTCTTGGCTGAATCCATAACCTTAAAAGGACTAATTATATCCTAAATTATTAACGTTTTAACGATTTTTCATTTCGTTATTCATTCACTGGTGAGAAAGAATGACCATCACTTTGGACTCGGCCTTGTATATTTCCTTCCAGTGTGTTAATAACAAGACCATTCATTTTGTGAGGCTTCTTGACAGATTTGCTTTGTCTAATGATGAGGTAATGTCTCCAATGGCTTCCCTGCCCAGGTTTGTCTGCAATGGTAATTTTGATATGTGGGTATTTTGTAAGAAACTAGACCAAGTGGGACCCGTTGGGTCCCGTCCCCTCAATGCACAGTTGCGGGGGGGTGGGGGGGCGCCTGCGACGTCACACACACACTGACCACCCTGCCCCCCCCACACACACACACTAATAACCCCCCCCCCCACACACACTAACCACCCCCCTTGATATTATGTTAATATTATTCATTCGCTCCTTTTACCCCATCCCCGCCCTATCCACTGACGCATAGCCCCCAACTCGCAGGCGCGTCTAGAGAGGGGGGGAGGGTTTAGAGAGAGGGGGAGGGGGGTAGAGAGAGAGGACAGAGAGAGAGGGGGCAGAGACAGAGAGAGAAGGATGGGGACAGTAATTAGTTTAGTTTAGTTTAGAGATACAGCGCAGAAACAGGCCCTTCAGCCCACCGAGTCCGCACCGACCAGCGATCCCCGCACATTACCACTATCCTACACACAGCAGGGACAATTTTATATTCACACCAAGCCAATTAACCTACAAGCCTGTACGTCAAAGCAATGTGTGAGGAAACCGAAGATCTCGGAGAAAACCCATGCAGGTCACGGGGAGAACATAAAACTCCTTACAGACAGCAGCCATTGTCGGGAACGAACCTGGATCTCTGGCGCTGTAAGGGCTGTAAGGCAGCAACTCTACCGCTGAGCCACTGTGCTGCCCCTGTATGCAATGTAAAGTAAGAGGCATATCTTTTCAACTTTCAAATAACCAAAACCTTATCTACCTGCACAGGGTAAAAGAAAATCCATGCCAGCTTGATGAGTAGGGAATCAGTGGATGCAAGGAACTGCAGGTGCCGGTTTACAAGAAAAGACACAAAGTGCTGGAATAACTCAGCGGGTCAGAAAGGATCTCTGGAGGACATGGATTGGTGACGTTTCAGGTCGACTTTGAAGAAGGGTCACTACCCTAAAACACCACCCATCCGTATTCTCCAGAGATGTTGCCCGACCCACTGAGTTACTCCAGCACTTTGTGTCTTTTTTTTGTAAACTAGCATCTGCAGTTCCTTGTTACTACTTAATGTTTCCAATTGTCAGACTCACCCTGGATCCCGGGTGGTCTCACCAAACAACCCAACCTATCATGTGTGGGAAGGAACTGCAGGTACTGGTTTACACCAAAGATAGACACAAAATGCTGGAGTAACTCAGCGGGGCAGGCAGCGTTTCTGGAGAGAAGGAATGGGTGATGTTTCAGGTCAAGACCCTTCTTCAGACTCCATGTGGCATCATGTCAAGGGCCTTGCTAAAGTCCACTTAGACAACATGTACCGCGCTACCTTCATCAATCTTTGTGGTCCCCTCTTCGAAAATCTCGGTCAAATTTAAAAACCCGATCCATGTTCTGCGGAGATGCTGCCTAGTCTCAACCCGAAGCAATTGACATTTAACATCAAATTGTCTCGTGAACTAAATCATTTCTTAATGATTATTCAATAACTTGCTCCATTCATAAATATTCCAGAAATATCAATGCTTTGATAAATGATTTAGTTCTTAGTTATTCACTTTTGGATTGTCCTAATCACTAACAGGTGCCACAGCTGTGCATAAATCATTGTTTGATATTTAGAGTGAATGAACGTTCTTCTAACAGAACTCTAAATGGTGTGTAGACACAAAATGCTGGAGTAACTCAGCGGGACAGGCAGCATCTCTGGAGAGAAGGAATGGGTGACGTTTTGGGTCGAGACCCTTCTTCAGACTCTTTTAGTAAAGATGAGGTATTGGAGGCCTGGAAAACAGGTCATTGAAGAGATGAAGAGCATGTGAGGTGTCTTGGACGTAGGTAGGGAAGGATTGGACCAGTGGGGATAGGATGGAGTGGAAGTATGTGGAAATTAATTCAGTGGCACATGAAGAAGCAGAAACAATGGGTCTGCCGGGACAATTCTGTTTGCGGATTTTGGGGAGAAGATAAAATCGGGCCGTGCGGGGCTGGGGAACGATAAGGTTGGAGGCTTTAGAGGGCAGAGAGCCGGAAGTAATGAAATTAGAAATAGTGTGTGATATTAAGGTCTGGCGCTCGTCTGTGGGGTCTTGGTCCAAGGATTCCTGATGTTGGGGGAGTCCAGAACCAGGGGCCACTGTTCAAGAATAAGGGGTGAGCTTATGAGATGAGGAAACGCTTTTTCACACAGAGTTGTGAGTCTGTGGAATTCTCTTCCTCAGAGGGCAGTGGAGGCCGATTCTCTGGATACTTTCAAGGGAGAGCTAGATAGGGCTCTTAAAGATAGCGGAGTCAGGGGATATGGGGAGAAGGCAGGAACAGGGTACTGATTGGGGATGATCAGCCATGATCATATTGAATGGCGGTGCTGGCTCGAAGGGCCGAATGGCCTACTCCTATTGTCATTTGATAAGTAGGAGGAGGTGTCTGAGAGTTGTCACGTGGCCTCAGTCCGGTAGAGGTCAGCGCGCCAGACTACCACGGCATCTACCCTTGTCGGCAGTTGGAAATGAAAAGGTCTAAAGAAGGTAAAGGAACATCCGGGGAAGTCCAAGGGGAGGGGGGTCTGGTGGAGACGGAAGAAGGGGTCATCACTGGGTGGTGAGGACTCCTTCCCATAGACAAAGGCACGGAGGTGGAGGCGACGGAAGAAGAGCTCTATGTCGTGGCGGACCCGGAACTCGTGGAGGTTGGGGCGGAGGGGAGCAAAGGTGAGGCCTTTATTATTACATGGTGTAATAACTTGTGCAGTTACTTCGTTTAGTTTAGAGATACAGCGCAGAAACAGGCACACCGACCAGCGATCCCCGCACACTAACACTATCCTACACACAGTAGGGACAATTTACATTTATACCAAGCCAATTAACCTACAAACCTGTACGTCTTTGGAGTTTGGGAGGGAACCAAAGATCTCGGAGAAAACCCACATGGTCACGGGGAGAACGTACAAACACCGCACAGCCAGCGCCCGTGGTCAGGATCGAACCTGGGTCTCTGGCACTGTAAAGCAGCAACTCCACTGCTGTGCCACCCTTATTTTGCACTAATACAGTTTATTTTAAATTCATTGAAGATTCTTATGTTTATTGTAATATCTGTGAGTAATGTGTTTACCCACCTGTTTTGCTGCTGCTAGTAAGAATTTCATTGGTCCGTTTTTGGTACATATGACAATAAAATGCTCTTGACTGTACTTAGTTTAGAAATACAGCCTGGAAACAGGCCCTTCGGCCCACCGAGTCCGCGCCGACCAACGATCACCCGCACAGTTACAGAAGCCAATTGCCCTACAAAGCAGCACGTCTTTGGAGTGCGGGAGGAAACCGGAGCACCCGGAGAAAACCCCCGCAGGTCATGCGGATAATGTACAAACTCTGTACAGAGAGCAGCGGAGTTCAGGATCGAACCTGGGTCTCTGGCGCTGTGAGGCAGCAACTCTACCGCTGCGCCACCGTGACGCACTAGTTCCACTGATGCTTTTACTTAATTCTGGAAATTATGTTACATATGTAACATACGCTTTCAGTTCTTTTAAATCTCTATATTGATGATCTGTCCAAGCAATTGAAAGCCTGTAATACTGGGTCCATGATTGGTAATACCTTAGTGAACCATATTATGTATGCAGATAATCCTGTGGTCCTTAGTCCATCTAGCACTGGTCTCCAGCAGCTCCTTAAAGTTGACTTGACTTGACTTACTATATGTTCTGTGTATGGTGTGGAACATGATATCAAATATCATGCTGGTAAGAGTGCTGTTATGATCTGTAGAACCAAAAAGGAATAATGTCTAACATTTCCTGATTTTAAATTGTCTGACAATAATCTTAGCGTCTGTAATAAGGTAAAATATCTTGGACATTTTATTACAGAACAAATGACAGATGATGAGGATGGCGTATGATGTATCCACAAGCAAACATTCCCTTACGCAAGTTTAGTGCGTGTTCAGATGGAGTGAAGATGTCTCTGTTTAGAGCATATTGTACACCACTCTATACTGCACACCTGTGGTCAAACTACAGAAAAGCAAGCTTGCAGAAACTTAATGTTTAAGAAAGAACTGCAGATGCTGGAAAAATCGAAGGTAGACATTTACAGAGACTTAAAGTTGCTTATAATAATGGCATGAGAATATTACTTAAGAGACCTAGATGGTGTAGTGCAAGTGAAATGTTTGTGGCTGCAGGGATCAATACTTTACAAACTGTCTTAAGAAATCTTATGTATATATTTATTTGCTGGATTAATGACTCTGAAAATGAAATCATCTTGGCCTTATCAAACATAAGGTTTAGCATTACACACTCCCAATCCCAGCTGTGGTACAGTTGTCTCATTGTAGGATACTGATTTTTTAAATTCTTGATCTTAAACCATGTATTGTACTTTTGTATGTAATTTATTGTGCCTTTGTATGCAATTTATTTGATGTAATGTATTTTATCTGGACCTTGAGTGTGTAATAAAAAGTAAGTAAGTTAGTATACGGTTGCTCTCAAAGTCCAAGTGAGTGAGAAGTTTTCAATCCCTCGAGAATTTCAATTTACTAAGTCTGTTCAGCAAGTTGGATTCAGAATCCAAACCCTGCTTTTACTGCTGCGGCAAAGCCACGGGGCAGCTCATTAGACAAAGATCAAACAGCGGTGCTTGCAAATCATCCCAAAGTTAATATAAAACGCGATGCACTGAATGCCTTGGGACACATTATAAAAACAACACCATCCAAAGTATTTGTTCAGACTCAATTAACGGAAGCTGGTAACATTGGATCGGAAGTTTCCAACTGATCCCCTCTTCTTGGAGACGATATTTCTGGCTGAAGGGATTTTGGGCGGCATTGTTCTCTAAGGTGATTAATGCTGTGCCTCTGTTTAAGAAAGGCTGCAGAGAAAAGCCTGGGAACTACACTCTTGTGAGCCTAACGTCAACGCTGGGTGGAGTATTGGAGGGGATTTTGAAGGACAGGATCTACATTTACAGGAGGCACAGTGGCACACCGGTAGAGTTGCTGCCTCACAGCGCCAGAGACCCGGGTTCGATCCTGACTACGGGTGCTGTCTGTATGGAGTTTGTACATTCTCCCCGCGACCTGCGTGGGATTTCTCCAGGTGCTCCGGTTTCCTCCCACACTCCAAAGACGTACAGGTTTGTAGGTTAATTGGCTTTGAGAAAATTGTAAATTGTCCCTCATGTGTGTAGGATAGTGTAAGGGTGTGGGGATTGCTGGTCGGCGCGGACTTGGTGGGCCGCTTTTCTGTGCTGCATCTAAACTAAACTAAACTAAACTTAACATAACTTAACTCAACTAAACTAAAAATACTTGCATTTGGAAAGAGAAGGGCTGATTATGGTCTTTGTGCATTGGACATGGGGCTGAGCATGGTTTTGTGCATTGGACATTAAGTCTTTTAAATTTGAAGAGGGGACCACGAAAATTGATGAAGGTAGTGCGGTAGGTGATGTCCACGTGGATATTGGCAAGGCCTTTGACAAAGTCCAACATGGTAGGTTGGGTTGGTTTGTGGGAACACACGGGACCCAAAATGAACTTGACAATTGGAAACATTGAGTAGACACAAGCAACTAGTAACCAAGGATGCTAGTTTACAATAAAAGACACAAGGTGCTGGATTAACTTGACGGGTCAGTTCAGTTTAGTTTATTGTCACGTGTAACGAGGTACAGTAAAAAGCTTTTGTTGCGTGCTATTCAGTCAGCGGAAAGACAATACATGTTTACCATTGAGCCATTTACAGTGTAGATACATGATAAAAGAATAACGTTTAGTGTAAGATAAAGCCAGAAAAGTCCGATCAAGGATAGTCCGAGGGTCACCAAAAAGGTAGATAGTAGTTCAGCACTGCTCTCTGGTTGTGGTAGGATGATTCACTTGCCAGATAACAGCTGGGAAGAAACTGTCTCTGAATCTGGAGGTGTGCGTTTTCACACTTCTATACGTTTTGGCTGATGGGAGTGGGGAGAAAAGGGAGTGGCCGGGGTGAGACTGGTCCTTGATTATGTTGGTGGCCTTGCCGAGGCAGCGTGAGGTGTAGATGGAGTCAATAGAAGGGAGGTTGATTTGTGCTGTGGCGCCACCCGGTGGTTAGGCCACTTACTATGCGAACCTTCGGCAGTCGGGGGGGGTAGGGTCACGTGACTGGGTAATGGCGGGAAGGAGTTGTCACGAGGTTTAGGGGTGTGCCCTAGTATAAGTATTGAGCCCCGGGTCAGCCTTCCCCCATTCGCATGTGTGTTGTTCTCTTTACTTCAGCAATAAAGATCTCTTTGATTCACCCCGCCATAGTGCGATGGTCTGGGCTGCGTCCACAATTCGTTGCGATTCCTTGCGGTCTTGGATGGAGACCGGCAGCATCACTGGAGAAAAGGGATAGGTGGCGTTTCTGGTCGAGACCCTTCCTCAGACCCTAAAGCTTTGTTAACATTAGAGGAGAAAGCCAGGAGAATATCTGAGTGTTCTAGACAATATTTAGCTCTCAATTGAAGGCTCTAAAAGATCATTAAAATCTTTCTGCTTGCACTTACTTGCCAAGCCTCTAAAAAGCCCTTGTTTCTAAAGTGCGTTAGTATGAATTTAGATCAGGAAAGGCTCAACGTTAAGCTAAACCTCTCCTTTCTTGTCGACCATTTTATACCAGATTATTCACTCCAGGGATTACGTTCGAATTTTAGTCTGGAACAGAAATGGAACAGAATTAAATTGGAGATTCTTCCAAGACGTTCACAAACATCTGAGCAATAGTTCTGCTGAATATGTCTAGTTGGGCAATTAATCTATTTAATTAATCATCTTAATTACACCAATTAATTAAATGTTAATTAAAATGATTAATATTTCAAATAATTAATACAGATTAAAAATTATTAATATTTAAAATAATTACTACTAATTAAATGTTATTAATAATAATTAATATTAATAAATATGAATTAATTAATAAATAACATAGTTGGTCAATAACTTAAACCATGCCTCTCAACAAGGCTTTTCATCTTCTTTTGTGTGATAATTAGATTCATAGAGTCATAGTGATACAGCATGGAAACTGGCCCTGAGGCCCAACTTGCTCACACTGGCCAACAATGTCCCAGCTACACTAAATCCACCTGCCCACTGTTAGTCCATATCCCTCCAAACATGTCCTATCCATGCCTGTTAGGATAGTCCCAGCCTCAACTACCTCCTCTGGCAGCTCGTTCCATTCACCCACCACCCTTTGTATGAAAAAGTTACCTCTCAGATTCCATTTAAATCTTTTCCCCTTCACCTTAAACCTTTGTCCTCTGTTCCTCGATTGCCCTACCCTGGACAAGAGTCTCTGAGCGTCTACCCGATCTATTCCTCTCATGATCCTCTCACAATCCTTTTGTCATTGATGGCTGGTGTGGAGTTGCTGGACCCTGGGGCCCGTTTCCGGACTGTATCTCTCTCCGACTCCATGACCATTCAATAACACGTCTGTGTTTTTTTTTAACCTCAGGACCACTTTGCCGTGCCCCTCTTCAATGGTGGGGGGGCAGTTTGGGGGCAGAGAGGAGCTTGCAGATACTGTTGTGGGAGGGGCAGGCGAGGACTGAGGGCTCTGTGTCATATTACAAGTTAGAGCATGTTGGAAGGGAACCAAGCCACAGACTTGGAAGCTGCCAAGAAAATGATTGGAATCATCTGTTTCCCCGACTGCGGAGCTCTATAAAGCCCACTCTCATTGAGAATCGCGAGCACAGCTGTAGGGAACGTGTTCGGATTGCCTCTCCCTTATGGGACCATTGGGTGTGTGAGATCCACTGATGGGAATTGTGTGAGTTTGATTTCAGTTTTACAGATACAGTGTGGAATCGGTCCACCGTGTCCACGTCGACCACCGATCACCCGCACACTGGGGGCAATTTACACGTCTTTGGAGTGTGGGAGGAAACCGGAGCACCCGGAGAGAACCCACTCGGTCTCAGGGGGAACATGCAAACTCCGCGCGGACAGCACCCGTAGTCAGGATTGAACGCGGGTCTCTGGCGCTGTGAGGCAGCAACTCTACCGCAGATGCAGCGAATCATCTGAATTTGTCAATTTTATTAATAAAACTGTGGAACAACAGCAATCAATCAATCAATCAATCAATCACAATCAGTCAGTCAGTCAGTCGATCGATCAATCTACAAGTGTCAGTTAGAGGCTGTGGAGGCCAAGTCAAGGAATATTTTTAAGGCTGAGATTGATAGATTGTCGTGTAGGAAGGAACTGCAGACGCTGGTTTAAACCGAAGACAGGCACAAAATGTTGGAGTAACTGCGGGACAGGCAGCATCTCTGGAGAGAAGGAATGGGTGACATTTCAGGTCGAGACCCTTCTTCAGACTAGGATTAGTGCGGGTGTCAGGGGTTATAGGGTTATGGGGTTATGGGGTTATGGGGGGCAGTCAGGAGAATGGCAGATTAGACCTGATAGGCCTATTTCTGCTCTTTGAACTTATGAAGCTATGAAGCAAGCAGCAAAACGCTGCCCGGTACAGAGTTATGTGTTGTGTCCATGCATTAGTCAGGCAACTGGAAGCTTCAAACGGCAGCAGGATCAGAATTTAAAACCAGAGGCTGAAGTTGCCAAACTCCGAGGATTAAGAGAGAGGAAGACTACATTGGAATACTAAGTGAGGGTGGGGGGGGGAAAGATTTTGCCAACTTTAAAGTGGAGTTTTGGAAAGTAAGGAGCACATTCTGACATTCTCCCAGCTGGGTTTTACAACAGGTTGGTAGGAAATATTTTTCACCTCGTTTCCCCTCGTGGCACCAGTCCCAGAGAGGATGAGCAGAGCAGAATTCATTGACGCAAAGACTCTGGGTTCTGGGCTCCCTAACACACACCAGCCATTCCTGTTTTGCTGAGGTGTTGGTCAGACCGCATTTGGAATATTGTGAGGCGTTTTGGGCCCCGTATCTGAGGAAGGATGCGCTGGCGTTGGAGAGGGTCCAGAGGAGGTTTACGAGAATGATCCCAGGAATGAGTGGGCGCTGGGCCTGTACTCGCTGGAGGTTAGAAGGATATGGGGGGGGGGGGGGACCTCATTGAAACTTACCGAGAAGTGAAAGGCCTGAATAGAATGGATGTGGAGAGGATGTTTCCACTAGTGGGAGAATCCAGGACCAGAGGGCACAGCCTCAGAATAGATGGACGTATAATTTCGAAAGGAGATGAGGAGGAATTTCTTTAGCCAGAGGGTGGTGAATTTGTGGAATTCATTGCCAGTTGCTGTGGAGGCCAAGTCATTTGATATTTTTAAAGCGGAGATTGACTGCTTCTTAAGTAGTACGAGCATCAAAGGTTATGGGGAGAAGGCAGGAGAATGGGGTTGAGAGGGAAAGATAGATCAGCAATGAGTGAATGGTGGGGTAGACATGATGGGCCGAATGGGCTAATTCTGCTCCTATGAACTTTGCAGCTTCAAGTTGCTGAGAATTTACATCTCGTATAACCTCTCCCCTGCAGCAGTGCCTGCACTTTCGTAGAACCTTGGCGCAGCGGTAGAGTTGCTGCCTTACAGCGAATGCAGAGCCGGAGGCCTCGGGCTCGATCCCGACTACGGGTCCTGTCTGTGCGGAGTTTGCACGTTCTCCCCTTGACCTGCGTGGGTTTTCTCCGAGATCTTCGGTTTTCCTCCCACACTCCAAAGACGTACAGGTTTGTATGTTAATTGTTTAAGAAGGAACTGCATAGATGCTGGAAAATCGAAGGTAGACAGATGTGACGGCCAGATGTGAAAACCAGATGTTAACACTGCAGAGTCTAGAATACATGCCAGGGTTTAGTTCATGAGTTCATAAGTCATATGAGCAAAAATAGGCCGTTCAGCCCATCGGGTCCATTAAATCATGTGTAAGAAGGAACTGCAGATGCTGGTTTAAGTCATAATTGTTCCTTCCTGCACAGATGGTCTATCGTGCTCCATTGCTGAGGTAGGATTAGGGTTCAAGAACCTGATAGTTGTAGCACAAAAAATGACACAAAGTTCTGGAGTAAAGGGCCTGTCCCACTTGGCCGTCATTTACGCGACAGGCCGGTAGTGACTGACGCGCAACAGTCACGTGACGTTCGCGCGCGTCATCATGCGTCCGCACAGCCGTCTGGAGCGCGTGACGTCATTTGAAGATAGACACAAAATGCTGGAGTAACTCAGCGGGACCGGCATCATCTCTGGGGAGAAGGAATGGACAATATTTCGGGTCGAGAATCTTCTTCAGCCTGAAGAAGGGTCTCGACCCGAAACCTCCCCCATTGCTAAGTTACTCCTGCATTTTGTGTCTATCTCCAATCGTCTTGGCCTGGGAGTAGAAGTGGGGGCCGATCTGGACTGCAACGGCCGTGAGCCCCAGGCCGAGCTCGGCGATCGCTTGCTTGTCTGCTTCTGCTGCTGTTGAAGGTGAGACGTTGCGCTGTGCCAGGGTCTTGGGCCTGTCCCACTTTGGCCGTCAGTTACGCGACAGGCCGGTGGCGCGCGAAGATTTTGTCCAGAACGAAATCCTGGAGCACAGCGCGATACTGCGCGCAACTCCACACTCCTCCACGCCACGCCATGCATCCTTCCCGCGCTACCCACACGCTACCACACGCTACCCACACGTTACCACGTCACGTATATGGTGCGCAAATGATGGCCAAGTGGGACAGGCCCTTAACTCAGCGTGTCAGGCAGCATCTGTGGACAACATGGGTAGGTGACGTTTTCAGGTCATTCGGGACTCAAGCAGATATTCATGAGTCTGATGTTGTGGTGATTCAGGCTACTGTACCTCCTGTTCAATGGTAGCAGTGAGAATGCTAATAGATGAGAGTCCAGATTTAGCTCTTAGGGCTGACGGAATCAAGGGATATGGGGAGAAGCAGGAACTGATTTTGGATGATCAGCCATGATCATATTGAATGGCGGTACTGGCTCGAAGGGCCGAATGGCCTACTCCTGAAGCTATTTTCTATATTTCTATGTTCCAATGCCGTCTTCTTGAGGCAGCTCCTCATGTCAATGCTTTCATTGGTGGGCAGTGCTGTGTCCTTGATAGATTTGGGCGGAGTGCATTACTCTCTGCAGCCTCTTGTGTTCCGTGACTTGGAATTGGCACACCAGATCACAACGCAGTCCGGGCACTTTCTACAGTGCATCTGTACGCATTTATTAGAGTCTTCAGTTATGTTCCAAATCTCTTTAGTTTAGTTTAGTTTGGAGATACAGCGCGGAAACAGGCCCTTCGGCCCACCGGGTCCGCGCCGACCAGCGATCCCCGCACATCAACACCATCCCACACCCAGTAGGGACAATTTTTACATTTACACCATGCCAATTAACCTACAAAAATGCTGGAGAAACTCAGCGGGTGAGGCAGCATCTATGGAGCGAAGGAAATAGGCAACATTTCGGGGCCGAAACCTGAAGAAGGGTTCGGCCCAAAACGCTGTATCTCCAAACTAAACTAAACTAAACTAAAGAGATTTGGCACATAACTGAAGACTCTAATAAATGTGTATAGATGCACTGTAGAAAGTGCCCGGACTGCGTTGTGATCTGGTGTGGCAATTCCAAGTCACAGAACACAAGAGGCTGGAGAGAGTAATGCACTCCGCCCAATCTATCAAGGACACAGCACTGCCCACCAATGAAAGCATTGACATGAGGAGCTGCCTCAAGAAGGCGGCATTGGAACATAGAAATATAGAAAATAGGTCAGGAGTAGGCCATTCGGCCCTTCGAGCCAGTACCGCCATTCAATATGATCATGGCTGATCATCCAAAATCAGTTCCTGCTTTCTCCCCATATCCCTTGATTCCATCAGCCCTAAGAGCTTAATCTGACTCTCATCTATTATCATTCTCACTGCTACCGTTGAACAGGAGGTACTGTAGCCTGAATCACCACAACATCAGACTCATGAATATCTGCTTGAGTCCCGAATGACCTGAAACGTCACCTACCCATGTTGTCCACAGATGCTGCCTGACACGCTGAGTTAAGGGCCTGTCCCACTTGGCCATCATTTGCGCGCCATATACGCGATGTGGTAACGTGTGGGTAGCGTGTGGGTAGCGTGTGGGTAGCGCGGGACGGATGCATGGCGTGGCGTGGAGGAGTGTGGAGTTGCGCGCAGTATCGCGCTGTGCTCCAGGATTTCGTTCTGGACAAAATCTTCGCGCGCCACCGGCCTGTCGCGTAACTGACGGCCAAAGTGGGACAGGCCCAAGACCCTGGCACAGCGCAACGTCTCACCTTCAACAGCAGCAGAAGCAGACAAGCAAGCGATCGCCGAGCTCGGCCTGGGGCTCACGGCCGTTGCGGTCCGGATCGGCCCCCAGCTTCTACTCCCAGGCCAAGACGATTGGAGATAGACACAAAATGCAGGAGTAACTCAGCAATGGGGGAGGTTTCGGGTCGGACCCTTCTTCAGGCTGAAGAAGATTCTCGACCTGAAATATCGTCCATTCCTTCTCTCCAGAGATGATGCCGGTCCCGCTGAGTTACTCCAGCATTTTGTGCCTATCTTCAAATGACGTCACGCACTCCAGACGGCTGTGCGGACGCATGATGACGCGCGCGAACGTCACGTGACTGTTGCGCGTCAGTCACTACCGGCCTGTCGCGTAAATGACGGCCAAGTGGGACAGGCCCTTTACTCCAGAACTTTGTGTCATTTTTTGTGCTACAACTATCAGGTTCTTGAACCCTAATCCTACCTCAGCAATGGAGCACGATAGACCTTCTGTGCAGGAAGGAACAATTATGACTTATACCAGCATCTGCAGTTCCTTCTTACACATGATTTAATGGACCCGATGGGCTGAATGGCCTATTTCTGCTCATATGACTTATGAACTCATGAACTAAACCCTGGCATGTATTCTAGACTCTGCAGTGTTAACATCTGGTTTTCACATCTGGCCGTCACATCTGTGCAAAAGGCAGCAACATCTCCACACTCTCCCATCGTCTTGGCTGGCTCACTGAAGTGCAGTTTAGACTTTAGACTTTGGAGATACAGGCGGAAACAGGCCCTTGGGCCCACCGAGTCGTGCCGACCAGCGATCCCTGCACACTAACACAATCCTCCACACTCCAGGGATAATTTACAATTTTTACCAAAGCAATTAGCGACAAAGCTGCACGTCTTTGAGCATGGATGAAACCGGAGCACCCGGGGGAAACCCAAGCGGTCACGGGATGAACCTTCAAACTCCGTACAGACAGCAGCACCCGTGGTCAGGATCGAACCCACGTCTCTGGGCGCTGTAAGGCAGCAACTCTACCGCTGCGCCACCGAGCCGCTCATGGAGTGATGGAATCTGAGAGGAGTTGAGGAGAATGTATGAAGGAAAAAAAATGGTGCTTATGTAGGATTGGAGTAAATGGGTGGCTGAAGGTTAGCACGGATCAAATGGGTGAAGGGCCTATCTCAGTGCCATCACTCTCCATGCCTGATGATCATTAGTCCACACCAACATTACACTCAATTCCCCGTTTAACTTCACTTTTTCCTTTGGTAAATACTTCTATTAAACTGTTACTTGGTTGCTAAGTAACTCTGTTTGCGTTAACCCACGTACATTAAGCAGTCAGGTACCTACAAATTAATCTGTGACTTGCAGCCAATAAATATCATTAACTGCATGAATTCTTTCCTTATTTTGTTGGCCATTTTGTTGAGAAAATAATTAGTTAAGAATTTCAGTAAGAACGCACTTAACTTAGAATAGCAGCCAGAGAAAGTAATTAAGCCTTGGTACGATAACCTGGTGTACAGCGGTAGAGTGCTGCCTCACAGCGCCATAGACCCGGGTTCGATCCTGACCACGGGTACTGTCTTGTCTGTGCGGAGTTTGTACCTTCTCCCCGTGACCTGCGTGGGTTTTCTCCGGGCGCTCCGGTTTCCTCCCACACTCCGGAGACGTACCAGGTTTGTAGTTAATTGGCTTGGTAAAATTGTAAATTGTCCCTGTAGGTGTGTAGGATAGTGTTAGTGTGCGGGGATCACTGGTCGGCACGGACTGGGTGGCCGAAGGGCCTGTTTCTACGCTGTATCTCTGTATCGCTGTATCACTAAACTAAAATAAAACAGCATTTGGACAGGCACATGGATTGGATAGGTTGAGAGGGTTATGAGCCAAACACAACAATATGAGACCAGCTGAATGGGGCATCTTGGTCAGCATGGATGAGATGGGCTGATGGCCTGTGTTTGTACTGTGTGATTCTATCACACGACAACTCACATCAATGTGATGGCAACCAAACTGAGGGTTAGATTAGTGCAGACGTTTATTTTGATCACCCCTGATTTGTGACCTATTTCCCGACCCGAAACATCACCTATTCATGTCCTTCGGAGGTGCTGCCTGGCCCGCTGCGTTACCCCAGCACTTTTTTTTTGCAAACCAACATCTGCAGTTCCATGTGTCAGCATTTTAATGTCTTCTCATCACCTCCAGTTCTTTCCACCTCTACTTTCAATCTGAAGAGGGGTTCCGACCCGAAACGTCACCCATCCTTTTTCTCCTGAGATGCTGCTGACCCGCTGAGTTACTCCAGCACTTTGTGTCTACTTCAATTAATAAAGGTTATTCAACTTATGAAATAATTTGATAAAAGTTAAAAAATCCTTTTTTATACTCCTTTAATAG